>WAAF01020237.1:415318-448952 GCA_013400475.1 Tricholaema leucomelas
TCTGCCTGGCTGCTCTCAGCCACTCTGTCCCCAGCCTGTAGTGCTGCTTGGTGTTGTTGTGGCCAAAGTGCAGAACCCTGCACTTGGCCGTGTTAAATTTCATCCCACTGGCCTCTGCCCACCCATCCAGCCTGGCCAGGTCCCTCTGCAGGGCTCTCCTACCTTCCAACAGCTCCACACCTGCTCCTAGCTTGGTGTCATCTGCAAACTTAATGATGCTGGACTCAATCCCCTCATCCAGGTCATCAGTAAAGATATTGAACAGGACTGGGCCCAGCACTGATCCCTGGGGAACACATCTTGGCATCTGCCTGGTCATCCACTTCTGGAACTCAATTAGCTAATAAATTACTTAACCCTTGTCATGGTCTTGGTGGTAATCTCAAATGGGTACTCAATAAAAACAGCTGGATTGCACTGTAAGGAGAATTAATGGACTGCGGAACAGCAGCCAGGGCAGAAATGTTTCATGAACCAGTTTGCTTCTCCCTTAACCAGATTGCAACATTTCCAACTTGCAGTTACACTTTTCTTGGAGTTATGGAAGAGGCGGCAAGCTAGACTGAAATACGAATGGGATCTGGTTGATTTTGAAGAGGAGCAGCAGCAACTCCAGCTGAGACCTGAGTATGAGGCAAAATGTACCCAAAAGAGGAGGAATCCTGTAACTCAGGTAATGAATCTGCTGGGTTGGCAACTTGAGCCGTGTGCTGGAAGTTTGGTAATGTGCCAGCTCTGCCTCAGGAGCAAGTCTGCATCTTGTGGCTAAGTGCAGATTTGTTTGACACATAAGAAATGACACATTTATATTGGAGCAGGGCAAGCCCTCAGCTATTGTGTCTCCACAGAGCAGAGTTTGACAGCAGGAGTTTGGCTGAAATATGTAAACATGATGCCAACCACATCCTCGCTAAAGACAACAGACTGCATTGAATATCAAAGCAGAATGGGGTAGCAGGGTGTTTTCTCGCTGAAGGCATCCAGTTCTGATGGCTGAGGTTTGTGCTCTTTGACTGACTCGTATCAGAGATAAACACTTGAGCTGCTAGAAGCAGCACAGCTGTGTTGGTGTCTAGAAACCTGGGCTCTGTTCACCCCGGCACAGGGGCATCACAGTGCGGCTGTCCTGCTTTCCAGTCTCAAGTCTCGCACGTGCTAGACGTGCTTCATCTCTTGGGCCCTGGCACTCTTCCTGCAGATGTCTTTTGTTATCTAGGCTTTTCACACAGCATGAATGAAAACACGGAGGGGGGTTGCCTCTGGAGTGTGCATAACTTTCATTAGCTACCCTCTACTGATTTTAATTTCCACAGGAAGCTGATAATTAAGTCAGGAATACAGAGACAGAGTTGGTAGCTCTCACTTGGCTTTACAGCGTCCTTCATGTTTCAAGGTAGCAGTCTCTGAATTCTCACCTTTCAGAGCAGTCCTTCTCCTCCCTACACAACACAGAGCAAGCTGTCACCTTGATCTAAAGATACATAACTGGGACCTGCTGGGGTTTTGCTACTGACACAACCACTTTGTTAGGAGAACACTAGAGAGATGAAGGTTGTTGGAGTTGTCTGAAAACTAATTAAGGTACAATTAACCACACTGTTTAACTCTGCTAAATGCTCTGTTACTAGATGTTAATTGTCTTCATTTAAATTTAATGTAGACAGGAGTTACTTAAGAAATGTAGGGATCAGATGGTTGTACTGCAATGCAACATCCTTCACTTCAGTTTGATGTAGTTTGAAATCAACCTTCTTCAGCCTAGAAGAACTCTTTTTCACTGGTCCTGAGTATGCTGAACGCAATCATCAGTAAAGAGAGAGAAGCTTAGCCAGAGCACAGGAAGAATCATTGTTCTAGAAAGGGTAGCCCTGTCTCTCAGCTCTTGTCTCCTTAATTATTAGGAAATGTGTAGACTAATCTTATTTCTCCTGAGAGACAGTTTTTCTGTCTCTCCCTGCCCTTCTGCACACACAGTGTTAATGCTGCTGTCCTTGTACCTCTGGCTTTGATAATCACACATTATGATCTGAAGTGTAGCTCTGCTGAGGTATTGATTTCTGTGTGCACAGGAAAACAGTTTCAGATAAATCAATTTTTCATTAGCTAGCTCTGCTGATTGCAAACAGATGCCAGCCTGTTGCATGTGGTTTGCTAGTTTGCATCCCTGTGTGTTCTCAGGCTCAAAACCTCCACTTTCTTATGTGGCTGAGCAGTGACCCAAACCAGCTGAACCACTGTGGTCGTGCTGCAGTTAGGCAAGAGCAGGGGGAAGCCACGCAGAGGTGGTTCACTGCCTTTGTGTGCTCCACAGCAATGGGCTGCAGCAGAGGATAATGATGTAAAGACAGGGAAGTAATAGGCTGACTTGTGGGCAGTGGCTGCATACAGGATGGACCAAAGCCTGCAGTTGTTTGAGGTAAATCAGCCAGAGATGACATGAGTGAGGTGCAATCCTACAGCTGTCCCGAGTGAGATCCTTCTGTCTCTGGTTTGTGCAGATCTCTTAGCTAGGATGGCTTATTTGGATTGTATTTTAGAAACAGAAATGATGTCAGATACTGCACTGCTCTGGGCTAAGTGTGCATTAACCATTATGTGATGGTTTGGGTGTTACCCCCCTTGCCCCCACTTAAGAAACAGCTAGGCTCAAACTAGCACACATTGCCATAAAAATGCCCTGACTGTCCAGTCCTTGATGACACATCAGTTTAGTACCTTGGTGGATTTTCAGAAGCCTTTCTGGCAGGTTTAGAAATGATCTGTAGCAATCACAGACCTACAATGGTTTGGGTTGGAAAGGACAAGAAAGACCATCTAGTTCCAGCCCCCCGCCATGGGCAGGGACAGGTACCTTTCACTATGCCAAGTTGCTCAAGGCCTCGTCCAGCCTGGCCTTGAACACCTTCAAGAGTAGGGCATCCACAGCTTCTCTGGGAAGCTTATTCCAGTGCCTCACCACCCTCAGATTAAAGAACTTCATCCTTAACCTCTAATCTAAATCTGCCCCTTGTCTTATCACGATAAGTCTTTGTCAGAAGTCCAACCCCAGATTTCTCGTAGCCCCCCCTTTAACTACTGAACATGCTGAACATAACAGGACAGTGATTTCCAGCAGGATACTTCTGCAGGCTGCTAAGATGATCTGGTTATGGCTTGCTTTGTTTCATGAGTCCCAAGACTGGCTTTGCTTTGCTCAGAATTTTTTTCCCCTCATTATTCTTGGCAGTGATTCAAAGTTCTAGAAGAATTTGCCCATCTTGAGGCTTTAATTAAGACTTCATTTGGTCACGATGCTAAATTGTTTTGTAGATCATAGCTAAAATCTGCTTTTGCTGATTATGATAGAATCTTAATTTACATAAATAATGAAGAACATCAGTGAAACTTAAGCTCTGGTATTGCACATTGGTGCCTGCCTTTTGCTCTGAAGTGGAAAGCTTGTTAAATAGCTTTGGCTGTGTGAAAGATTGGGGTTTAGTACAGAATATGCATATTCATTTATTATTTATTAATACACCATAGGTGTAAGATGTTATGAGCCCATGTAAAGCTACCTGTTATCAGTGCTTGTATCTTATCTTCAGCTGTGTTTTTCTAATAGCTCTGCTAATAGACTTTAACTGCTATCACCATCAAACAACTTGTTGTGACGCAGGACTGCAGTGTAGATAATTGTGTTTAGTAGGTACAGTCAGGCAGGTACAGGCAGTATCTGTGCTGAGAGAACAGCACATTACTCTTCAAACAAAAGCACGTTGGTGTGAGCATGCTGGCTGAAGAATAGCACCGTGCCGAAGCAGCAACCCTTGTAAAACAGCAGCCGCTGCGGGCTTGTGTCGGGGGGAGCACAGCTCAGTCGTGGCTGTTGCATTCAGCAGTACCCTGCAGTGAGACCCTGCCTTCACGTTCTGAGCTTTTGTGCAACAGAAAATGGCCTTCCTTCAACAAGGTCCCTGAGCTTCAGTACTTTGTGTTGTGTTGTCAGAAGAAGCATTGCCTTATTGATAGTATGCTTAATACTGTGCTCGCCCATAGTCATTGGTGTCCCCTTCTCCAAGAGGAGAGAGACCTCTTTGGGACAAGGCACTGTATCACGTTCAGATTGTCTCTTCCTAGATCTTCTTCTGCTGGCATCAGTTCTTAAATGGTTCTTTCTTAATACATGTGATCTGGTAGTGGAGGGATTAGAATTGGTTGTGAGAAAGACTACTTTACATGACCATGGAAAGTTGTTCATGTGCTGTGTGGGGATATTCACCTGCCTGATGCCAATTGGCAGCTAATGAAAGTAGCCTCTTCTTCAAATAAACAAGAAAGACGTTGAAGGAGCAGGGGAAGCACTCCCTGGCTGTGGTACATCTACAGAAATGATCATTCTAAGAAACTATTTTAAGAATTTCTTAAATTTTAGTCCAGTTTTGGACTTGGAGACCTGGTGTTACAGTAACAGCTGCCCTAGTGAAGGAGCTGGTCCTCTTCCGTCAGCTCCTGACTGATTTTTGCAAAGGTTTGACCCTTCTTCCCATCTACTGTCTTTATTTTCCACATTTTTTATTACACTTCTGTCCTGCTCTTCTTGGTTGGTGTTTTTTTTTCCCTTGGCACCTGCAAAGTCATGTCCTGTCTCCCCTTCTAGAAGTGGGGCTCTGAATGGTTTCCCTCAGACGTGGACACTTTCACACAGCTGATGGTAGCTCTGTGTGCTGCTGGATGTTAGAGTGAGATGCTGGGTTTGTAAACTGTGCTGTGCTTGCCTGTTGCAGGAGATGGAGCCTTATTTGCCTGTAACCAGCCAGGCTGTGCGATTCTGCATCTCAGGAGCCACAGTGTTGTTCTGGGTGAGCATTTGTGGAATTGTCATTTTAACAGATGTTAGAGTTGCTGATCGTCACTAATCATGACATTGACACTAGGTTTAATCATGGTTCTAAGACATGCTTTTATTATTGTCCTGAAGATTGCCTACTGCTCTGCAAAATCCACTTCAACTGAGATTTTAAAAGGCAGGCCTTGGAAATCTGTCATTGCTTAGTAATTTGATTGGACACATTAGCATAGGGATGACTTTTCTCTGGGTGATGTGCTGTTAAGAGGCCATACTGGAAAAGTTGCAGTAAAGGCAAAAAGGAAAAAGTGGTTTTGACTGCAGTGAACTATCCAAATCTTCCTATGTAGAAATAGCTGCAGAATGAATTTCAGTGTGGACAGCATAATCAAACTTGCCCCTTCCATCTCCATTTCTGAGAGTCTGTATCTTTCTGCACTGTTTGTTTGGGTTTTTTTGCCTGTTGCTGTTGGATTGTCTGCTTTTCTTGTGTTTACAACATGGTAGGGTGAAGTTAATATATGTAATATAGCAAATCACCTTGCCTGTGAGCAAATCACATTTGCCTGTGAACAAATCACATTTCAGTGCTGCTGAACTCATAGCCATCAAGAATAACATTTAAAAATGACAAAGCATGATTATTTACATCTTATTTCAAAATAGCCTATAGCTGTGCTGAGATGTAAGTCTATTTCCAGTCTCTGTCCTTCCCGTAGGTGTCTCTGATCATAGCTAGCATGATAGCTGTGATCGTGTATCGTCTGGCGGTGTACGCTGCCTTCGCCAGCCTGATGGAGAACACCCAAAGCTTAGAGCCCATCAGTGGATTATTGACCCCTCAGCTGGCAACCTCTGTCACAGCCTCATGCCTGAATTTTGTCATCATCATGATACTGAATTTCTTCTATGAGAGAATAGCCATCTGGATCACTGATATGGGTAAGCAGTGTGCTTGAAGACAAAACTTGGAAGGGATCTCCTAGCAAAATCAAAGAGAAGATCATCATCTTTTGGTCCTTCTTTCTTGAAGGGCACGAATCGCTCAGCGTGAAGGCTCAGCAACGTTATTTTGCTGCTGGCAAGTGTAGAGGATTAGTTGCTGGAGTGTCAGCACTGCTGTGGCTGGCAGCTGCAGAGGAGCACAGCAGTTTACTTCCGAGAGGCTGCTGCCCTCCTCTGGCAGCCGGAGGCAACTGCGTCCAGCCCCGCTTGGGAACACGGCCGAGGGGTGAGGTGTGGGCTGAGGCTGGCAGCAGTGTTCATTCTGATTCTGCGCTCTTGAAAAGGTTAGGCCAGACTGGTTTTCAGACGTGCAGGTGAAACCTTCCTCTGAACATTGTAAGTCTGATATAAAAGTATTTCAAGAAGGAATTTCACTTGTCCGTCTGCTCAAGGCATTGCGCTGTACATTGAGGGATGTGAAGGCACTGAGGGTGATGAATATTTCAGTCTGTATCCTTGTAAAAGGAATAAAGGAAACTAAATTCACTGTTTTCTGGCTTCACAGAGATTCCAAGGACTCACATGGAGTATGAAAACAGGCTCACTATGAAAATGTTTCTGTTCCAGTTTGTCAACTACTATTCATCCTGCTTCTATGTGGCCTTCTTCAAAGGGAAGTTTGTTGGCTACCCAGGTGCTTACACATACATGTTTAGTCGCTGGAGAAATGAGGAGGTAGGAGTTGCTTGATTAAGGTGGACTAAATAATATGAATATTAAAATTAGTTTAAACTCTTTACCCAACCTGTGCAGTCATAAATTTCAACCTGCAGTTTTGGTTTAGAGTGAGCTGAGCTGGTCTGGTGTTGACAGCTAACCAAGCACCATAGATTCATCTTTGCAGGGCTGTGGAGTGGCTGCTCCATGTGGCTCCTGCTGCCTTACTTTTGTGGATCTGCACAGTGGTCAGCCTGAGGCATCTCTGTCTGCAAGTGGCCATTAGATTTTGGGGTGTGTTTTATCAAGCACATGAGAGTTGAAAGCCCATCTGAGAAGGTATCTTAGCTGGCAGGCCAGGTGAAAATGATGTTCTACAAAGTGATAAGAACTCTTTTCTTTCCTTTATCCAGTGGCAGAACATAGTTTATCTAGGGAATGTCTGTTTTTCATGTCCATTAACCCCCAGTTTGTCTCTGCCAGTGCGACCCTGCAGGCTGTTTGATAGAGTTGACGACGCAGCTCACCATTGTCATGGCTGGCAAACAGATCTGGGGGAATATCCAGGAGGCCATTGTCCCGTAAGTGATCTCCTGCCCTGAGATGCTCATGTTGCAAGCAGCAAAGTCTTTGAAGGAGTTATAATGAGTATTGCTATATGAAGCCAGGAGAAAACTCTGTAAATCAAGCACGAATTATGACAACTTGACTCATTTTATTATAGAGCTCTTTGGCCTCTCTTAGAATCATAGAATCAACCAGGTTGGAAGAGACCTCCAAGACCACCCAGCCCTGTCCAGTCAACTAGACCATGGCACTAAGTGCTTCAACCAGTCTTTTCTTGAACACTTCCAGGGATGGTGACTCCACCACCTCCCTGGGCAGGGAAAATCACTCTAAAACTACAGCTACTACTACTAGCTGCTTAAGAGAGTCCAATGCAGAGCCACAAGGATGATGAAGGGAATGGAACATCTCTGTTATGATTAGAGCCTGAGGGAGCTGGGGCTGTGCTGCCTGGAGGAGGCTGAGAGGTGACCTCATCAATGTTTATCAGTATGTGCAGGGTGAGTGCCAGGAGGCTGGAGCCAGGCTCTGCTGTGTGATGCCCAATAACCAGACAAGGGGCAGTGGGTGGAAGCTGAGGCATAGAAGTTCCATGTAAACATGAGGAGGAATTCTTTCCCTGTGAGGGTGACAAAACACTGCACAGGCTGCCCAGGGAGTCTTTGTGCAAGCCATGCTTGTAAAAGTATATTGCAGCTAGGAGCTTGCTTAGAGAAGGGGATGCTTCTTCTGCTCCTTGTACTGTTCAAGAAGGACAGGGAACTGCTTGAAAAAGTCCAACACAGAGCCCCAGAGATGCTGAAGGGGGTGGAACATCCCCATTATGAGGGAGCTGGGGCTCTTTAGCTTGGGAAGAGAGGAGTCTGAGGGGTAACCTCACTTATGTTGATAAAGGTGTACAGGGCAGTGTGGGGAGAACAGAGCCAGGCTCTGCTCAGGAATGTCCAGTGACAGGACAAGGGGTAATGGGAGCAAGCTGGATTAGAGGAGGTTCCACGTGATCTTAAGGAGAAAACTTTTTCACTGTGAGGGTAGGAGAGCCCTGGAACAGGCTGCCGAGAGAGGTTGTTAAGTCTGCTCTGGAGACATTCAAAACCCACCTGGATGTGTTCACAGGCTCACAGGATGTCAGGGGTTGGAAGGGACCCAAAGAGATCATCAAGTCCAATCCCCTGCCAGAGCAGGACCATAGCTCAGGTCCCACAGGAACACATCCAGACAGGCCTAGAAAGTCTCCAGAGAAGGAGACTCCACAACCTCTCTGGGCAACCGGTTGCAGTGCTCTGGAACCCTTCCAGGAAAGAAGTTCCCTCTTGTGTAGAGGAGGAACCTCCTGTGCTGCAGCTTCCATCCATTGCTCCTTGTCCTATCCCAAGAAGCAAGTGAGCAGAGCCTGTCCCCCATTCCTGACCTCCAGCCCTCAGATATTCATAAACATTTGTTAAATGCCCTCTCAGTCTTCTCTTCTCCAGACTGAACAGCCCCAGGTCCCTCAGCCTCTCCTCACCAGGCAGCGCTCCAGTCCCCTCATCATCCTTGCAGCCCTCCGCTGGACCATCTCCAACAGATCCCTGGTGATCCTGCCCTGGCAGGGAGGTTGGACTGGATGATCTTTGGAGGTCACTTCCAAGCCCTACTATTCTGTAACTCTTTCTGCACACACAGCTGGATTTGTAACTGGTGGGGACGCCGGAAAGCCCGAAATAACCCAGAGAATTTGTACAGTCGCTGGGAGCAAGACCATGATCTGCAGACATTTGGAGCCTTGGGCCTGTTCTATGAATATCTGGAAATGGGTAAGTTTAAAAATACACCTTTGGAATTGAGGGCAAGACACTCTGTCCTGACACTTCCAAAAAAAAAAAGAGCTGCTGAGATAATTGTTGCAAGTTGATGGGTTTTGTCTGGAAAATAGCAGATGATTAACTGCTGGACATGATTAAATAGGTCAGCCCAACTTAAAAACCAGAACCAAACCCTAAAGAGCTGCCTTTGCAGTCAAGCCAGCAGGGAAATTCACAGAAACACTGCAGACTATTTGTTTCCCTCACTTGAATGGGGAACATTATTCTCAGTGCAACCAGCTGCCTTGGTGTCTGTTGTGTTCCTGTTCCCAAGCGTGTTCTCAGCTCGTGTCAGTGGAAAGGGAAAGTACGGGATGAGTGCCAAGTCTCCTGCAAGGGTGGGTACTGCAGAGACAGGATCTAGGAGCTGCCTCAGGGAGAATCCATTTCGGTTTAGGTTTGCACGGATTGGTGCCTCGCTGCAGTCCAGCGGACAGCAGAGGGAGCATGGGGAACAGAACAGCGTTTTTCAAAGCTAGTGCCACCAGGCCAGCACATCACATCGGCTTACAAAAGCTGAGAACCAGAACTAGAGTCTGAAGCCCAACTAAATCTAAGAGCCACTAAAGAAAATAAATGGGTATTTCTCTATGGGAAGGACAGAGTTTGTTGTAAAGTGCTTCTCTGTGTTTCTGCACAGAAGTAATTCCTGCCTAGAGCTTTGCAGCTGTATTATTGTCACTCCATACCGTTCCTAGCGTTTCATAGAGGCCTGTGGTCCTGTGACATTCATTGTGCTAAGAGCTGTCAGTGTTGTCAGCCATGCCTGTCAGTAGATGTTCTTGCTCTTCCTGAGTCAGAGCTGATACCAGTACACTCCATCTTGACCTGGGGCTGCTTAGCTGGCAGGAATTTTGTTGCTTTTTTGAGTTGAAGAATTGATTGCTGAAATCACGGCAGAGCTGATGGCTGGTGCTTGGGAATTTGTTTCTACCCACTGCCTAAACCAGACAAGATGTTCTGTTTCCTGTCTCCAAAGCACCATGGCAGCGTTGGCTCTGCACTGAGGGCTGTCACATTCTGTACTAAGAGACATTTCATTTTGGTAATGACTAAAGGGGTCAGTTTTGTATTTTACTTGCACTTCTTGAACTAAGTGTTAAGACTTTTCCAGTGGGATTATTGCATACAGAACTGGTATTAACATTTTGAGTAAACCAAGAACAGTAGGTGAAGGTCAGGTTGTAATAAAAGTATTTCCTCTGATTTGTTTTTTTTTCTTCATAAGTAACAGGCAGGTGGACTTGCTCTGTACAAACTGCAGGAGAGGAGAAGTAGTCTGCTTTTGTATTCAGAAGTGGGGTGCATGACTACGTTCCCATTTCCCTACAGTTCGGTTTTGTTCACCAGAGAGCTGCAGCACCATGAAAGAATCAGTGTCCAACACTTCTGACAGCAGCACTTAGCAGGGCCTGAATGCCCTGTTCCTGAACAGAACAGCCCTGAGAGCCTAGGAAAGCCTCAGGGCTGGGGCAGGTTGTGACTTAGGTCAGGCCAGAGCTGGAGGTGACTTGCTGTGCAGCCTGGCAGAGTTCTGCCATTTGTCTGCAAGTGGCAATGTGCATGTTTCACTCTCACCCTGAGGGTACTTGCATAGGATCACATTTTGGCACTTTGTTTTCTCTCTTGCAGTCATTCAGTTTGGATTCATCACTCTCTTTGTGGCATCCTTTCCCCTGGCTCCACTGCTTGCTCTGATGAATAATATCCTGGAGATTCGAGTCGACTCCTGGAAATTAACCACCCAGTACAGGAGACCTGTGGCTGCCAAAGCACACAGCATAGGAGTGTGGCAGGAAATCCTGAACGGAATGGCCATCCTGTCTGTTGTCACCAATGTAAGTATGGGAACTCTGCTACATCAGCTCAGATTCTTCCATGGTCTTGGAATTCTCACATTTAAAACCAGCTGATGTTTTTTTCCCTTCAGCAGCATTGTTCATTTTGCCACATCACCCTACAGAGAGGTGGTTAGAAACACTGGGGTGCTTCAGCTCTTCTGTGTGTTGGCAACAGCTCCCAATCCACATTTCATTGCACCATAGCTTTTTAGTCACTTGTCTGTGTTTTCCAGTGTTTTGGAATGGCATAAGCCAGACTGAAGCTTAGTCTGATGAAGCACACCGATTGCCCAGGGGGGGACCACAGGTAACAGGAGATGTGGATGAATTCTGTCAGCCAAATGACATTTCTGTTTCGCCACTATGAGGCCTGTTCTGTGGGAATTCTGCTCATTACCTGCCTCTGGATGCTCCAATGGGGACAGCAGTTCAGAGTACACTTTATGTACTCAATGTTCTGCTGGTATTTCATTTTCAGACTGCAAAGCAGACTGCTGAGCAAAACAGTTGCCTCTTTTTAGCACACAGTATTGAACACTGTCAGCTCTGCAAGTGCCTTAGGCAACGAACACACTTGCAAATGTTACCTAGTTAGCAGAGTACCTGAGCACCTCAAGTGTCTCAGGGTACCAAAACCCCTTTATGCTACTGCTCACCACTTTTGTGTGCAAATTCCTTCATTTCTTTTTCCAACTTCTCTTTCAGGCTTTTATTGTTGCATTCACATCAGATATGATTCCTCGTTTAGTTTACTACTATGCTTATTCGGAGAGTGAAGACTCACCTATGTCTGGATACATAAACAACAGTTTGTCAGTGTTTCTGATCTCAGATTTTCCTGACAGAAACAGGCCTAAAGAGATTCCAGAAGGCTTGGTCATATGCAGGTTGGTGTTGGTGTAATAATAAATACTTTAGCATTTTATTTAGAGCACAGCATAAAAAGTCAGTGCTGTCGTAAGGAGTCCAGTAGATATTAAATGCTGAGAGGTAATGTTTAAGTTATTACTAAGGCAGTGCTTGGGACGGTAGAGGTTGTGCAAGTGACACACAAAGAAATCAGCTTTTGGCTGTTTAATCTCATTGCTACTGTTTGGTTGGTTGGCTGGCTCTGATTTTTAACTTTGAGAGATACAGGAGATTATGTCCCTAAGGTTGCAGACTTCAGCCCATGTTTTCAAAGGTTTTTAGGATGCAAGGTCTAAGAGGACAAGGAAGTATTAAGGGAATGTGTAGGTTGCAAAGCTGAAAATCAGGTAAGGTATTTGAAGTCAGTCTTTACCATGCCAGATACCACCAAGGATCTGGGTCGTCCTGCTTTCATTAACAATAAAACAGTCCCTTGTTTCAAGAGGCATCATTGGAGGTTCTAGAAGGAGAAGTCCACAGTAAAAGAAGAGTATTGATTTGATGTAAAAATAAGAAAAAGAATCCCAAATCAAGTGAACCAAACAAGGCCCCCCCTGACACTTGAAGAAGATGCTACACATTTATATGTTTTAGCTTTAGAGCCCCAGGAATCTGTATCCTACTTGCACATGAGCGTAGAACACACACTCACATCCTTCCACTGGGCCCTGTGTCTGTCCAGTCCATGATCTGCCAGCATCTCTCACTCTTACACAATCCCTGTCCATGGCTGTGGTCTGCCACTCTGCCCTGTATGATTTGCCTGAAAGGAGGCAGAATTTCAGTGCTCACGCCTCTTCGTTGCTGCTCCCTTGCTCTGACTGTGGGTAAACATCAGGTAGACACAAATTGAGAGGCAACCTTTTTTCTGCAAGAGGAAACAGACCATTTAAGACAAGGTGAAAAGGTCCCTTAAGTGACAGCAGTATCTGTCTGTAAGTGACACTGAGCTTGTAGCCTGTCTCAGACTGGAAGTGACATTTTACCTCTGCCTGTCTTTCTACCCAACAGGTACAGAGACTATCGATATCCTCCAGATCACGAGAAGAAATACCTACACACTATGCAGTTCTGGCACATCCTTGCTGCAAAGCTGGCCTTCATAATTATTATGGAGGTATGTTCCCTACAAAATTTCCTTCCCAGGCTGGTACTTTTTAGATTCTCTAGGTGATTACTAATGTCACGAGAAATAAAATTGCTCAGAGTATAAAACAGTTTCTTCCCTAAGGATTCCTGTCCTGTCTACAACTACCTGAAGGGAGGCTGTAGCCAGGTGGGGGTTGGTCTCTTCTCCCAGACAAGCAGCAACAGAACAAGGGGACACAGCCTCAAGTTGTGCTGGGGGAGATATAGGCTGGATGTTGGGAGGAAGTTGTTGGCAGAGAGAGTGATTGGCATTGGAATGGGCTGCCCAGGGAGGTGGTGGAGTCGCTGTCCCTGGAGGTGTTCAGGAAAAGATTGGACGAGGCACTTAGTGCCATGGTCTGGTTGACTGGATAGGGCTGGGTGCTAGGTTGGGCTGGATGAGCTTGGAGGTCTCTTCCAACCTGATTGATTCTATTCTATTCTATTCTAAATGATTACTGTAACTAAGTCTTCTGATGTCAGGGACTTAACCTCAGAGCAAGAGCAGTGAAAACAGCCAAGGAGACTTCTAGATTTGATACAAATAAAGCAGCAGAATGAAAGTGGTCTTTATGCAGGTGAAGAAGACATGAACTACAAGGACTAGCACTTTCAGTGCTCCTAGTTTCATTAAAGAGCTGCATGTGAGGTGGCTGTACTCAAAATCCAGAAAACATTTTTCAGTGATGTAGATTGGCTAAAAATAGCTAAAATAGCTAAGTTTGGATCACTGACACTTCAGTATTAAACCACTGCCTTTCAAGTTCTGAAAGGAAAAAAGAGATGTTAAAGTGCTGTTAGCACTTTTCCTACTGTATCTTATCTGTTCTCAGTAGCTGAGTGTTGGCAGCACAGCTGTGTGAACTTTCGGAGAAACCACACAGAGGTACCAGAGAGGGATGCTGGGAATTCAGAACCAGACACTTCTAAATTAGCAAACCCAAGATGAAAATGGTTTGGAATTAAAGTTTCTGCATAAAAGAAGTGTTTCAGACTTTGTGCACATCTCCCTGCGCTGCCCAGAAAGGTGGTGGAGTTGATCTCCTTGGAGGTGTTCAAGCAAAGCCTGGATGAGGCACTTAGTGCCATGGTCTGGTTGACTGGTTAGGGCTGGGTGCTAGGTTGAACTGGATGAGCTTGGTGGTCTCTTCCAACCTGGTTGATTCTATGAGTCTGTGATCTCAGGCAGACATTCATTTGCTATAGAATCACAGAATCATAGAGTTGTTTTGGTTGGAACAGCCTTCTGAGCTCATGGAATCCAGCCATTGACCTAGCACCACTGCAGCCATTAAACCATGTTTCAGAGTGCCATTTCCACAGGTTTCGTGAACACCTCCAGGGATGGTGACTCCATCTCCCTGGGCAGCCTGTTCCAATGCCTGACCACCCTTGCAGCATAGAAATTTTTTCCTAGTCTCCAACCTAAACCTCCGCTGGCACAACTTCAAGGCCCTTTGCTTTCAATCCACCACCTGATACTAGGGAGAAATGACCAACACCCTTTTATGCAGCCTTCTTTCAGGACGTTGTAGAGAGTAATGAAGGCCGTAATGAAGGCTTTCTTCAGCCTTCCCCTTCCAGTATCTGAAGGAGGCCTACAGGAAGGTTGGGCAGGGACTATTGACAAGGTCTTGTAATGGCAGGATGAGGGATAATGTGTTTAAACTGGCAGAGGGGAGATTCAAACTGAACATTAGGGAAGGGTCTTTACGGTGAGGGTGGTGAGACGCTGGCACAGGTTGCCCAGGGAGGTTGTGGCTGCTCCCTCCCTGGAGGTGTTCAGGGCCAGGTTGGATGAGGCCCTGAGTGACCTGTTCTAGTGGGAGGTGTCCCTGCCTGTGGTGGGGGGTTTTGGAACTGGATGAGCTTTGAGGTCCCTTCCAACCTAAACCATTCTGTGATTCTCCAGACTAAACAACCCCAGTTCCCTCAGCCACTCCTCATAAGAGTCATTCTCTAGCCCTTTCCCCAGCTTTTTATGTGTTGTTCCAGGACAGCCAAAGGAAATGTGTTCTGTTTGTAAACAAAAGAATCTCTCTCTGCTGTTTTGTTTGGCAATGAGTTGTTAGATTTCTCCTGGCTTCCTTTTTTGTCTTTTCCCCCAGCATGTTGTATTCATCGTCAAATTCTTTGTGGCATGGATGATTCCTGATGTCCCAGCAGACGTGAAAGCCAAAATCAAACGAGAAAAGTACCTAACACAGAAAATCCTACACGAGTATGAACTTGAAAAGCTGAAGGAGAGGCTGTGCCAAGGTGATAAACGAGCCACGGAAAAGGAGTTCATTGCCACGGAAGGGAGGATGGAGTTGTCCAGGGCAATGTAGCTGCAAACACACTTGTTTGGGATTTAGTTCCTTCTCGCTGTTTGGTTTGGTCTGTGATTTGCTCAGTGTGCATCACCTTGGAAGCCATAGGACAGTTTCAACTCTTTGCTTTTAATCCAAAGATTGTAGACTTTTCTTTAAAAGTCTCACTGAGCATTCTAGGTGTAGTAAACCTACTCAGCTGTCTGACTTCAGTACTGTTTTCTGTTTACCTGTCACTTTCAATAAGAAGTGTAATCTCCTAGAATCTGGATTCCCAGTATAGGGAATGTTACCCTCAAAGGGCTCACAGGATATTTAAGGTTATTACCACAAGCCCTCCTCCTGTTGCTAACTGCAAAGTTCCAGGTTGTATCCCAGCTGAATGAAAGGGATATCCTAGAGGTCTCCTGCTGTGGAAAAGTGCTGAGTGTTACTGCTTTTATGACATGGTTGTTTAAATAGGAGAACACTCCTGATACAAGGCTTAGAGTTTGGGGCTGAGTTTGTATCCACTATGTCTTATGAAACATTTGTTTGCAACTTTGAACCTCTGTACACTTTTTAAAAGGAATTGATTTTTAAAGCTGTGTTGGCTTAATTCCACTTGGAATTATTTCTAGGCACAGAATTCAGTTAATCCATACTAAGGAAGGAAAAAAACCCTCCAGAGTTTATTTCCTAAAGATGTCAGCTGCCAAAGAGTTCGCTCTTTAAATGCAGATCCTGTGGAATCATCTAATTACAGCAGTGTCTTGAGCACATGGAGACAATGTGGAGAAGTACAGCTGAGTTCTCTCTCAATCTCAGAAACTGCTGTTGGAAGGGCACATTTTGGCCAGAGCTGCTCCTTCGTTTGGATTCTCTGTGAATGCCAGCGAAGTGCTGAAGCTGTGTCCGTGGAGTGTGACTGCAGAATGCAGTGGACTGGGAGCTGGAGTGCCACACTCCTTCCTTTAACTGAGCGGTTTCTGGATGGGTTTGTGTTCAGAAGAGTTTATTTAAGCGTGCCAAATAACCTGTTTACATTGCTGTTGTGGTTATACATAGGAGCCTGGGGAGGGGGGGTTTGGGTTTGTTGGTTTTTTTTCCTTTTTAATTTCAAACTGATTTTTTGTTTTTCTTTTTTGTCATGGAGCTTTTCTACAACGTTCCCAAGTTTATAAGTATGTAGTAAGTACATGTGCAAAGTAGCTACCAGCTGTTCCAGCTGTTTATGAATGTGCCCTCCTGTTAGCATTTGGAGCAGTTAGGCATTTTCAGGCTGATTTTGCTGTGTGTTTAAAACATATCAACACTTCCATGCTTAGTGCCTTGTTTATTTGCATTTGGCAAAGGATGTGATTTTCGTCACGGTGGGGAAATGTGTGTTCCCCAGGTGTGCTTGCAGGCATCCTGATACTGTGAACCTGCACACAGAGCTGTCCAGTGTTAGCCAAACCATGCCTGCCTTGGCACACTTCTAGTGCTGGCTGAGCTGTTCCCCGAGAGCAGTTCACACCTGGACTGCTTAGGTAAGGCAGCGCCAGACTGTTGAGTTCTCTCCTGTTGTATAATACACTAGCTAGAGAGAGAAGAAATTTTACTCTGTTTGCACTTTGAAAGTTATACTTCCTTGCAAGTATACAGAAAAAAATAATGTAGATTTGTATTCCATATCAGCCAGACAATGTACTGTTTACTAGAGCCACAGCCTGAACTTCCCTTGTTTTGTTTTAGCAGACATAGCCTGTACATCCTAGAGCATCTGGCTAAGTAACCTTCATGTTGTAACAGAGTTTTCAGTCCATGTCTTGGGTTAGCAGAAGTTGTGTAACGTTGAAGTGCCTACCTCGAGCGAGCAGCACAGGGTCTGGCTGCCAGGCAGGGGTGAAGCAGATGTACATTTCCCATTACTGTAAGTTATTCAGCTTTGCTCTGTCGGTTTGCTTGGTAAATCAAGCACGTTAGCCATTCGTGTTCATGATGAGCTGGCCGTGTGCTTGAATATGCAGATATATTCGAAGCAATGGATTTATTGGAGGAATGCATGGAGAAGTAAATTAGCTCTGCTGCTTAATGTACAAGCCAAAGAGGAGTATCAGTCACTGTAATTGCGTGTGTGACACCAGGATTTACACAACGCAAGCACTTTGCTGCCTCTCGCACACAGCCTGTTAACTAAACTGCTTAATTGAGATTCCAGGGTTTGGTTACTGCTGGCAGTGCAAAGAGGTGCTCCCAACAGCAAGGTGAGGAGGTGCAGAAGGCTATTTCTATGCAAAATGTGCAATCTGATTGGAAACATTCAGCCTTAAATGCACTCTCCCTGCTTAGGGAGCATTAGTTTCTTCAATAAAAAGTGTCCTCATATATAAGACTTGAAAAGATGTCAGCAAAACAGATGTATTGTGAGTGAGTAATGCTGTTTAAAAGCAAGGTGGAGGAAAGCAAAGAAATACCTTGGGTTGGGATAGGCAGAAGCCCTGCATGCAGGCGCTGGAGTTGACCTGGTGGTTTGGCCCCAACTTCCTGCTTCTTTCAAGCTGCTTTTTGAGATCACTTCCCATTGAATGTTATGCAAACAGGTGTTTTGCCTATGTTGTACAGCAGAAAGTGGGGGAAATCTGAGCTTATCTTATTTTAAAAGGATTAGATACCTTTAAAACACATCACTGCACTTCATAGCATTACTTCCTTGTATATAGAAGTGTTGGGAAGAGACTGCCTTGTCCTCTTCAGAGCTAATGTCACCTGACAAGCAACACCTCTTTGCATAATAGTTTGCCTTTTTTCTTCTTGTTAAGCAGTATTTTGACAAACTCTTCTTAGTGTGGTTAGGCTTACAACAGTTCACATACATACAAAATAAGACAAATGTTGGAATGTTTTTGATGTGCTTAGTATCAGTATCTAAAAGTGGCCTTTAACCAAAGCGAAGATAGTTCTGTGTTGGGACTACTGTGATTGGAGCTACAATTAGAGGTGGTTAGAAACGTTGGCCTTGCAAGTATAACACAATCAGGGATTACTTTTTTTTTGTCCCAGTTACAATTTGCTGGTATAACCTTGGGAAGGTTTAGTGTGGTATGCTCTAAGCAGATGACTGCAAGCTAAAGAGTTTACTCTAAGACACTATACTGGTTTTTTTCTAGAAGATTTTGTTATTCTGCTTTTACCTTTTTATGTAATGCTGAGACAACAAAAGGGAGAGAGAATAGATGGACTTTCTTCTTGTTCTGTGTGTACTGTCATGTAATCTGAGTGGCATTTTTGTCTGCTGACTGTGTTGCTAATCTCTGATACACTAATGTTGGAATAAATTTTGTAAACCTGGCGTTCAGCTAACTTAAACCTGTACCATTCATAAGGTCTGAATCTGGCAAATAAAGCAGTGTTTATTTTTCCTACGCTGCTAGCTTGGTTTTGAAATCCCAAGAACTCAGAGACGAGCTGAAGTATTACAAATTCAAATGCCCCACGAGCCTCAGAGAGAAAAGTATTCATAGAACGATGGAATGGCTCAGGTTGGAAGGGAACTTAGAGATCATCTTCTCCAACCTCCCTGCTATGGGCAGGGACACCTCTCAACTAAACTTCGCCGCTCAAGGACTCGTCCAACCTGGCCTTGAACACTCCCAGGAAGGAGGCATCCACAGCCTGTTCCAGAGTCTCACTACCTTTGTACTGAAGAACTTCTGCCCAAGATCCAGTCTAACCCTACTCTTCCTTAGCTTAATACCATTCCCCCTTGTTCTGTCTCTAGACACCCTCATGAAAAGTCCCTCTGCCTTCCAATACCTGGAAGGATCGCACAGGAAGGCAGCATTGTCTCCCTGGAACTTTCTTTTCTCAAGGCTGAACACCCCCAGCTCCCTCAGCTTGTCCTCATAGCAGAGGTATTCTAGCCCTTGGATCATCTTTGTGGCCTCCTCTGAACCTCCTTTGTGTCCTTCTAATGCTGGGGACACCAGATCTGGATGCAGTATTCAAGGTGAAGTCTCACAAGAACAGAGTCAAGGAGCAGAATCCCCTCTATTGCCCTGCTGGCCACGCTCTTGAATTCACACAGACCTGTGCAGCTCATTGCAGAGTATTTGGGTGCTGCATATAGTTGTCCTGCCTTTGTAAATTACAGCTTCCTCACTCAGATTGTTGATGAACCTCCACCTGACTGCCATCTTCCACTTGATCATCACCCTGGGTCTTCCCAATCTTCATGTGTTTAAGAGCAAATTACCACGGAGAACCTGCAGTAAGTTGTGTGTATGATGTTGGCAATGCACATGGACTGAGGTGGCACCAGTCTGTGATGGCTGGTGAGGAAATTCAGCTTTGCAGATTCCTTACATTAGAAGACCACAGTTCAGTGTAAGACTGAACACTTCCATCTTCCCTTCAGCACAGAGTGTGCTAGCACACATCCATTTTCAGCCAGCCTGCTTTTCCCTTCATTCTCTGGGTAGTTTTATTTTTGTGATGCTAGGACCTGAGGTGGCTTCTCAAGTTCTCAGTCAGCCACACATGCAGTTTTCACACACAGTGTGAGTGGTTCACATACCTGCACTTAAATAGCTTTGAGCATATACCCTGGAAAATATGGCAGAGCTAAAGGGGTCTGGTAAAGGCTTCCTGCTCATAGGTACCTCTGCATATTTTAATCTTTCTTGAAACTCACTTCTGGCATCACTGTAGGCCTTTGGATTAAATCATAAACCTGGATTCAGGTTTATGACTTGTTCTCACCAGACAGCATCAGCACATGCTGCTGTTCCTGCTCTGTATACCAAGCTATCAGAACTCAGGGGCTGGGGTCACCTGCCAGATATGGAATGTCATTTCCCTTGTAGCTTTGGCATGATAAATTAAGGGAGATGCAATAGCAGTAATGAAAGAAAGATCTGAGGTGAATGAAAGAATCTTGCCTGTATATAAAAGAGAAAGACCAAGCAAGGTGTCAGCTGTGTGTTCTGCTTCTACTGTGCTGCTCACTGAGGTGGGACAGGTTACTTCATTAAGTAGCCAAAATGAAAATGGAGTATTAAGGAAGAGGGAGAAGAAGGAAAGGTGGGGAAGGGATGAAGGCACTGCTGCCATGCAGGATACAGGGGATATTTAAGCATTAGGAAAGCATTTGGAGTTTTCAGGTGCCTTCCAGCCTTGCTCCTGGAGGTTAAACTTTGCCTCCTGTCAGAAATGGGGAATGTAGTTTGATTAAGGGTATGAATTAACCCAAAGAAGAAGGAGTATCATGGTAAGGTGAGATGTCTCCAAATCTGGCCCATACCTGGCTGTCCCCATGACCAGAAATGGTAGCCACCCTTCAGAAGTCTTACTGCCTTCATTTATCTCCTGCAGTAAATGAAGAGGTGCACTAACATTTTAGTGGTTGTACTTTCTGGATAGGAAGAATAGGTAAGGCATCTAATTTTGTCTTTGTCAACCCAGTTTAAAGAGCTTCTAGAAACTCTCTTCTAGCTTCCCAAACATCTGTGTTTATTCTATGCAAAGAATAGTAGGGAGCAGTACAGCAGAAGAAATGTCTTGAGCATGTCTGCCTCAAACCACCTTGTGTAAAACACATTATCTTACAGAAGGAGAAAAATATGTAACCCCCTCACTAGCAGATCAGTGGGAATGAAAGGCAAGATGTGGAAGAAACAATATCCCAGCAGCTGAGGCCTGCACGTTTTGTGTCTGTTTCAGACATGTGGGCTCTGTAACATTCCTCAAAATGTTCAGCACTGAAAGAAGTGTTCCTGGAAATAATGTCTTAAACATGGCACTGAAAATCCAGTGAGGCCAGCACAACTGTACCAGTGGCACCTCCTGCGAGCTGAGAGCCCAGCTTGTCACTGGAAGGAGATGTAGAATGACACACAGCTGAGAGGCAGGGTTGGGGTACCTAATGTCTGGTGTGGCAAAGAGATTGCACCAAGAGAGGGCAAAGGATTCATTTGCACATGAAAATCCTTCCATCCCTAAACAGATGGAGAGAGGTAAGGGGGAAAAAAAAATATGAGCGCTACCATATGAATGCTAAAATAATTCCCAGGATATGTGAATTACTTTGTAACCTCACTAAGCCACAGCTTCTCTCTCCTTGCGTGCTCAGAGTGGTCACCACAGCTCTGCAGCAGAGCCTTGGCATCCTTGAAACAGCTAAATTCAGTCTAGTTCTGGTTTTAAACAGTTGGTTGTCTCTACCCAGCACTTACATCATTCAGATGCGGCTCAGGAAGTTTTTTTATATACATCTAGAAGTATGTGTACTGAGAAACCTGCTGGGAGCTGAGTAGGATGTGAAATTCAGCAGCCATATCAATTTTTGGAAGGCACATATGCACATTCCCCTGCACCAAGGAGTGACTATGCTTTCTCAGGCAGGAATGAGTCAGTCTGAAACATTCAGGGAGGCTGTGATTCTTTTCAGCACTTTTTTTTTCAGCTCCTCAACAAACCACTGCTGTTAGCTAGCCAGAAAGATGTTTGTATTTAGATTACTGACTGACCTTAGCTGCGTCCTTGGGTGTTCTCCACAGCCAGCACCATTCAGCGTTTCAGGCTTGGTACTGAAAGAGGTAGGGGACGCCGTAGCTATTCTGCAGTCGAGAGGCATTAAATAAATCAGCCTTTTTGTTACATTGTCCCTTCCATACCACAAATGTTTGCCATTTTTAGTACATCTGAACTGTGCCATCCCCAGCAATGAAAAGCCATGGTGGAAAATTCTGTCTCGAGTAGCCTCTGGTCCCATGCACCTCCCATGCTGATGGCTTTGACTAATTCATCTTGGCCAGAGCTTGGAGTGATGTCATAGGAAGCCAGCGTTCAGGAACCACTCACTGCATGTTCACACTTGCAGAAGTCTTCAAACAGCAATAAAAATACTTCACACAGAAGGCTTTAGCAGGGAAGGCTGATCAGAAGGCTGGACTCTCTGTCACGTTACAACCTCGCCACAGCAGACAGTTTTGCTAGTGGAGTCCCTTGGATAAACATTTCTGTTGACATCAGCCCATCAGTAGAGTGGCAGCAAACAGCAGTGCTGCAGCTAAGCCTGTTTTCTGCTTGTGGTGTCGATGTTACTCTTTAGATAAAATCCTGTCTCTGTCCACTGATGGAAATTGTATCACTTTCAGATCTGGCCAAGATTTTTCTAACAAAGATCCAGCTGAAAGAGATTCTGTCCATGTTAAGGTGTCTAGAGTTCGTGCTGCTCTAAGCAAGCTTCTAGTGCATTGCAATCAGAAAATGAGATCCCCACTTTCCCTTCTCACAGAGCATTGTGTCACGACAGCCTTTTTTGCTGCTGCAGAAGCAGTATTGGAGATAATGTGGCAGTAGTACCAAACACTGAATCCTAAGTGCCAGGCCACACTTCCTCTCATCTGCTGACAGTGGCTTCATTGCATGAGTTTCAGTTCCTCGGCTGGAAGTGAGGCTCAGGTGCCTCCTGAATATCCTCCTGGGATACTGCAGAGTGTGAAGGGACACATGCTAGGGAGAAGAGAATTGTGTGGGTGGAAGGACATTCACCTTGATGCCACATTGCATGAGCATTCAAGAACTATTCTTTGTGTCTCAGCCAAGAACTGAAGGCATTCTGTGCCGGTGATGGCACTCCTGCCACTTTGGCTCCACTGGAGCTGGTTTGCATAGGTTCAGGCCAAAGAAGCAGTGAGAGATTATCATGTGAAGCGTGGCAGGGATGTTTCCTTGGGAAAAGACAAGCATCCCACCTCTCTAAAAAATTAAAAATGGGACAGTCTCATTTATCACCATAAAAGAACTTTTTCTCACAAAGATTTTGAAGCAGTAAATCTCATGTTTTGAGGGAACAAGAAGCCCCTGTGTGTTTTATAGCAGGCAGTAAGTGGTTTTTTTCCATTGTATTTTCCTTGCTGTGCACTCATGTGACAATAACAAATGATTCTGTGGCTGCAACCAGCCTGTCACAATGACTTGCGTTCTAATTAGAAGGTGCCACAGTTTGCTGGAGTCTCCATGTACCAATGAACAACATTCAACTTTTTCATCACATGAAAATAACTCTCTCTGGGAAAGGTAAAAAGATGAAGATCTTGTTAATGGGGTCACTACTATGATGGGAGCTGAAAGAGGTGACACAGGTAGAGGAAATCAAAGCAGAAAGAAACCTGCTTTGTGCTTTTATTGTATGTTGGAGTGCTAAGGTTACCTGCTGAACTTGTGGAGGGCACTGAATTCAGCAAGGAGCTGTGAAGTCCTATTAATGACTTTATCTTCAGAAGGGGGTGGGGGATGCATAAATGGAAGTGTAAGGACTCATGAGCTGAAGATAGAAAAACTGAGGCACCAGACAGATTTGAAGGCAGATCATGCAGAGAAACTGCTGTGGAGACCTGTTAACACTGGGATGTGTATAAGAAGCCTTTAAACGTAAATGCTGGTCTGTCAGCAAGTCTCTCCTCCCTAGGAGAGAGCAGCCAGTTTTATTGGCAGTCAATGCAGGAACTGAAATGGGGCAGCCAGGAGGTTGATTCTGCAGGGAAGGGAAAAGCAGGCTGTCCTCTGCTTTTGCACCTGGAAGGGATTAAGTGCAAAGAAATCATCTGGAGCTTTAGCTTCATTTTCAGTGCTAGAATAAAGTCTGCTTCCAATGCCTGCCCAGTGTCGCCAGACACCTCCTTGCAGGCAGAGCAGCCTCCCCTTCTGCGCACACACCACGCCGTGATTCATTCATGCATCTGCCAGGGCAGGCACCTGACTCATTGCTGGGGACAAAGACACTCACAGGAGCAGTCCAAAGAGCTCAGGGTGTCTGATGAGGATGGGCCAACTGCAGAGCAAGGTAGTTGCAGTTCCTTTTGTGGAGAGAGCCATTCCAGCTTCCTATGTATGCCTACCTTGGCAAGTTCCTTTATTCTGCAATAAATCCCAGCTATTTGGCACACAAATGCATGACATTTTCTGTCGTTCTGAAACTCTAGGATTAAACCTCTATCCTGAAAAAAAGGAGTGCTATTACTTAGTATATATTGAAAAGAACAGTGCTAGAGGATCACTGCCTTTGAAAACCATGCTCCTTGTTACTTTTCAAACCATGCTGGGACAGCAGCTGGGCCTGGAGGTGTTCTGATAGTGCCAGTCCAGAGCAGAAGGTAGCATTTTTTCTGGTTTACTGCCTTTGATCAGACCCTAGTGATTATTCAGTAAAATGTCAAACACCTAAAAGTCTGAAGACACCATAAAGCTCTTCTGAGAACTGGTGAAGATGACAGAGGAGAGCACAAGATGTTCATGTTAGCTGCAGCACAGGGAGGAGACTGCCACGCCAAATGGAAGCATCATGCTTTCTGCCTCTGCATTTGGACAGAAAACAGAGTTCTGTGACAATGCAGATGCCATCTTGGACACTGCCCCAGTGACTTTTTCTTTGTTCCATCTGTGGGACTGACTGAACATCTCTGTTATCTGGAGTTTCATCTTCCAGGGGAGATGCTGGACTCAAAGAGTATGCTGTAATTCCCTGGCACCCTGACCTTGGCTGAAATCACATGGCTCCTAACCCTTCCCTTTCTGATTGCCAGTTGGGCCAGCAGCACTATGTCTTTGAGATGTTTTTTGCAGGATAACCAGGACAGTTCTCCATCTTTACCACTACAATAACGTCTTTTGTCCCGTGTCAGAGTGGGGAGCACTATCTGGCCCTGGTGCATCCATTGAAGACCTTGAGGGTGTTAAACACTGGTGGGTTCTGATTTTTCTCCCCGTGTAGACAACAACTACCCTGACCACTGTCTGCTGTCACTGCTCAGATGTGTCCAAACAGCACCATTATTTGTTCCATCTGTGTAGTTTCCAGCTTCACCTCTCTTAACACTCCCTCTCACCTTCAGCTGTGCAGTTTCTGGCTGCTTACTGCCCTGTGTTGGTATTTGCTTCTGTTAACAGCTGCAGCATCAGGATGCTAACAGATGGAGCCCTCCTTTTCTTTTCCAAGAAGAATAGATTCATCAACCAAAGATGTCCCACTCTGGTCATTTCTTCCTTGCTTGCTTTCCTTAACCCTTGGGAAGAAAGCTTGCATCTTTTCAAGAGCAGGGTGGCCTACTGCTAGGAGACCAAGTGGGTAGGTGGATACATTCCGAAGATGACAGCATGAAGCCTAAATACTTGTGCCAATCCTTTCTTAGCTGTGCCTCTGTGTGTGCATTTCTGAGAACAGAGTAGCCTCCTCGTTTTGCAGCAGCACAAGCCAGAAGAGAGCAGCAGAGGGCACCTGTATGACCAGTATGGCTCCAGCCTCCCACAGTGGTAACTGAAGAAATATATTTTCTGCCATTGAAATCCATAGCAAAGGTCCATTGGCTGCCCAGGATGGGATTAGACTCATCTTAGACTCTAACAGTGATGTGTGATTATATGCTAAAAAATGTCTACCTAGGCAGCCTCACAGATCATACAAAATGACCTCAGACACCTCACCTGTCAATCTCCAACCCTGACTGTTCTGTGCCTTTGAATGAAGCAAAGTAGGCAATGAACAGGAAAATGACAACTACACTCTCCAAATTTCCTCTCAAAGACTCACAACTCTTCAGCAAGACCTCTTTGTCTATTTCTTGTTTCACTTCAGTGCACCCCATGTAGTAATGCCAGTGAAAGGAGTTAGCACATCCTGACCCAACGTTTTAGGCATTTTATTTCCCAGCTGCTAAGCCAATTTTTCTGAAGTAAGTCTTTTCCTTAAAAACAAGTTTCTATATGAACAGCTTGAAACAGCTTTAAACCACAGAAAATTATCTGAATAGTTGCTAAGCATGCTTTGGGGAACATTTCAAAGTATTAAGAAGAGAAGTTTGGATTAATTTTTGTTATCACTAGGGGCAAAAAGTTTTCTACTCCTTGCAATTTTCCATCTTTGCCTTGTCCTGCAATCCCGAGCTATAAAGTCCCACGTTCAAGTTGCATTTCAGCTACATGCATGTAATAGGTTGTCACGTAGCCAGCTCATAAGTAAAAGCCCTGGGAAACATCAGGTACTCCAATGTAATCAGGAAGAAATAACTTCTTGCACATGCTCAGTTTACTCAGTCTTCCCTCCTGATGCACAGAGAACAAGAAACTCAGAGCCTGGTTTCTCTTGGAGAAGGCACAAGCACAAAACCTGATGAAGTTACACTATGGTGGCTGAGCTGAAGTATTTATTAACATGATCAATTGTTTGGAATGATTTTAATTGTGAAGGTCATCTTTTCCTCTTTATGTGCCTCTAACCCTTTGTGAAAGAAGGATTAAATCACAAAAAAGCTTGGAGAAGGAAGTGATTCAGCTGTCCTGTGCACTGCAGTCCCAGTTCTGCTGATGAAGAGACACTGATTCAGATGCTGGGAACCACTGCTTCTGTAAACTGCTTGTTACTCGAAACTGGGGAATGGGGCAGGTGAGGCATGGGATGATGAGGTGTAGAGTACATAGGAGTAAACATAAAAAAGGTTATGCCTAGTTGTGGGTCTGCTTTCAGGCTGATAACCTGTCTGTGGTATGGGAAAGCAATTCCAGAATGTGACTTGTAGTGACATTGCTTGCAAAAATGCTAACACTTGTGAGAGTTGTATTTAAGGTCAGATTCCTTTAGATTGAGTTGGAGTAGAGAAACCTGGGCTGCTTTTCATGCTATCTGACCTTCCATGTGCCCCTGCTAGCAAAAATGCTAGCACTCATGAGGAAGTCCTGTTGTACTTCAGGTCAGATTCCTTTAGATTGAGTTGGAGTAGAGAAACCTGGACTGCTTTTCATGCTATCTGGTATCTTCTCCCAGACAACCAGCAACAGANCTGGAGCAGAGAAACCTGGGCTGGTTTTCACACTATCTGACCTCCTTGCACCTCACATGCACTTAAGAGAGAATTCTGCTCTCTCTTTTCCTCACTGGTCGTATTTTGCCATCTTCTTCAGGTGGTATGATTGGTCACCAATCCTTTCAGTGAAGAAGGATTAATGAGGATCCTTTTGAAGTCTACTCAAAGTGCTAGAGTGTACAGGGCAGCTCTGGAAAGACAAGCAATCGATTTGTGGAGCCTTTTGGAGAACACTAGTCGAGGTACAAATGTGAGCCAAGGAAAGATGCCCATGCAGACCAGGAAAACATGCTCTGTGTGAAGCCCTTAGGTGTAATGCTAACCAGATGTGAAGTACCTCTCAGTGATTTATGATGTGCCCTGATGATGGAGCATGCACTATTCAGAGAGTGATTAATATTCCTGTCATAAACAGAAAGAAACTGGCAGCCTGCCAAGGAAATTTGTCTGTGAAAGCAGAAGACCAACTCAGTTCACCAGGAGTGACTCAGTAATAGGAGATTGATTGAACACATGGATCCAGTGGAGATTTTTCTTAAAGATAAACCCCCACACGCCCCCCAGGGAAAGGTGTTTCCATCAGCCATGGGGGCCTGGGAGTAAAGGAGAATTTGGAAGTGAAGGAGATGTGAGTGACAGAACGGATTTGTAAGGACTGTTTGCTTCCCAGCCATTCAGTCTGGGGATACGTAGTTATCTCAGTTTTACTGTATGATTACTCCTAAGAGAAAGTCAAAGCCCCATGAATGCTGTTGTTTCAAACACCACCAAAGTCAACCTTTGTAATGCTTCTGATCTTTTTAGCCCTTCAGCAAGCAGAATCTCTAACAACACAATAGGTATCAAGACATCAGCAATTTCACAAGGACCACTCCAAAAAAAAAAGAAGGTTAAAAAAAAACCCAACACAAAAATAGGTACAACTAAGGCCTTCCTTCCTGAGATACAAACTAGTCTGTCATGATGAAGGGGGGGGAGGAAATGATCAGCACAGAAAACATATGGCATGATTCTGATCACTGTAAGAAAATGTAGAGGCTTTGTTCTGGAAATAGCCTCAGTGATTTTATTGGAATTCTATGTGAAGTAAGACCTCCAGTTTGGAACTGTAGGGAAATATGAAGTGAGAGAGAACAAGAAAACAAACAACTAAATTTAACAAGTTATGTGTTGCAGAAATTAATTAGCTAGCTGCAGCCCCCAGGGTGTGATCTCAGGACATCTGGCAAACAGCAATTGAGCTGTTCTCTCAGCCTACCTTTTCTTAGGTGCTTATACACATCTCAGCCTGGATCTTTGCTGGGCTGCAGTGTAATGAATGTTTTTCATGGACAAAGCAGGTTTAATACCTGAGCAATACCTATTCCTCAACAGGGCTTGGCAAAACCATTTTTGAGAAACTGGTATCACTCCTGAATGCAGACTGCAGAGGATGTGAAACTGTGTGTGGAAGGGTTCTCAGCTACAGAGAAACCACAGGTAAAACCCAGGATGCACATTAAAGTTAGTTCCATACCAAAGGCCAAATCCTGAATTCCTTGGTACTTTGCAGAGCTCTCCCTCCTGCTGAGCTAGGGTAGGGATACAACCCAAGCAAAGACTTTGACACTCCTCTTTTTCTTCCTTTAAGCTGTGATTTTTTTAGTGGAAAAAGACATTTCTATAGCACTGAAACAGTGAATAAGAAGCATGGCTTTGTAAGAGCTCTTGATTTACACTTCAGGGTTTGGCTTTGGCCAAAGGAGGTTCATAGCCCATACACCACAGCACGCAGAAGTTGCACTAACAGTAGTACTGATCACTGCTCCAGCTGTGGTTATGAAAAAGCCAGCTAAGAACTATCCATAAAACAGCATCCTTTGGGTAGAAAAAGGAAGCAGCCAGAAAATCATTGCCACAAGGGGAGCCAGAAAGTGCCTCAGCTACAGAATGTTGTAAAGATCAGCCACAGGGCAGTAAAAGCCTGTGGTGAAGACTCAGTAGATGTTACCTGTTAAGCTAAGGGTTGTTGGGCTGAAAACCAAGAAACCAAAAAGCTTGACTTGGCTTTCATGATGAAAATACCAGGCTGCAGGGACAGACAAGGAAATTATGAGCCTGGTAAGGGCTGAAGGTTCAGCATAAGTCTTCTAAACTGTTTCAACTTCCAGATCCTGTAAACAGATCACTAAATATGTTTTAGGGTCCTCTTAAATTGAGGTGTTGAACATGTCCAGAGAAGTGCACCAAGGCTGGTGAGGGGCCAGGAGCACAGCCCTGTGAGGAAGTGGCTGAGGCAGCTGGGGGTGTTCGACCTAGAGAAGAGGAGGCTCAGGGGAGAACTCATTGCTGTCTACAACTACCGGAAGAGAGGCTGTAGCCAGCTGGGGTTGGTCTCTTCTCCCAGTGGCAGCCCAGGCACACAGTGACAGAACAAGGGGACACAGTCTCAAAATATGACACAGGGCAGGTTTAGGCTGGACATTAGGAAGAAATTCTTCACTGAAAGAGTGATTGGCATTGGAATGGGCTGCCCAGGGAGGTGGTGGAGTCACCATCCCTGGAGGTGTTTAAAAGGATGCTGGATGAGGCACTTAGTACCATGGTTTAGTAAATTAGAAGGGTTAGGTGATAGGTTGAACTCAATGATCCTAGAGGTCCTTTCCAACCTGGTTAATTCTGTGAATTAATATTCACCTCCTCTGTAGGAGAAACTCTGGAACAGCCAAAGAAATCAGAAACGGTCACATAACAACCAATGGGCTCAGTTTAACCCAGGTGGAGCTGAATAAGCCAGAAGCATTTCTTGAAACATTTGAAATTATAGCTAACTACATCCAGAGGAACCTGGGAAGGAAAGTGAAGAACAGAGGAACCTGGGAAAGAAAGTGAAGAACAGGCTTGGAAGTGAACCATGACTCTGCTTGTAAATGTATGGATCATAGAATAGAATGGTTTAGGTTGGAAGGGACCTCAAGGATCATCCAGCTCCAACCCCCTGCCATAGGCAGGGACACCTCCCACTAGAGAAGGTTGCTCAAGGCCTCATCCAGCCTGGTCTTAAACACCTCCAGGGAGGAAGCATCCACAACCTCCCTGGGCAACCTGTGCCAGTGTCTCACCACCCTCACTGTAAAGAACTTCCTCCTAACATCCAGTCTAAATCTCCCCTCCTCCAGCTTAAACCCATTCCCCCTCGTCCTGACATTACTAGACCTTGTAAATAGTCCTCCCCAGCCTTCCTGTAGGATGTGCCTATCCTTAATCTGATCTATCTGTGTATAAAATTAGGGTGTTAAATAAGGGTCTAGAAACACTTCATCCATTTCAGCTTGTGCCAGAGCAGTGCCATTGTCATGGAGCTGTCAAAGCCCACGGCACTACTGAACAGCTTTGGAGCTACAGCTTCCTTTAGTGAAATTGAGTCAGTACTCCACTGGAGCTGTGATTGTTTATTTGCATACAACAGTAAGAAAAAATGAATATAAAATATTTATACTTAAACACCAGACCATAAAATGATATGTGCACAAAGCCTAAGCTTGAGAGTGTTCCCTCTGCCACTTAGAAAAGAGATCTGAACTGAGAACTTGGTATTTTTAGTTACATTTAGAGATCACAGATACTTCAAAGTAGATGGGTCAAGTGCTTTGACCCACCTCAGCCTTCCATCCTGCTCTATGGAACACAATGTGATCACCACTGAGCTCTTTGGCAGCACCCTAAAATAAAGCAGACATCTTCCTGTCATCTTGAGCTATGAAAGAAGGCTCATCTGTATCCCACAAACCAACAGTTCTGTGCTCAAATCCCCCCCCAAACCTTTCACAGTCTTTGCCTTTCCTTTGCATCTTGTGGTAAGAAAAAGAACGTTTGGACTTTTCTGCCTTCAAACCCCTGGATGTGTTCTCCAAAGAAAGTATCTAGCACTCCTTAATTATTTATTGCATAGAAGTGGTGAGATCTTTGTGGCTTATAGAAAGCAAAAGAGTTGTATCTCAAAAAGATGGAGCACTAAGAAAGACAACAACTGCTATAAATGGAACATGAGGTCAACAAACCCAGTGATGTTTCAGTGCAGTTCTCTAATGAAATGGACTTGCACTTTTGTGTGTGTGTGTGTGTCCAGTCACCTTCCTAATCATTTTGGATCCTATTTTGGTCAAATATGCTAGAAACATAAAGAGCCAAAATTAAGAGTTCCCTACAATATTCAGGGAGGGGGGAAATCAATTTCCTAAAGAAAAATAAAAGAGCCACAATGAGAAAGAGGGAGAGAGCACGGGTGGCAAGACAGGAACTGAGGGTGCTGCCAGGAAAGCATGAGGGAACATCCAGGAGAGGACTGGAGTTCTCATAGATCCTGGCCAGAGGCTGGTGTGAGGAGGGGGTAGGAGAAAGCCAGCATCATGGGAGACAATAAACCCCAGGGAGCCAGATGCAAAAAAAAAAAGACTAGATGAGGCACTTGGTGCCATGGCCTAGTTGATTGGATAGAGCTGGGTGCCAGGTTGGAATGGATGATCTTGGAGGTCTCTTCCAACCTGGTTGATTCTATGATTCTATTCTCTGTTTCTATGATTCTATTCTGATGCTCATAGAATGAGCAATATTTGATTTTATATTGTAAATGAAATGTTGAGGATCTTTTGATTAAAATGCTAGTCACTGGAGGGTGGCATTGCTAGCTTGGATTGGTGTTATCTGATGCAGATGGAAACAATGACATAAGAAATCCAAAGTCCTTCTTTTCCTGTTTTGAACCCAGACTGGAGACAATTCTATTAGAGAGATTCCAAGAAAAAACATAAAAAGATGAAATATGGTTGTGCTCAGCCTTGAGTTCACAGTCTCACAGTATCACCAAGGTTGGAAGAGACCTCACAGATCATCAAGTCCAACCTTTTACCACAGAGCTCAAGGCTAGACCATGGCACCAAGTGCCACGTCCAATCCTGCCTTGAACAGCTCCAGGGACGGCGACTCCACCACCTCCCTGGGCAGCCCATTCCAGTGTCCAATGACTCTCTCAGCAAAGAACTTTCTCCTCACCTCGAGCCTAAACTTCCCCCGGCGCAGCCTGAGGCTGTGTCCTCTTGTTCTGGTGCTGGCTGCCTGAGAGAAGAGAGCAACCTCCTCCTGGCTACAACCACCCCTCAGGTAGCTGCAGACAGCAATAAGGTCTGCCCTGAGCCTCCTCTTCTCCAGGCTAAACAATCCCAACTCCCTCAGCCTCTCCTCGTAGGGCTGTGCTCGAGGCCTCTCCCCAGCCTCCTTGCCCTTCTCTGGACACGTTCAAGCATCTCAATGTCCCTTCTAAACTGGGGGGCCCAGAACTGAACACAGTACTCAAGGTGTGGTCTAACCAGTGCAGAGTACAGGGGCAGAATGACCTCCCTGCTCCTGCTGGCCACACCATTCCTGATGCAGGCCAGGATGCCATTGGCTCTCTTGGCCACCTGGGCACACTGCTGGCTCATGTTCAGGTGGGTATCAATCAGCACCCCCAGATCCCTCTCTGTGTGGCTGCTCTCCAGCCACTCTGACCCCAGCCTGTATCTCTGAATGGGGTTGTTGTGGCCAAAGTGCAGCACCCTGCACTTGGAGCTATTGAATGCCATCATGTGTTGGTTATCAACAGATAACTAAGGAAGGAAATAAGGGATGAATGGAAGCCTCCCTCAGTGGAAAATGCAGTTCTTTCTTGGGAAGGTGTGAGGATCACTTTCTGCAGACTCCACTAACCCCAGACACCAACTAAAGCCATAAGCTTCCTCCTTACTTGTTTTTGGTGCAGTTATGCACACTATCTCAGTATCCTACACAGAAAAGCTATGGTATAGCAGCTGAAAACATGTCCTTAGATCACTGGAACCTGTTCTGGCAGAGCCTAGTGCTGAAGGTAAAGTATGTTGGCTGGCTGAATCACTAGCAGATGCTACTTGGTGGAGATAGATCACCAAACAGAGCTTTATGTCTTTGTTTCTCCTTAGAGGAACCACTTTACATGTAAAAGATACTCCCCACATTCTTCCTACACAAAATTTTAGGTATTTTGGTTTAATTTAGTCTATTGACAAATCCACATTTGTCCTAAAAATGGATTACTCCCCTTCTTTCACAACAACAACAACAAAACCCCCAAACCCTGAGGTGTAGAAAAACTGAGTGACAAATTCAAGCTGTAATATCGATGCCAGACCCAAGAGGGTAGTCTGAGACTCTGCCTGCAGACTCAGATCTTAGCTCCCTGTAGTACTAAGCACAGCTATTTTCCAAACGTCTGAGTTGGGTTGGGTTGGTTTTTTTCTCTCCACCAGAAATAGTTTCCTGATCAAATGATGTCTCCAAAGTTACCTTTGGTATTTCTTCAACAGATCTCCCAGCAAATGAATGTCTCTAATAGATTTAAGCCCTGTTCAAATCAGCGTGACCTGCGATCTGAATCAACAGAAATTCCTCCTCAAACTTCTCTTAATACATTGAAAAATAATGTTAAGAGATGAGTCAACAGGACAGAAAGGACTGACACAGCCTCGGAAAACCTGCTTCTGATTTTCTAATGCAAACAATAAAAAGGCACCACGGTGCACTCTTCATTTGTACATTCCCCTCAAGGTTTTTCCTGCAGTGAAAAAAGACCTGACAGTCACTAAGGCCAAACTGACTCTTGAGGAAAACCCTTCCTTAGCTGTTTAAGAATCATAGGAAAACCTTTCCTAAGTTGTTTAAGAATTATAGAATG
>WAAF01020238.1:0-11230 GCA_013400475.1 Tricholaema leucomelas
GTTACCATGCTCTAATGGTCTGTGTCTTGTCTTTTGAACCTCACTTCTATGAATTGAAGGGAACTGAAGTTAACCTCAGTCATAATACTCAGCAGCACTTAGGACAAAATGAAAATGTGATGATAACAACACACCCAGCAGGACATGATTTGATAGTAAAAAGGAAAAGAAACTATGCAGGCTTTAAACTTAAAGGCTCAAGAGTGCTGGGTTTGGATGAAATACAGGAAAGATTCTCTATTTAAATGGAAATTCTCACTGTAGGCTTTTAGTCTGCAGCAGTAAAGATTGTTAAAATGAAACTAATTGAAAAGAGAAAGGGATTTCCCCTTTAAACTCATTGCCTTAAAGTCCTTTAGATTCTGCTTCTTACTTCTTAGGTTCATAGAATCATAGAATCACAGGTTGGAGGAGACCTCAAGCTCACCTAGTCCAATCTATCACCCAGCCCTAACCAATCAATTAGACCATGGCATTAAGTTGTTGATTGATCACAGGACAGCTGTGACAGTGACTTCTTTTCAGCCTTATGCTCACAGTCTTCTTGATGTCTTTGGGGGACCAAGAAAATGTCAGTGAGCATCGCACAGGCTTGAGCAAGATCTCAGGCTGGACAGGAAATTAAAACATTTCAAACTTTGGGGAAACACCCCCCCCCCCAAAAAAAAAATGTTCAGATCATTTTAAAAGCCACAGGACAGAATGTTCTGAGAAAACTTTCAGAAGCCTTCTGCCATTAAATAGAATTTTCCTCTTCTGAGGCATTGTAATATACACGAAAGATTCAGCCTCTGATAAGGAAGGAAGAAATTCTGCTGTTCTTTTGTACATTAAATGTCTGCAAAATGGCCTGGGCTAAATTAACTTCACTCTAGGACACTTGCAGAAGTAAGAGGCACTTGCAGAAGTAAGAGGCATTAGAAGTTATTTCTGACTGCTTCTGGATGATGATTGAGCTTTCAACGGTAGTAAAAGCTGCTGTAGAACTGGAGAGAACCATCAATGCCTGTAGAAGAATATTTGTTTCTACAGACAGGCCCTCCACTTCCCACCTTCAGGTTAAAAAAAAAGAAGCTTTTTCACTAGGAAAAAAAAAGAAAAGGACAACCAGTTTGGGCAGAAAGTTCCTTTCCTATTTCATAGAATCACAGAATCATAGAATGGTTTAGGTTGGAAGGGACCTCAAGGATCATCCAGCTCCAACCCCCTGCCATAGGCAGGGACACCTCCTACTAGAGCAGCTTGCTCAAGGCCTCATCCAGCCTGGCCTTGAACACCTCCAGGGAGGAAGCATCCACAACCTCCCTGGGCAACCTGTGCCAGTGTCTTACCACCCTCACTGTAAAGAACTTCCTCCTAACATCCAGTCTAAATCTCCCCTCCTCCAGCTTAAACCCATTCCCCCTCGTCCTGACATTACCAGACCTTGTCAATAGTCCCTCCCCAGCCTTCCTGTAGGCTCCCTTCAGATACTGCAAAGCCACTCTAAGGTCTCCTCGAAGCCTTCTCTTCTCCAGGCTGCAGAGCCCCAACTCTCTCAGCCTGTCCTCATAGCAGAGCTGCTGCAGCCCTCTGAGCATCTTGGTGGCCTCCTCTGGACTGGCTCCAGCAGTTCCATGTCCTTCTTGTGTTGGGGGCTCCAGAACTGCACACAGTACTCCAGGTGGGGTCTGAGGAGAGCAGAGTAAAGGGGGAGAATCCCCTCCCTTGCCCTGCTGCCCACACTGCTCTTGCTGCAGCCCAGCACAGGGTTTTTTTATTTGAGTGGGCTGGCATCCACATCTGCTGCTGCCATCCATAACTGCTGCTGGCATCCATAACTGCTGCTATTGTGCTGCTTGCTGCAGCTGGCACGCAGCAGCAAACAGGTGGTAAACAAAATATTTCATCTTTAGTCTCTACAGCAGCTAATGAGGGTGGCTGCCATTTATGCTGCCTCACTGCACTTGGTCCTTAGGGTCTCCCAAAATGAGCTGAGGCCTCCCAGAAGGAAGAAAAAAAAAGAATAATGAATGAAAAAAAAAAAAAAATCACTGAAAGTGATAGCAGCAAGTTTCAGCTCTGCAGGTGCTACAGTGGCTGAAACAAATCCTGAATGGGTTGGAATCTCTTCCATGTACTTGGAGATGAGATTTTTACCTGGTATTTCCTGCTGGAAATGCACACTACTGCTGCTGAATGCCCTGACAAAAAGTGGGGATCTGCTCAAAGCCTTGTAAAGTAATTGGTGCTGTCAGCATCATCATCCTGGCTTGGATTAGTGTGGCCAGCAAGGCCAGGGAGGTGATTCTCCCCCTCTACTCTACTCTGCTGAGACCCCACCTGGAGTACTGCATCCAGTTCTGGAGCCCCCAATACAAGAGGGTTGTGGAGATGCTGGAGTGTGTCCAGAGAAGGGCCAGGAGGATGCTCAGAGGGCTGCAGCAGCTCTGCTGTGAGCACAGACTGAAAGTGTTGGAGTTGTTCAGTCTGCAGAAGAGGAGGCTCCCAGGTAACCTTCTTGTGGCCTTCCAGGATCTGAAGGGGGCCTACAAAAAACCTGGGGAGGGACTTTTTAGTCTCTGAGGGAGTGACAGGACTGGGGGGAATGGAGCAAATCTGGAGGTGGGGAGATTCAGGCTGGACATGAGGAGGAAGTTGTTGAGCACGAGAGTGGTGAGAGGCTGGAATGGGTTGCCCAGGGAGGTGGTTGAGGCCCCATGCCTGGAGGTGTTTAAGGCCAGGCTGGCTGAGGCTGTGGGCAGCCTGCTCTAGGGTAGGGTGTCCCTGGGCATGGCAGGGNACTCTATGATTCTATGATTAGACACAGGGTGGCCAGCAGGGACAGGGAGGTGATCATCCCCTTGTGTTCAGCACTTGTGAGGCCACACCTCATGTACTGTGCTCACTTCTGTGCCACTCAATCCAAGAAGGACATTGAGGTGCTGGGATATGCCCAGAGAAGGACAACGAGGCTGGTGAAGGGCCTGGAGCCTATGGTTACAAGTAGCGTCTGAAGGAGCTGGGGTTGTTCAGTCTGGAGAAGAGGAGGCTGAGGGGAGAACTCATTGCTCTCTTCAACTACCTGTAGGAAGGTGTGATGTCTGGGGAGTTATCTGCCCCCCCCCCCCTCCATGATATCACCCAGACTAGACTCTGCTAGCTGGAAATTATGGAATGGAGCTTTATATTCACCGCTTAGCACAAGATACAAGCGAAGAGTTACGATCTCTACAGCTATAGACAGAAAGAGACAAGGTAAAAAGTAATACAGAAACACAACAGCCCTGCCAGAAACCTAAGTCCCCCAGAGGAGCTCCCAACCACCCTTCCACATCCTTTCCACCCCTCTGCCTTATCTCAGAGTTTGTCTTATGTACAAGATGAATTTGGAGGAACAGTCAGGGGAGTTTGAAGCAGAAGGATTAGTTACACAGAAGAAGCCCAGGGAAAAACACAGATTCTGATAGACAGAGACACACTGTCACTGTCTTATCTATGTTTGTGTTCTTGCTTTTACACATCTCAGCAAGCCTATGAGTGAAGCAGACATCACCATTGTTTCCTTTGCACAGCCTAGCATCTAATTTCTACCATTCCAATATTCCAGTTTACCTCAGACTAGCACAGAAGGTTGGAGCGAGGAGGGGGCAGCACCTTCTGCATGGCATCAAGCGACAGGACCAAAAGGAATGGGTTCAAGCTGTGCTAGGGGAGGTTCAGACTGGATGCCAGGGAATATTTTTTCACATAGAGGGCTCTCAAACATTGAAATGATCTGCCCAGGGCAGCAGCGCAGTTGTGATCCCTGGAGATGTTTAAGCAGTGTGTGGACCTGGCACACAGAGGCATGGTTCAGTGCTGACCCTTCGGTATTGGGTCAAGGGTTGGACTGGATGATCTTTGAGGTTTCTTCCAACCAGACATATTCTGTGATTCTCTGCAGTTGTTCAGGAGGAATAATACAGTTTCTTTTACTTGCCCAAGTGTGTGTCCCTTGTTTTCACTTATGAACTCAATTTGGACATGCATAGAACAGTTTAGGTTGGAAAGGACCTCAAAGCTCGTCCGGTTCCAACCTCCTGTCATAAGCAGGGACACCTCACATAGAAGAGGTAGCTCAAGGTCTCATCCAACCTGGCCTTGAACACCTCCAGGGAGGGAGCAGCCACAACCTCCCTGAGCAACCTATGCCAATGTCTCAACACCCTCCAGTTTGAATCTCCCCTCTGCCAGTTTAAACCCATTCCCCCTTGTCCTGTCATTACAAGACCTTGTCAATAGTCTCTTCCCAGCCCTCCTGTAATCCCTCCCCAGCCCTCCTGGAGCCCCCTTCAGATACTGGAAGGCCACTCTAAGGTTTCCTCAAAGACTTCTCTCCTCCAGGCTGCAAAACCCCAACTCTCTCAGTCTGTCCTCAGAGCAGAGCTGCTGCAGCCCTCTCAGCATCTTGGTGGCCTCCTCTGGACTGGCTCCAACAGTTCCATGTCCTTCTTATGTTGGAAGCTCCAGAACTGCCCCCAGGACTGCAGGTGGGGTCTGAGGAGAGCAGAATCAAGGGGCAGAATCCCCTCCCTTGCCCTGCTGCCCACACTGCTCTTGCTGCAGCCCAGCACAGGGTTGCTGTCTGGGCTGCACTCACACTGCAGGCTTCTGTTGAGCTTCGCATCAACCTGGACCCCCAGGGCCTTTTCCTCAGGGCTGCTCTCAGCCATTCCCCACCCAGCCTGGAGTTGTGCTTGGGATTGCATTGACCCAAGTGCAGGACCTTGCACTTGGCCTTGTTGAATGTCCTGAGGTTGGCCTGGGACCACCTCTCCATCCTGTGCAGGTCCCTCTGGATGGATCCCTGCCCTCTAGCAAGTCGACTTTTAAACCAGTGTTATTAAATCCTTCACTGAATAGACCACAACAATACAAAGTTATTTCCAAAATAGGTGCTTGTCCATAGCCAGTGGGTGGACAGTCTGATCTAGTTGGAGGTGTCCCTGCTCACTTCAGGAGGATTGGACAAGATGACCTTTGAGGGTCCCTTCTAGCCCAATGCAACCTGTGAATCTGTGGATCAAAACAGACGGACCACAGCACAAATCTAAAAGCAGATCTATTGAAGCTCCATCTAATACTCACCAGAGCCCAGAACGCTTTCAAAAGAGTATGAATCATCAATGAGCAGGACAATTTCCATGTCTAAACCTGTTTTTTTTTATGATACCTCTAAGCACCTCACAATCAGTGGAAACTGTCATTTTTGCAACCCACTTTATGCCATGAGCCAAGTGACTAACCTGCGTGAAGTGTTTCGTGTACAGCTTGGAAAACACAGAAAGATCCAGACAAAAGGAGAAAATTAGCATCTCAAAGGGTACAAAAAGCTCCTCTAAAGCTGAAGAGTCAAATAATCTTCATTCCAGTCTTCTGAAAAGTACTCAAATACCTCTGAGCTAGGGCTTTCATCAAATTCATGGTGGGTGATACATCTGATACTGAATTTTCCCTGAGCAGAAAGTTTTAGCATGGTAGAAAAGTTGCCTTTCAGTCTATGTGAAACTTTGGAGGAGTCACAGGATGTTAAGGGGTAGAAGGGACCTCCAGAAATCATCAAATCTAACACCCCTGCCAGAGCAGGATCAGAGAATCTAGCACAGGTCACAAAGGAACACATCCAGACAGGGCTGGAAAGGCTCCAGAGAAGGAGAATCCACAACCTCTCTGGGTAGCCTGTGTCAGTGCTCTGGGAGCCTTACACTAAAGAAGTTCTTCCTCATGTTGAGTTGGAACTTCCTTGTGCTGTAGTTTATATCTATTACCCCTTGTCCTATCACAGGACACAACTCAGAAGAGTTTGTCCCCTCCCTCTTGACACCCTTTGGAGCACTGTATGTGAAAAGATAGAAAAGAATAAAACCCAAGTTTAAATTCGTGCTGCAGATAGATAATGCCAGAACCACCTGATACCTTTCCATGGAAACATAAGAGACTTGCCAGGAAAAGTGTGATGTATTTAATCTAGCTGAGTGTGAGTCTGGCATCTGATGTGATGCTATAGAGACACTGTGAGATGTTCAATAAAGGGGAGATGACAACAGTCAGCAAGTGAAGAAGTCTCCAGAGTGACCTTATAGTGGCCTGCCTGTACCTGAAAGGGTAAGACTTGCATGGAGTTTTTACAAGGGCTTGTAGTGATAGGAGCAGAGGGAATGGCTTGAAGCATGAAGAGGGTAGATTTGGGCTGGATATTAAGAAGAAATTATTTACAGTGAGAGTGGTGAGACACTGGAACAGATTGCCCAGGGAGGCTCAGGGGTGGCCTCAGGGTGATGTCTAAAACTACCTGAAGGGAGGCTGTAGCCAGGTGGGGTTGGTCTCTTCTGCCATGCAACCAGCAAAAGAACAAGGAGTGTTTAGAATCAGTCAGGGTTGGAAGGGACCACAAGGATCATCTAGTTCCAACTCCCTTACCATGGGGACAGAGTCTCAAGTTGTGCCAGGGGAGCTCTAGGCTGGATGTTAGGAGGAAGCTCTTGACAGAGAGAGTGATTGGCATTGGAATGGGCTGCCCAGGGAGGTGGTGGAGTCACCATCTCTGGAAGTCTTCAAGATGAGGCACTTAGTGCCATGGTCTGGTTGATTGGTTAGGGCTGGGTGCTAGGTTGGACTGGATGAGCTTGGAGGTCTCTTCCAACCTGCTTGATTCTGTGATTCTGTGAACCTAAGAAGTAAACGAGCAGCATCTAAAGGAATTTAAGGCAATGAGCTTAAAAGGGAAATCCCTTTCTCTTTTCAATTAGTTTCATTTTAACGCAATTAACAATCTTTAGTGCTGCAGACTAAAAGCCTACAGTGATAATTTCCATTTAAGTAGAGATGAGGAGGCAGGAGCTAATGTTGAGTAGGGAGGTTGTAGCCAGGTGGGGTTGGTCACTTCTGCCAGGCAACCAGCAACAGAACAAGGGGACACAGTCTCAAGTGGTGCCAGGGGAGTTGGATATCAGGAGGAAGTTGTTGGCAGAGAGAGTGATTGGCATTGGAATGGGCTGCCCAGGGAGGTGGTGGAGTTGCTGTCTCTGGAGGTGTTCAAGCAAAGCCTGGCTGAGGCACTTAGTGCCATGGTCTGGTTGACTGGACAGGGCTGGGTGCTAGGTTGGACTGGATGATCCTGCCAGTCTCTGTCTCTTCCAACCTGGTTGATTCTATTCTATTCTATTCTATTCTATTCTATTCTATTCTATTCTATTCCAATCTGGTTGATTCTATGATTCCAACATCTTCTAATTGACTAACCCATGGCACTAAGTGCCTTACCCAATCTCCTTCTAAACACCTCCAGGGATGGTGACTCCACCACCTCCCTGGGCAGCCCATTCCAATGCCAATCACTCTCTCTGTGAAGAACTTCTTCCTAACCTCCAACCTAAACCTGCCCTGGCACAGCCTGAGGCTGTGTCCTCTTGTTCTGTCACTGGGTGCCTGGGTATTTAACAAATCATAGAAACATAGAATGAGTCAGGGTTGGAAGGGACCACAAAGGATCATTAACTTCCAAACCCCCTGCCATGGGCAGGGACACCCTACCCTAAATCAGGCTGGCCAAAGAACCATTCCTTGTCAGTGTTACTCCAGGTGAGACTGGCTTGCAGCTTTGTTTTGGCAGGATGACATGGAGAGGAATGTTGTTTGTGGTGGGAATGGAACACGTGGGATGTGTTCAGTATAAAATCAGTAGGATGGGTCCAGTTTCATTGTTTTGGTTTGAAGGAGACCTCATTTGGAGCTGGTTTCAAGGGCAAGTGTTAATTAAAAGCACATTGTGCAGATCTGTGAAGAAGTGGCTAGCTGTTAGGAGGTCAGCTGTCTTGTAAGCAGCAAGTCATGGGAAAACTGTGCTATTATGGGTTACATAAGCATAACAAAGCTTTCATCTCTAATTACCATTTAATTTGTCCTCTTTGAATGGATTGCAAGGCCCTGTTGGCCTTCATAGCTCTAGCTAACGTGGGGTTTTTGGTAGGGAAAGATGCTTCCCAGTTAGGAAAGAATATAATGAGACTTGCTTCTTCGCTTGGGCAGAAGAGAGAGCACAGTACAAAGGCAAAAAAAGAACACAAAAATAGCTGGAGAACAAATTGTACCAGATAAAGGGCAGCTGAGATTCCAGGACAGACCAAATTCAAGTGCAAGAACTCTTTATTCAGATAGGAAACAGTGAAGAAGGGCATGTGCTGCAATCACTCCTAATGAAAAGAAGCATCACATCAGCTATGAAGAGCAGACAGGTCTTGGGTAGTATGATCACAGAATCATAGAATCAACCAGTTTGGAAGAGACCTCCAACACAATCCAGTCCAATTTAGCACCCAGCCCTAGCCAATCAAACAGACCATGGCACTAAATGCCTCATCCAGGCTTTGTTTGAACACCTTCAGGGACAGCGTCTCCACCACCTCCCTGGGCAGCCCATTCCAATGCCAATCACTCTCTCTGCCAACAACTTCCTCCTAACATCCAGCCTAGACCTGCCCTGGCACGACTTGAGACTGTGTCCCCTTCTTCTGTTGCTGGTTGCCTGGCAGAAGAGAGCAACTCCACCTGGTTACAACTTCCCTTCAGGTAGTTGTAGAGGGCAATGAGGTCATCCCTGAGCCTCCTCTTCCCCAAATTAAAGAACCTCAGCTCCCAATCTGGAGAGGAAAGAAAATGATTATTTATCATGTCTGCTCCAGAAGTCCTCAGGTTCAGTCCTTGGAAGCAAAATGAACATCAGCTGTAGAGAACAGGGTAGTATAAGCAGAGGTCTTGAAGATTAAACCAATATCACCATGTGTCAAATGAGAATCATAGAAGGCTTTGGGTTGGAAGAGACCTTTAAAGGTCATCTGGTTCACTCCTCCTGCAGTCAGCAGTGACATCTGCAACTAGAGCAGGTTGCTCAGAGCCACAAAAGCCTGACCTGGAATGGTTCCAGGTATGGGACATCTGCCACCTCTCTGGATAATCTTAACCAGTGTGTCAGCACCTTTATCATAAATAATGTAATCCTCCTTTCTAGTCTAAATCTCTCTCATTTAGTTCAAACCATCACCTCTTGCCCTGTGACAACATGCTCTGCTTAAAAGTATCCCCAGCAATGAGGTCTGCCCTGAGCCTCCTCTTCTGCAGGCTACACACCCCCAGCTCCCTCAGCCTCTCCTCACAGGGCTGTGCTCCAGGCCCCTTACCACCTTCATTGCCCTTCTCTGGACACCTTCCAGCACCTCAACATCTCTCTCGAATTGAGGAGCCCAGAACTGGACACAGCACTCCAGGTGTGGCCTGAGCAGTGCTGTGTACAGGGACAGAAGAACCTCCCTTGTCCTGCTGGCCACACTGCTCCTGAGCCAGCCCAGGATGCCATTGGCTCTCTTGGCCACCTGGGCACACTGCTGCCTCAGCTTCAGCCTATTCTCTACCAGCACCCCCAGGTCCCTTTCTTCCTGGCTGCTCTCAGCCACTCTGTCCCCAGCCTGTAGTGCTGCTTGGGGTTGTTGTGGCCAAAGTGTAAAAGCCTGCACTTGGCCTTGTTCAATCTCATCCCACTGGCCTCTGCCCACCCATCCAGCCTGGCACGGTCCCTGGGCTCAATCTCCTGGTCCATATCATCAAGAAAGATATTGAACAGGACTAGGCCCAGCACTGATCCTTGGAGAACACCATTAACAACAGCTGCCAACTGGATGTGGCACCATTCACCACCACTCTCTGTGCTCAGCCCTCCAACTACAACAGTGTGATGGTTTGGGTGTTACCTGCCCCCCACTTAAGAAAATCACCCAGACTAGACTCAGCTGCTGGAAATGGAATGAATAAAGCTTTAAAACCACAGCTCAGCACAAGATACAGGCTGATAGGTACAATCTATACAGCTATAGACAGAAATAGACAAGGTAAAAAGTAATCCAGAAACACAACAGCCCTCCCAGAAACCTAAGTCCCAAGGAGGGGCTCCCAACCACCCTTCCACCTTCTCCCCACCCCTCTGCCTTACCCCAGACTATTCCTTACACTTAAGATGAATTTGGAGAATTAGGAAGCAGATGGATTAGTCAGGCAGCAAGTTATGGAGAGAGAAGTTCATGCAGCCTCAGAGACAGAGAGTAGCTCTGTTATCCATGTTTATGGATAACATAAACATTCTTATCCATCTCAGCAAGCCTATGAGTGCAGCAGACATCACCATTGTTTCCTTTTCACAGCCTATCATCTATTTCTTCTCACCAAACCATCCAAGCTAGGCTCAAACTAGCACAAACAGTGATACTTAATAAATGAATCAGAACATATTTAAAGCTGTTACTTTTTCCCCTTAGATGCTTCAGTAGAAGCATGGACTAAGACACGAATAAAACCTGGTGCTTAGGCAACACAGCCATGTTCTTCCCTTAGCAGATAAACAGAAGGGCAACCCTTGTGTATCTGCTTTTGCAAGAGTGGAAACTTAATGTGCCAGATAAGAATAGCTGAAATAACTACTTTTCAAGGAACAAAGCATGCAAGTGTGTTTTCCCTACAGGTCCATTTGCCTTAATGCCTGCTGTCATTTGCTTTGAAGAGTGGGGAGAAAAAAATGACTTCTTGAAAATGCATTCTGAGATTGAAAAATTAATGACTAGGACATGTTGTGTAGACACTTTCATCCTATAAGAGCGGCATGAAAACACTATTTTCTGCATCAACATCTGGGTAAACATCTGCTGGGTTTCATCAGGGCTAACTCATGCATTGGCTCCTTCATCCTGAGTTTTTTCTAGCCCAGTTTTCACTCTTTGAGCAAGCAGATTATTTGTATTTGGTTGTGGTTCAGATGCCTATCTTTGCCTGTGGACTCTGCCAGCTTCTTCTGATAAAAAATAAATAATAGTAAAAAAAAAACATTAGCCTTGTCCTAGCCAAACCCAAGACAACCTCTGAGAGACTTAAAGGCGTGGGAGGGGATTCTGCCCCTTTACTCTGCTCTGCTCAGACCCCACCTGCAGTCCTGTGTGCAGTTCTGGAGCCCTTAACGAAAGAAGGACATGGAACTGTTGGGGTGAATCCAGAGGAGTGCCACGAAGATGCTCAGAGGGCTGCAGCAGCTCTGCTATGAGGACAGGCTGAGAGAGTTGGGGCTCTGCAGCCTGGAGAAGAGAAGGCTTCGAGGAGACCTTAGAGTGGCTTTGCAGTATCTGAAGGGAGCCTACAGGAAGGCTGGGGAGGGACTATTGACAAGGTCTGG
>WAAF01020239.1:0-76299 GCA_013400475.1 Tricholaema leucomelas
AATATGGAAAGAGCATGGGCTAGCACCCGGCTAGCATGAGCCGGGCACGTGGGGTTTACACAACATGTTTACAACTACCTTATACAACCTGAGCCTGGGCAGGCCAGACTTCATGGCACCAGGCCTATTGTGCCCCTTCTATCCATTTAATGTGTTTACCTCTGGTTTAGGCAGAAAAACATGTCCAGGCAAGGTAAGGCAAAAAATAAGCCTATTTTCGGGCCTACAGGCCATCCACAATAAAAAGGATTCAATGAAGTTAGGCAGGAGATGTTTGGTACATATTAAACATATTCTCACAATTTGTTTTTTCACAAGATGCTGCTGACAAATACAATTGAAATTTAAATGAGTTTCTGTTGTCAGAGATGAGCCTTTTATCTTCCCCTCTAGAAACAATTTGATGTTAGCCAAAATCTAAGTCATTTGGGGTGAAAATGAATGGCTGCCTATGCACAAGTGTTCTAGAGCTTGACACTTAAATTCTACAGTCAGTATATTTTAAAGGAGAGATCTAGGATGTTATCAGGGTGTTCCTGGTAACAGTGTGTTTGGGCCACAAGCATATCTAGTTCTGGAGAACAGAATCGACGCTCACCCCTTTTCAGGAGTAAGAATGAGAATACTGCACACTGGTTGGAAGTTTAGAGAGAAATTCTATTTACAAGAGCATATATATATATATATATATATGGCAATCAAGTAAAGTACAAAATCCACTAGGCCTAAACTGGGATTCTAGAATCCTCCACTCCTTCCACCCCCCAGTCAGCCTGCAAGGTAGGCCAAAGCCGCTGCCCCAGCTGGGCCTACAGGGCCTGAGTGGCCTGCCAACTGCCCATGAACTACAAGATAAGAGTGCACACTGCTCAGAGAAGTGAAGGGGAGAGAGGCGGAGACGAGAAGGGGGAGAAGTGCAGTCAAGCACTATCTTTTAAGCTGTGATACCAGAAAGGAAATCCAATAGCATTACTACAATATCCTGGGATAAGCAGGTCCATCCCCCTAGGATAAGCAGGTCCATCCCCCTGGGATTGGTTTTATTTAAGGGGACCTGGGGCCCCTCAAAGTACCACACAGTGTTTTTCCCAGAATTGCTGTTTCAGTCAGCTAGCGAAAACATCAAGTCTGAGATTTAAAAAAAAATGTTCTTTTATCTAGAGGTGTCCCAAATGGCACAGGACATAGAATCATTGAATTACACAGTCATTTAGGTTGGAGAAAACCATTAAGGTCAGAGACTCTAATTGTAAACATAGCACTACCAAGTACACCAATAAACCGTGTCCCTGAAGTGCCATATCTACACATGAAAGTAGCCTTGCTGGAAAGTAAAGAGGTTTCTCTGTTCCCTGCTTGCATCATTCAACAATGGCAATATGCATGCTGCTAATTTTGTATCAGAAATAAAACAGTAAAAATGCACAGTATGCACACAGTAATCAATTCTATTTCTGATTCCTCCTCCAGTTTTCACATGCCTGGTACTAACCTTCCCCTATGCAAAACTCCCTGGTCATTTCTAAAACTAAACTTTCAGCATCTTGGATGTTTTCAAAATTATAAAATTCTATAGAGATGATAAGAGATGAAAAGATCTCATCAAAGTTACCAAAATCTCAGTAGAGATGTTCATGTAACCTACTAAATTTGTATCTAAAATCTAGACACATGTTTAATAATTCCACAGGATACTAGGATGAAGAAAATATTAACCTTGCAATTATCTGCAGGAGCTAGAAACTGCAATGGAGTCCAAATTGTTTGCTTGTCTTTACCTGTGTTTACTTTGTGATTTCTACTTTTTTTTTTAATTCCAGAAATGCCTGTGTACGCTTTTTATGGAAGAATATCTTTTTAGTCACTGAAGCACTGGCATTATCACAGGAAACATTTGGTTAAAAACTTGTGACAATTACTATTAGGGTAATATGCATCTGCTACTGCCATGGCAGAAGTAGTTCCTTAATGACTTTTCTTTAAGATGAATTTATCTTTCTGCTTTCTGCTCCACAAAGCTCTGGTCTTTCTGATCTGTTCATTTTATGACATCTTTATGGTCAAATCTTGACTTAACAAGTTGATATGGCAGTCTCCTAGCACACATACTGCCCTATGCTCACATATGGTAGGCTTGAATTCTGGTTATATAGATACCTGATCTGTTTTCTAGAAACTTGTTACTTGGACAGGATTCTGACAAACTGAAATGTCAGCTCAGGTTTTTTTGGCAATGTGCCTCCATTTTCTGTTTCCTTAAGAGGCTTTTACTTTCCCAAGCTCCTTGTCCCACTGGTAGTTTTATAAAAAAGCTCAGCAGGTCCCTGGAAGTTCACAAAGCCTTCTTCATTCATAAACAAGCTGCTTGCAAGTCCCTGAACAGAATGGCTCTATCTGTGATGTCTCAAGAACTGAACACATGACAGAAAAAAAAAATAATAAAAAAGGGGGCAGAAAGTTTAAGGAAATAGACAAATGAAGAACAAGGGGTCCATCAGTGTGTTAGTAATGTGGTGAATGTGAGAATTAAAGATATAAATATCATGATGGGCTGTATTTGCATTGCCACAGTCTGGTTAAAAGAAAGAACCCCAGAGCTAGGAACCGACTCCTCTTGCATGCCTAATGGCTTCTATATAAAAATTGTCATTTTCTTTGTATGATTAAAATAAAGAGCATCAGCAAAATAAACTCTCCCTTCCTAAATGTTTCTTTTAGTAAATCTGCTGCTGATAGAAGATGCCAGTTTAACAAGCCTGCAGACAGAGGCCTTCTGTCTGCAGAATAGGTACAAGACAAGCAGTGGCAAGGAGAGGGTCTCTGCCACACACACAGCTCACTCAGACCACCCGAAGAGGGAAAAGAAGCATTCAAGTCCCTGGTCTCATTACTGACAGCAGCAGTCTGGGAGCCAATCAGTGCCTTTGCTGGAGCAAATTTCAGGCAATCTGGAGTCTGAGCACTTGTCACTAGCCCAAAGTTAACACTTCATTTAACTTCCTTTTCTACTGGTCCTATTAACAACTACTCCTGAGAGTATAAGGCATGTAATTACAGGTCTCTATCATATAGGTCATTCAAGTAATTGCTCTTTCTAGTCATTCTGTTAGTCACCATTCCCTGTCCTCTCCATTCATCTTACCCCACCAGTCATTTCTCCATCCTATTTTGTATGAGGTCTTCACAAACCCCAAAGCTGTTTTATCCTCCTTGCAATCTCACTTGCTCTGCCTCCACATTGAAATTTGTTGTTCCTTCTTTTCTATTCTAGTTGGCACTTTCCTTATCTTCCAATGTTGTCATTCTAGGGGAGTTCCAACAGGGCAGCAAGGACATTTTTGGCTTTGAGTTGTTACCAGCTGACCAACATCCTCTCAATTCAATGAATCCCACACTCACATATTTCTAACCACACATTTTCAAAGTCAGAACCTCTAATTCCTTTCCTCCCTACACACTGCCTCCTGTCTCTTTGGCAGCAGCTGATGACATTGCTGGGACCCCCACAGCCTCTGATTTCAGGCAAAGGGTAAGTGAGCAACCTCCCAAGTACCTGCTTTGTAAAATTGAATCAAAGAGAAGATACTGTGTTATCTCTTTTCTCCCACATGACGTAATGACTTGTTACAGTGCCGGAAAGGATGCTATGGACTTTCATTTTACATCCATGTCATGGAGGGCATGTAGGCCTGAAAATAGGCTTATTTTATGCCTTACCTTGCCCAAACATGTTTTCCTGCCTAAACCAGGGGTAAACACATTAAATGGGTAAATAAGCACAGAAGGGGAACAATAGGCCTGGCGCCACAAAGTCTGACCTGCCTATGGTCCAGGTTGTAAACAGATTGTATAAGGTGTTTGTAAACATATTGCATAAGCCCACATGCTTAGCGTGTGGCCCACCTATGCTCTCCCCATATTTGGAGGTACCAGAGTTGTGATTTAGCCTATTATGGTATTGTTTGGCTGACTGCCAAACCCTGATTTGTCATTCTAATGGCCAAAGGGCTATTAATCTCGGTCCATGGTTCATAAACAGAGGCACACAGCTAAACAATGTGCTTCTACTTTCTCTGGCTTCACCTGCAGCTCTGACTCCATTGCTGCAGCTTCACCCGCCTGCACTCACTCACACTCATGCTCCGGTCCCGTGCTCTGGCCTCGCCCTGCTCATGACCGCTCACATTCAGGCACACTCGCTGATTATTAGATTCAGCCTGCCTTTATCTATGGAGCTCAGACTCCGAGCAGCCGTGCACCCTATTGTATGCCCGCTGCCTTTGTTGCCTGGTAAACGCCATTGATGACGAGATACCAGGACGCAGACCCTGCATGCGATTGGCCCCTGCCAGCCAGTGTGAGAACCGTGCTCAAGACTGCACAGCATCCTTCTCCTGCACCTGAGGTCCTGCCAACAGTCCCCGGACCAGTCCCTGGACAAAGCATCCAGAAGGAGCCAGGAGACAAAGGCAGAGATTGCATCCCTTGCCAGGAGAACAAGGTCAGGGACTGATCAGTTTCCCAGACAGCTGGGAAGACTGCATCATCTCCCCTGAAACTGGGAAGATTCTCCTTTCCCCTGAAGCTGGGAGGATTCCAGCATCAAAGTCCACAAGCAAAGCTCCCTTGAGGATTGGATGCTAGCAATAGGCTGTGATGTAGCCCCGGAGGGGTTGATGATTATTGATGATTAATCAGAATTGTGAGTAAATTCTCTAATGCCTCTGTAATATCTGTAGCCTCCTGCCATAGAGCAGAAAGAGTTTCAGCCCACTTTGCTGGGAAAATAGCATATTGACCCCAAAGTGGCATTAAGCCACGGGAAAAACTCCTCTCTCTGGTTATAGTTATTGTAATATAGTTATTAATAAGTTATATTGTGTTATTAATCTCATAAGGTGCTTCCATAACCATGTAAGATCCATTTTAATATACAGTGGTTGGGGCTGCCAAGAGTTCAGAATATTGAAGTTAATAAGTATATATTTTTATAAATATTATCTTGCACCAATTAATTTCTCCACTTCGCCACAAATCGGCATAGGTGGCAGATTCCCCCTCTGCAACAATCCAGTTCTGATATTCTAAGTGACATTATGATTTAGAAGACTGCCAATGGATCAGAATTCAGTCCTGAATAAAGGTGACCACGAGCCAGGACCAGTTTCTGGCTGCTGGTGGCCCTATCTTAGATGTACTTCTGCATTTGATTATAACTATCTGGGGGGAAAAAAAATCATCATTTTAGGTGGCATAGGTGATAAGTCTCCATTGAGATACCTGACAGTGAGTTAGTCACAGAAACTAAATTAGGCTTTAGTATTCTGGAAGCAGTCACTTCAGTTTAAATCATGCTGGCAAGGTTCTGTTAAGAAAACGTTGGCATTTCCTATACTCCCGTGGGTAAACAAGAATTTTCATCTTTAGGAATGTGAATCCAGAATATCTCAGCAGTTCCAGCATTCTCATCACAAGAAAATTATCTTACATGTGCTGAAGGACATAGGCAAGGTGATTCAGATCATGGTTGTCTTATTTAATGGTGCTTTGACAGCCTAGTCTCTAGAAATACAATCATGATTAATTCCCCAGAAGCACTCGGATAAACAAGCTATGAATTGCTGGTGTTGAGATTGATTTAAGACAGTGTGTGGCTTTTTTAAGAGGACTAATATACACGTGAGTGTGTTCTTTAATACCAATGTCAACTAGCACAGAACTGTCCTCTTCTATGCTATTAGTTTAACTTACCCTGTAACAGGGAGTTCACAACCTATCTGTTATTGCAAACTGCTAACTCTTGGACCATGCGTGTGAATTGTGTAGGGGATTTCCAGGCAATGTAAGTGATTGTGTCAGGAACTTTTCCAACAATCTAATAACACAGAGAACTGAGTTTCAGTGCTAAAGGAATGCTTCCTGGCACTGTTTACATTACTAGTAGATGAAGCCTAATGAGACTCTTCTTATTGCTAACTTTACTGTGCTCATGCACCATTAGTAAAAATGGCAACATGAAAATTTTCCATCTGCAGACATGGCTCCTGACTACTTGAACATGTTCCCTTTACGATTAGAAGAGATTTGTAGAACATATAATTTTCTTCTCTTATTCTTTTGCATGTAATAATTATCAGGCTAGAGTTGAAAGAAACCAAGTTTTTACCACCATACTCATAATTTTGTTTCAGGACTTACAGCTTTATGCAGGTGCTCATAGGTAACTTCTCTGTGTTTACAGATCACAGTCCTTTATCATTAAAAATTCATTCAGCTCCCCTCAACAGATAATTACAGTGTTTAATCTTTCAGCACATGTATTCTTCCCTAAAACTATATGAACATTGATGGAATTTCTAAATGCAAGTCAAAGGCAGCAGTCTAGAACAGGAAGAGGCAATGAAAATCCCATTTTGTGATCAACACTCATTTTTCACAATTTTATTTACATTCTGCACTGAAAAATTCAAATGGAAGCACAAAACCGGCTGTATAAACAAAGAACATTGTTGGGAACTGGAAGATGGGCAAAGAAGAAGCTTCCAAAGGAAGCGATAGTGGATCACCAATATACATAGATATCAAGCAAGGTTCTCACAGAGTTGTTTTAATCTTGACACCTCTCTAAGTGAGTATCTGACAATGCACTGCAATTGCTGGTTCACTCCTTTCTGCTTTTGGGTCACATTTTGATCTTCAGAGCTGGTAAAGCCCACAATGCAGACAAATGCTTCATGATATGTTCTGCAAGTCCAGATGCAGCAATTTTTTTTCTGATGAGTGAATGGGAAACGCACTGAAACTCGTCAGCTAGGCTGCTGACTTCTTTGATGTCAACAACAACAAAAAATACATGGACATATCTGCTTGGTTTACAAAAGGTATCCTGGCACTAGCTCTCCCCAGAAAGTTCAGCACTATGCAATAACTCCAACACAATCATTACCCTCATGAATGGCTACCAAAAAAATTTTTTTTCCCACTTAATTTCATTTACATTCAATAAAACAATTATTTGTTTTCAGCACTCAATCACACCAAACTTCAGTTAATCCTGGTAACAATTAATTGCAGGGACATTTGTTGATATTCTCATGTCTTCTAATCATCCAGTAGAAACTATTTTCTCCATTGCCTTATTTTTGGTATACATGAAACTGAACTAATCCTCACTAATATGTCTCCTACGTCACACAGGAGAAAGGCAAATGCAGCCTATTCTAGTTGCTTGACTCCTCGGAGACGGTGATAGAGTTTCAAGTTCCATCTGGGTATAATCTGTAATACCCAAAAACTCAGTTTCTTCTATCTGTCAGTAGATGACTATTGTGAGATCCATGACATACAGAGGAACCATTATCTTCAATATCACAACAAAGTCTTGGAAACAGACCTCTAAACTCTTTTGTATGTATGAAAGACCAGAGGATATCACATAGATAATATCTTGACTGCACATAAAATATGCTCCTAAGTGAACAGCTGTCAACAGTAGGAACATCAATATTTTAACTATTTTTTCTACTCATCATTTTACACACTCCTGTTAATTGTGGTTGGAAAAATGAAGTCACTGCAATTTTCAGAGCTGGCTTTATAGTTGGCTGAAGGCTGCATTCCACCTGCCTAGCATTTTTTACTGAAATAGGAAGTGCTGCTCAGAGAACAACGCACATGAAGGTGATAATGTAATGGGCAGTGTTTCATGAAGGTGCAAAAGATACCTACACATGTGCTGTACCAACATTTATTTACTGCTGCATCACTCTAAAATATTTGTAATTTCTTCCAGCCTCACAGAAAACCATCTTAGTTTTTACAGAACATTCATTCTACCAAGCATCTTTTGATCGTAATAATCCATCACCCAGTGCCTTAGAATTCCTGAATGTGATTGTTCTGTACCAAGAAAACAGTATTAAGGAAATGCAGTTTTATATGTAATGAAATAGGGCAAAGACTGTCCTTGATTTTTGTAATAGGTTTTTACCCTCTTAGTGTGGTGATGTATCAAATCATTTCCCTATGGCAATGGAAAGCAAGAGTCTATCTTTTTCAGGAATGTGCCTTAATTAAAATGTTTGAGACCTCAGTAAACTTGACCAGAATTAACTGTCACTCTGACTGGTCACAGATTTTCATTTGCATATTTGTGAAGCAGGACAGGTACATTACTACATCCAAGTAAGAACACAGAGAGAACTGATGAAGAAAGCAACTATCTTAATGAGATTTTTAAAACTCTTACTAAGGATAGCACATCTTAAATGATTGTATTTGCTAAGAACTTCAGACTATTAGTGGCATAAATTTTGCTTTTGAAATTCCTTCAAAGAAAAACAAACAAACAAACAAAACAGTATCACAGTATCACAGTATCATCAGGGTTGGAAGAGACCTCACAGATCATCAAGTCCAACAACAAACAAACAAAAAACCCAACAAACAACAACAACAAAACCCCTGTTCAAAATCTTTTCTACAGTTCAGTTCTCCTTTTGAAACTCAGGCTCTGACCTCTACCTGTTGGAACTACCTCAGCTGCCTCAGAACAAAAACCAGATGTAGATCTGATTTTCCCAGATGTTCAGCAGTAACAATGCTACGATTTTTAGCAGCTTCAGTGCAACCTTCTTCATACTCATGTTTTCTAGCAGGGGTTATGCACACATCTGCTCAAATATTAACTTCCTATCTCTCCTCTATCCCACTTCCTCCCTCTCCTGGACAATCAGAAAAAAATACAAAGGTCAGGAACCTAACTGCAAGCATCTCTTCCTGCTTCTTGTGTGGTTTTTGCCCTGACCTTGATACTCTTTTCTGTTTCCCTAGTGGCACCTCATGCTTACAACACCCCCTCATGCTTCCTTAAGATCAGGAATAGTAGAAAGAGGGAAAGTCTGGCAATTAGAAACATACTCTGAGATTTCCTGCTTCTAATGCCTATTGCAAAGGGTCTGCTGTTTCTCAGTTAACAGAGAGTAAAACAAGAGAAAACTAATGAGCTTAACAAATTGTGGACAAATTGAATAAAATTGAGCCAAATTCATGTCTGATGTCTTTTCTTTGAGAGCAACAGAAGGATAGATTAGTTTTTATATTTTAAACTGATTTTTAAGGACACAAGTGAGGTTTGGGGGGGAGTGTTGTTTTAGTTTGGGTTGTTTTTTTTAAGCATGTAGTCATTTGGTACTTGCTACATAAGCTACTTCATTAATCTTCTTTATCTAAATATTGCAATTATATTCATGTAACCAGTGTGATGGAGAGAAGGAACAACATGATTAAGTGGCTGAGTTACTATCACTGAGGGGTGAACCAGCTACTGAATAGCAGCATGACCTGAGACAGACCACTTGTGCACTCTGTGTCTTTGAGTACCCCTGGCCTGGATCATTCCCTTAACATGCTTTTCAATACAGATACCATCTCTTCACTCTTCTTAAGTAGTTATTAGAGTTTTCTGCATGCTGACTTGGTCTAGACTCTTGGTGTAAGTGAATGTTACAATTAGGTATTTTAATGGCTGGTTTTCCTCAGAACTATAATGAGGGAACTTCTAATATTCAGTTGCAAAAAACTTCCATGTACTACATTCAGCACTAAGAGGTGTTGATGGTACTTTCACCTAGCAGAGTTACTTGGCCTTAGGAGAGAAGTACTTTTGGCTTAGAATTTTTATAGAGCTTAAAAATGAGAATAGTTGGGAAGTCCAAAAAAAGTTTCCTATGAATACAATACTAATTTTCATTAACCACACATAAACTGTAAATTTACTTTTATGTAGGTCACGTGTAAACAAAAAGCCTGAAATCAGGTGTGGAATATACTTGCAGACAAATACTTTTTAGCAATAAATTCAAACAAAGCAGCAATTGCCCTGTTGTGGCCTAGGTGGAGTGTTTGCAAGTGCTACACAAAGAGCTAGCTATGTACATGGTTCTGGCACTCCTTCCTAGTTTCCTGCTGCTAACTTACATTAAGTGACTCCAAACATACTTTCTTAATATCCCTGCCCCCTGCAGGGAATTATTGTGGTTGCCACAAGAACTTAACATGATCATGATGGAGCAGGAAAAGGGGTTGTTACAACTCTGAACAAGTGATCCATGTCACCATCTCTGGGGTCCTAATTTAATCCATTGTCTCTTTTCAGCAAAATACATGGCCCCTCTGTTCAGCTTACATCAGTGGTTAGGTAAGACAGACTGCAGTGAGAGTTAGCATGTTTTGATTTTCCCAGTGATGTCAGTGGAGTATTGGAGGTTACCACATGCTGTACAACTGGCACTGTGGGCAGTAAACTCTGCAGAGCATGGACTGTTTTTTATCATTTTCTTTCTCTACAATACTTCTTATCAGCATGGTCTGAGTTTTAACTGTGGTTCCTACATTGCTGATGCAATATGGCACCACATCTGCATAGAAATATAGATTAAGAGACGAAAACAGAAAACCACAGTATCTCAAAAGTTTGATCACACACTGTTCTCATGCCAATCAATGAATTCCCATGTAGTTCAAATTAACTCATCTACCTGGGCCTGGATCCCATCTTACCCTCATCCAGTTCAGATTCAGCATTCTAAAAACAGGTTATTTTTTAATTCATGGTAGTACATGCAGCAGGATTGGCTCAGTGCTGCTTAGTGGAAAAACAAACAAACAAGCAATTAAAAAACAAAACCAAACCCAAACAAAAACCCCACCAAAACAAAACCCAGAGGCTGAGGCTATATCTCTTTATCTGAATTTGCCAACTTATAGGCACTTGCCAAATTGTCATATTTCTTTAAAGATAAAGCAGCAATTTTAAATCCATAGACTCACATCACAACCCAGGCATTCTGCTAAGTGATGTCCACAGTAATCCCCAAACCTCTGATTTAGCTACACTGGACACTTAGAAACGTCCTATCTTGGTCAGGTGGATCAGGTTTTTCTTTGGATTATTCTTACTCAGACCCTTACTTGCTATAAATTGAACAATGAAGCTAGATCAATTTATGTGTAAGGACAACTTTATTCAGCAAAATGTCTTCACCAAGGAGCACATGACTGCATTTACAACTCATGCTAAGTTACATGCTTGATTTTCTCTGTTTAGCAACTTTCAGAGGTTGCCACCATCACTGGTGATTCAATGTGCTTCTATATAATGCCAGTTCAAATTTTTGCATTAATTATGATAAGAAACACTGTATCTTCACAGGAGCCATCTGCAATTAGAAAGGTCCAATACCTTTGCACCCTCTTGCTCTGTCTTTGCTCTCGTTGTGGCAATTCCTGCATCATTGTAGCACTTCCATGCAAAGTTCCAAATGCATTTCAGAAAAAGGGAGAATTCTATAGGAATACTGTTTGTAATACAGTGAATTTAGTTCCTGTGTTTGAGATAAGGTAGGTAGAACAACATGGCTCGGGACTAGAACAAGTGTTGTGCACTATTTGGGTGCCATAGGATCTCTGCTAAACAATGCTTAGCTTTTGTGATGTTGTGCTGCGGATGGTTGAATTTCACTCTAGATCTCATTTTAGAGCTAAGAAATATCTCCCTCTTGCAAGAGAGATATGAAAGGAGAAGATGACAAGGTGCCTGGTAGATATTGACTCATAGTGTAAGCACAGACAGAAAAGAAAATTGACTTAATGATTTTGACAGTCAATTGTTAAACTAAATATCTTACATCCATAAGATGTTTGGATCTATTTATAGATAATTATCTGATCACATCTGAAGTGAAAGTTACTGCACAACACGTAGTACCCTTATCCACCTAGAGACATCATTTTCCTTACTGTACATGCCTCTAGAGATGGTAAGTAATCTGAGTCTCCACAGCATGTTACACCATTGCTGCCTTCAGAAGGAACTTTCTTCCTCCATTCTAGCTCCAGCTTGGTACCTATGTAACATAGGCATAGTGCCGTGCAAAGAGAGAACAAAACAAACTCTGAGGTTCCTTTAAACTAACACTACCATTTCACCCTTCTAGCACATGCCTCTGCACAGATTCCTATACTGCAACTGATATTTATTGATCTAAATTAATCTGATCCAAGAAAAGCTTGACTGCATTGCCTTGTGGTAAAATTATAAGGGGAAAATTTGGAATGTAGGGGTGAAGGAAGGAGGAAAGCCAAGCTTTTATACTTCTTTGTAAACCTGCTTTATGTGAGCCCAGCCAACCCAGAGCCTAAATGATCTGTTACGCTTAAGAGGTGGATGTGAAAGGCAGCACTGTTGCTGAGCTGCTGGTGCCCCACGGAATCAAAATATTTCTGCTGAGCTACAATTTAAACAGTCATACTCCAATTATGGGAAGCAGCCTCTGTGAGGAAGTATGTTTTCCTTCTCAAAGCACTTTACCTTCAGCAAGTAAACATTCCTAAGCACAATATTAAAAGCACTAAAGTTTATGTGCATTTTTATTTTGTGCTAATAGAGCAATTAAAAATGCACACTGTCTCAACTTTGCATGCTTATTCTAAAGAGGTTTCAATGTTTTCTTGAGGATTAACAGATCTGATTTGCACATCACTATCTGTCAGGAGAATACAGATCCTCCTGCCTTTGTGCTTTCAATAGCATAATAATGAATGGGTTAATAACAGTTAGCCCATTAAGATAATAATTAACGAGTTCTCTGCATTGGGCAGTTTCTGTTTTAATTACCAGATTGCAATTCCCTGATACTGTGTCTTGCTCCAGCACAAAACTCCAAGAGGCCATCTACCAGCTGAACTCCTGCCTGCCACTTGTTCCTCTGCCTGCCCCTAATGTGTATGCTGTGATTTTGCTTTTCCTTACAGACTGCAGCCTGAGTAACATAAAATTTCCCAACACATGAATCCACATTTAGATCCAGATTCTCCATCTTCTTCCTTCCTCCAGCCCCATACGATGAAATTGTTTGCACATTTGGCAGATAATAAAATCATCCTGACAGAAAGTCAGAGACTTTCTGACAGTGCTGAATGGACCACAGGAGAGTAAAAAGAACTAATGACAGAAATCAGGTAAAGTGTTCAGAGTAATGCAGATGTGACTGCAAGAAACCTGTATTGGGTAGTGGGTGGAAAGGGAGAACATTTACTCCTTTCCAATGAGTCTGTATGAAAAATTGCCAAAGCATCATGTGACTCAGAACAGAGCTGTACTTTCCAAAAGATATATCCACACAAAGCAAGAAAAAAATTCAAGGTCTTCAATTCCTATTTATTAACCTTTGCACACACTCACATTCTTGGGAAAGCTCAACACTATTGGTTTTATGTATATAACTACAGAAGTGCCTGGCCCTTGAAACTTTGGCATCTTTTCTGGGTGTATAAGCCTTAAAATTCTGAGACAAGTTCTTTCAGTAATGTGCTCAAAGGCTGAAAATGAATTTGAGATGGCATATGGCTCTCACACAGCTTCTCTGCAATGAATTTATCCATTCTGGAAAGAAAATGGAAAGAACATCTGGAGGTCTGTTAAAAAAAAAAGGTCAGCAAGAATTAATTCAATCTTTTTCTCCCTCTCAAACTTTATGTAAGGTAGAGAGGAAAGATATGGGCTAAGGCTTAAAATTAAGGTGATGCTCTCCTCATCTATCTTCTGCTGTAATCAAAGAGGTAATGTAGGATACAGTAAGAGAAGAAGACAGGAAGCACTGTGAGGACGGTTGATAACCTTAGCAAATTTCTGAGGCCAGTAGCTGATGTTTCACTTCTCAAAGTCTTCACACAAATATTTGCAGATATGCAGACTGGAAGATATGTGTTAGTCAAGTAAAAAGATTCTTGGACTCATTGCTTAAATAACCAGATGATTCTCTGACCTCTTACACCAATAGTCAGACTAGATGATCTCATGGTCCTCCCTGGCCTTAAAATTTGTGAATCTAGAATTAAATGCTATTACAAAGCTTACTTAAGGAAGAGGATAATAAAGGCCAAAGAATTACAAATATTATTAATAATCCTCCTGCAGTCATCACTAATGTACATATAATTGGCCAAGCATTTACATCAGAGGCCAGTTGCAACACAGGGGTTTATGGCAGGCTCGTGCATTTCATTAGAACTGAGTTACTGAACAGATCTAAGCCATTTAGCGTGAGCTGTGGCAAACTCTAAAATAAAGTAAACACATGTGCAGGGCTTATTGATACAGTGCGGCTGTTCTGATGCTTAAAGGCATTATAAATTATTTGCAAAGCATTTAGTAAAAGAGACCTACATCTATACAGAACCTTTTATTCTGAGGTATGCCAAAAATTCTATATCAACTCTAGATCCTGCCACTGCATTACTCCATGCTGACACCAGTGTAACTCTTATGAAATGAGGTGGGTCTCAGTGCCATGGAGGCAGGGAATTAATGTGGCCGAGTCAGGAATTATAAAAATAGAATTATTTTATTTTTCTGGAACCCCTGTCCCTAACTACATACAAAAAATAGCTTAGTTTATTTACAGATTCAGTTCAATTGGGAATTTCTTCAAAAAAGGATATTATAGACAAATTTCAATATTTAGTAAGTCAGTAAATGGAAAAGGCTAAGCTATAAACACAGCTTTATCCCACTATCAGACTGAGCAGAAGATTAGGGGAAGAGCAGGTCTTACTCATGGAGGTGAGATACGCATTCAGCAATGATCCCTTACTGGATTCCTCTGCAGAAGCAGCCTTCTGATGCTGCAGGCAATATCTAATAGTGTATGTCCACGCAGCAGAATCCCAAGGAAAGTGGCAGAGCCCCAAACTCAGAAATATCTCAAGCACTTCTTCCATGAGTGGGATGACTGTGGAATGATGCTGACTTCACTGCAGCAGGGGAGAGCCAAACTGCTAGTGTCCCCCCAGTCCCCCCAGCCCCTAAAGTGGTCCAAGAGGTGCTGGTGCAGATGCTGCCACTCTCTCTCAGAGGACCCCAGTGCTTGCCACGTCTGCGAGTTTGCACGGAAGGGTGCAAAACCATCTAAAGGCAGGGACAGTGTAAAATCAGAGCCGTACAAAAAGGTAGGAGCCGTCCAAAAGTGGGGACAGTCCAATCACAGCAGAAACCTGTCCTGTTGGTAACTCTATCAAGAGCTCTTTTTCAAGGAGGCGAACTCTCAAGATGGGAACTCTCAAGGCAGGGGTTCTCTAGGTGGGAACTCTAAAGGCATGAACTCTCAAGGTGGGAACCTTTTCCCATTCTTGCTTGCTCTATTTATCCTTTTCTAGACAAAGTGTCCATTTACCATTTTATACTGGGCATGAAAACCCAAACACCAGCCCGACTCCAGTATAGGCTTCCACACGAGTCAGCACACGTGCAGAAAGGTGCCTGCTGCTGTTCCCCCTTCAAACCCACAGAGCAAGGCAGGGGAAAGCCCATTCAAACCCAAGGAGGGGTGAGGAGAAAGGAATTTTTGGTACTCCAGGACACACAATGGCATCCTACTGGAGTTAGACTGCAACTAGTCCAACCCTGCATATATAAAAAGTGACGTGAAAGGGAAGTAGAAGTTGTTTTATACGTTTAACAGGATATGAACCCTTAAGAAACTGTTGGATCATCTAAGCTGATGTTTCATATTACTTAGGACATTGCTAGGAAACAAGCCGATCAGGCACCTTTTTTTACACGTCTGAGCATTGTAACTCTCAAATCTCACATCTAAGCTTGTCTAACAATAATCTCTTTGTTAAATACTCTTCTTCAAAACAAGGAAACCAAAGCTTATCTTATTAATTCCATGTACAGAAGCAAAATTACTGCTCTATGACTGGTTGATATTTCCATTTCATGGCCTCCCATCCCTCTTACAAGATCACATTGTCTCTCTTAGTTTCAGCACTACACTAAGAGCCATTGCTGGGACAACACCTCATTTCTCTGAATTTCCAAGGCAGAATCTAACAGCATGTGGGAATATCTTGCCTTCTTAGTCAGCAGCCTTAAAACTTTGTTAGAAGAGTACATGCCTTGATTATTCAGATCACTCCATTATAGAAATCTGTCTTCTTCATTAATTCATTATTATTAATTCATTATTATTAATCCTTGTTAAAAACCTAGCATTCAAAACTCTATTTTACCATTTAATTTATTTTAGAAAAAAATAAATTCTATTGGGGCACAAAGCAGTCTATGGGGATCCTTCCAGGCAGCTTTTAACGATTAAATGAGATTTGTCAGTGATACACTTTTTAACATCTCCTTTTAATTCCAAAAGAAAGCCAATCTGTGTAAAAGGACCTTAAGACCTGGTCTCTGATTATGTCTTGTGGAAGAAAATACACATCAAGAGGGTGAGAACTCCTGTGCACTCCAATATGTGCTCTGATTTGATGATCAGAAGATTAGGACTGGATAGGGTCAGGTGATGGAACATTACAAGAACACCTACCTTGAAATGCAGCCAAAGTCTGTCAATATAAAGTCAAAAGCTTGTGTTGTATTAAAACACATCACAGTATCACAGTATTACCAAGGTTGGAAGAGACCTGATAGATCATCAAGTCCAAGCCATTACCACAGAGCTCAAGGCTAGACCATGGCACCAAGTGCCACATCCAATCTTGCCTTGAACAGCTCCAGAGACGGCAACTCCACCACCTCCCTGGGCAGCCCACTCCAGTAGTCAATGACTCTCTCAGTGAAGAACTTTCTCCTCACCTCAAGCCTAAATTTCCCCTGGCGTAGCTTGAGGCTGTGTCCTCTTGTTCTGGTGCTGGCTGCCTGAGAGAAGAGAGCAACCTCCTCCTGGCTACAACCACCCTTCAGGGAGTTGTAGACAGCAATAAGGTCTGCCCTGAGCCTCCTCTTCTCCAGGCTAAACAATCCCAGCTCCCTCAGCCTCTCCTTGTAGGGCTTGTGCTCGAGGCCTCTCACCAGCCTTGTTGCCCTTCTCTGGACATGTTCAAGCATCTCAATGTCCTTCTTAAATTGAGGGGCCCAGAACTGGACACAGTACTCAAGGTGCAGTCTAACCAGTGCAGAGTACAGGGGCAGAATGACCTCCCTGTTCCTGCTGGCCACACCATTCCTGATGCAGGCCAGGATGCCATTGGCCCTCCTGGCCACCTGGGCACACTGCTGGCTCATGTTCAGGCGGGTGTCGATCAGCCCTCCCAGATCCCTTTCTGTTTGGCTGCTCTCCAGCCACTCTGACCCCAGCCTGTAGCTCTGCATGGGGTTGTTGTGGCCAAAGTGCAGCACCCAGCACTTGGACTTCTTGAACGCCATCCCCTTGGACTCTGCCCATCTGTCCAGGCGGTCGAGGTCCCACTGCAGAGCCCTTCTGCCCACCAACCCAGCCACATCAGCCCCCAGCTTGGTGTCATCCGCAAACTTGCTGATGACTGACTCGATGTCAAATAGATCAATAGCCCCATCAGAAACAGATCATGAGTTGACTTTTGGAGATACACTTTTGGAGAATCAAAAAGGAATAGTTCTTTTGACCAAAGCTACAATGTGGTAAGACACCAGTGAACTGAACTAAAACCCCAGTATTAGCATTCATGAAAATGTCATTATGGTATCTTTAATTGACACTACATGGTCAGAATATAATTTTAGAGCTTCTCAAAGATGTTACTTGCAGCAGTCCAAAGCTCATAAAGCCCTGACTTTGTACATATCAACATTTTTTTTTCCTAGCACAGAAAAGACCTTTCTAACAAGATGTCAAACCAAATGCTAATACCTTCTACCCTCAGACTTTGAGACTGTTGTGTCACAGCATGGCTATTGATATGATCTGATAATAAAACTGGAATGTCAAATTTCTCAGCTTTTTCAAGTCTCTGACAGTAATAGATGTATTCTCCCTGTGAACTATTCCTGTCATGTCGTTATGTCAGTATCACTACAAGCCCATTACTACTGCTGTCTACATTCTGCTGTGGTATTCTGATCACAAACTTCTGAACTTTATTGGTAATTAATCCATATGCTCACTGTATTCTGCAATTAAAATATCCCACAACTCAGCATTGTGGGCTAAATTATGTGCTTGAGCTATAACACATTCACCTTCCTCTAAAGTCAGCAGGTAAGAATACTCTTAAATTCACGGTCAGAATGACGAAACTGGTTCTACACAGTGAAATACTCTTGAAAGCTCCAAACTGGCTCATGTAACTGATCAAGGCATATGATAGTAAAAGACCTTCTACTTGTATATTGTGAAGATCCTTTATTAAATGACATTCATAAAGTTTTTTTCCATCTCTTTCTCATAAGGGAAAATTCTGGCAGAGTCAACATATGTGCCATGATATGAGGTTCTTTTGTCCCATTTTAGGGGATAAAGATTGGAGATTTTCTACATTTTGCCTTTTTTAAGCAGGTAATTTCTTAGACTTCTTTAGGCCACAGTCAAAGAATTTCACTGGCATGACCAAAATAGTGTAATGTCTAGCAGGTGGCAAGAACAAACAAAACTGTCTTTGCAGGCTTGGCAGGGACAAGAACAGAAATCCCTTACACTCAGCTGTGAAGAGATTTGTAAAATGGAACTGCAAGATCAGGAACTTGAACTTGTGAAACACTAATAGCAAGTCAATGAGACATTCAGGATGTTCTTAAATGAACACTTTCCCTGGTGCCAAATCTGACTTAGGAAGTTCCTGCCCCCCCCTGCACCTGCTAACTCTTTTCCCTTCCCTCTAGAATTGTCAGTTGCATCATTTAAATGTGTTGGATTAAACCAAAAACTTTTAAAACTCTATTTTAGTTCTGGTTTATACACTGGCTTCCCAAACTGTTATGACATAAGTGAAGGATTGGAGCATGACAGCACAGGAAGGGATAGACAGGTTAGAATGAAGGGGCATGTGGGGAGGGTACCTGAACAATACGATTATAACAATGGCAAACACACATCTTCTGAGCTTTGCCATACTTCATTTAACCCAACATTTCCTGGAAGTTCATGGATAAATTCTCCATGAGGTTAATAGCATATGAAGGAGACCTCAAAAGTAGGGTCTGTGTGATAACTGTTTATTCTTCTGGTTAACAGATTTTGTTAAAGAAACAATACACTACTGAGGAAAATATTAAAACTCTCCAGAATGTATATCTGTCTAACTATTGCTGTCTTCATTGTCCCATATTGTGCTATTGCTACCTTCAAATTTTAATATTTACCTTTACCTCTCAATTTTATACTGTTATCGATAGATGTATTATATAGATCCATATGGGTTTACAGTTACCTCACACAGCCTATGAAATCTCAAACACACTTGTTTAGACTCTGAGCTTGTTTATTCTGGATTAAGATGACCAAATATGCTCTCTGAAGCTAATGTGATTAGCTTGGCCAAGCCTATTAGGAAAGAAGAATGTCAGGAATTCCTCTTCCAAATGTGTCCTGCATTGCTCAGAACTTTCTCCAGCAGGAGTACATTTTTCAAGCTCCACCTAACTTCACACAGATGGAGAAAATCCCAACACATATAAAATTAAGAAGGCAGAAGGAGGGGTGGGAGAAGGTAATGATTGCCTTAGACATATTCACACTTAACAGAATTTATGTTTACTGGTACAATGGAACCCAAAGGGGCAGGCACATCATTTAATGTGTTAGACTTGCAGACCTTTGACTCCTTTATGGTTAATTAGCCTTTAACTTAAGAAAGCCCCCAGGTCACAGAACTTCCATCAGCTCAGAATTCAAAGCTTTGCCCTCTCTCACCCTGGCAGTTTACAATGTAATGATGATTGATAGCCAGATGAAAGCATTAGTTGGGGCCTGTCTTTTTTTGCATTGTGCCAGGAGAGAAGTGTACTGATCTATAGCTGCAATGGTTTCAGGCACCATTTTGGTTAATTGTGACCTTAATTACCCACTTAAGCAGGTTTTAGCCAAATTGATTTTATAATGTTACAGTAGGTTAAAAATTAACTCTACAATATTAGATGCATTTTACAAGGTTTCTGTTCCCTTGTTACCTAAAAAGCCACTAGTGAATATGGTATTAATCTTATATTCATGATCTTCAATAAAAAGGAGAAATGATACCTTTTAACAATGACAGATTTATATGCTTAGAAGGTATTAGGCCAGATACTTAATTGCTATCAAAGTTCTACTCAAATGACCAAAGACATTCTTATATTTGGTTAGTAAGCAGCATGTAAGGTAGATTCCCACCCAAAAGCTTTTTTCTTAGTCCCAAGAATTGTAGGCAACTTTAAAACACTCAAATCAAGCAGTAACAGATGCTGTTGGGATGGGAAACTACATGTACACAAGAGCACAGTAGCTGACTTTACAGGCTTAAGAGCATAGAGATTAGACTGGCAGAGTATTTGGAGCAGGAAGCACCATATTTCCCCTCAAGATGTCCAGCCTTCCCTAAACCATACAAGGAATATTCTCTATGAAACCTTTCAGACAAAAGAATAGGAGAAAGGATCGTAGAAACCCATTATCCTTTCTGACACAAAGAAAGCTGTACAAAACAAGCCAAGGCACAGGGGAGAGAAAGGTAGGTCCTTTTCACTACACGCTCATAGAATACAGGCTAACACTCAGAACACAACAAAGATTGCTGTAGCAGGACTTACACTCTAGTCAATCCCAAGCTTGACTTACATATTCAGTGAGATTTCTGACAGTGAGACCTCATGTCTACACTGCCTCACTGTGCAAACTCCCATGTGCAGTGGCAGAAGGAAGTATGGTAACCATGTTCTAGCTCTGTTCTTATAGTTCCAACAATGTGAACAAATAATGTGCCACAGTATCCTTTCAAAAGGAGTCCTAAACCTATCTTTCCTAAATGATCAGTATTTGCAGACAGTCTGTGCTCCCATAGGAATTCTGGCAAATTCACAGAGCTATAGGCAGCACTCCACACCTAGATAATGTGCACCAGGAGGCTGTTGCCCTCCAGTCTGCATCCTAGTCCAGCTAACTGCAGTATACTCCCAACATAACTTAACCACTACGCAGGAGACTACTGAAAACTTATCTATCATACAAACCATTTCTTATTTATTCAATTTCATGTGATTGATGGTTCTTAGATTTGGGCTATAAATCACCCCACAAAACCTCTTTTACATTGATGGTATCTTCTAACTGGGATGGCTGGCTTCCCCAGGCTATAAGCTTGGGACAATACCGCATGCTCACCCTCACTTCTAACCTGGTCATAGAGAGTTATCTGAAGGTCTCCAGCAGAAAGAATCATATACTTGTTCAGCTTATTCACACACAAAGAACCATAAGACTGTTCCAATTTGCCAGCACATCAGGGAGTGTGGAAATAGGGGAGCAAGGATGGAAAGAAGAAACAAAATTGTAGGTATAGCTTAGCAAAATAGCTGTCGCTAGAGACATGACAGAGATGCTAATCATCCCAACTTAACTCTGTGGCAATGACATATTCTAGTTGTCTGTTCATGCATTTTCAACAAAGCCTGGATAAGCGGAAATAACTGTTCTGCAGAACAAAGTAAGCTTTTGACGTGTGCTTAGCAATCTCTGAATAACACTTTTTCCACCTGTTTTAAGGAAAGTACTTTCTGTTCTGTTTTATTCCACCTGACACTGATCTCCACATGGTCCTGTTCTCTGTAAGACAGAACAGCTGTTTGATGTCAGGAAGAGGCCTTCCTCAGCCATTACTTGGGTACAGCTGCATGCCAGCACTTACAGCTGATACTACTTTTAGATTTCCAACTACTTATTTTATTCCCTCTTTTGACTTAGCTTTAGAGACCTCTCTGTCTAAGAGTCTGGAGAAAAATTTGTGATTTTAGCTCTCAGCTGAAAATTATCCTAACATCATCCTTTGCAATACTGGTGATAAGGCTTGAACAGATGGATACTTACGAGATTACAAATGGAGTGTGATTTTATGTAGGAATTCTTTATTCTTCAGTGTGCAGTGCCTTTGAAGCCTAATCCTCTGTCGACCTAGCTTTGCAATACTTGAATTTGCTAGAATTTCACTCAGTTGAATTCGTAGTTCCTTTTAGACAAGTATAGCCACCACCAAAAACTAACAGCACTTCTCTCTAATTCTTAATCTAAGGTGCTTAGGCCTTACAGAGAAAAGTTTATGTGTCACGGCTGTGTTAAGTAATGATAGACATTTGTAAAATTGGTATAAACAATTCACCCAGATCAAGAGAGCTCTTCTTGAAATAACTGAGATAGACACAAAAGGTATTTTTCTATTGTTCCTTTTGTCTTAAACTCCTTATTACAGTGGTCCATCTGGCCTCCAGTGGAAGATGACACAATTCAATTTGATGATCCCTCGCATCTTGGTCATGGAACTTTACTAATACAAAGCAAATCTTTGGTCCTCTCTAGTGATCAGTCTACATGAAATAGCTCCATCATGCCATTTCTTCAAAAGAATAAAAGTATCCTTCGCTTAAAAGAATAGATGTACACATACTTGGATGCCCAGGTCCTCATTTAATTTCTTTGAAATAGCTAAGTTTCATGTTAGACCTGCCAAAAGACATTTACATTATATTGCTCTCTGTTTATAAGTTAAAAGTGACCCACTTAGCACATTTATTTCCTGGAGTCAGTAAGGGGTTCCGCAGCAGACACATACAGATTAAACTGCCTTTATATTGGAAATGTTTCTATTTAAAATGCTGTGTTTGGTTAGAGTGTTCTCACATGTGCCATTGCTTCCTCCACATAAAAGAGGGAACTTTGATATTCCTATTCGTGAAACACATCACCATGCATTGTAATAATTCCAGCACAAAACTGCTAAAGTTAAACCAGTCCCTTGGCCTCTATATTGTTTGATTATTGACACATGCAGTGATTCTGACTGAAATCTGCTTGTGACTTTATCTGGATGAGATGAAGAACAGATTTGCTTAAATTCTTGGTGACAGAAGTGTAAGAAGGATAAAAGAGAGGTTATTTTTCATCACTACTGTTACTTACTTAAAAAGAAAATCTTCCTCAAAGCAAGTTATAATGTGATATCTTTGAACACTACTCCTTTCTTCATTCAAACACTCTTTAACTCTATACCAGCAAGATAGAATCACATTAGCTAGCTAAGAACTCTAAAGATACTGATCAGATTGTTTTAAGTTTCACGGAGGGTAGAGCTGGGAAAGGTTAAGATGCACTTCCCTGCAAGAAAAGTAGAACAAGTTTGCTGCCAAGGCAGCCAAAAAAGCTACCCATAATGTTGATAATGCCTTATTGATTCAAACAGCTACTTCGATGAAGCCACATTTTTCCTTCAATCCTTCTGCTGTGGGCTGGAAAGGTAATGCCAAAGAAGCACATTTGGCAGTTGGAAAAATATTCCATGAACATAAGAACATTCAGCAGAGAGAGAGAGAGAGAGTGAGAGAAACGGGTTATTGAAACCAGATGAAGCCAGCTCATGATCACAGCTTCCACTGCTGAATAACTAAGTTGATGTAAAACTGGCCTCATTCTCCACCACGTGAGAAACCCCAGGGAGGACCAAGCCTTTGTCTTCTTCTAACATATGATGCTGTGAGGATATTACTGACTGATAGAAGGTCTAAAATACCCATCACTACATTCGATTCTGGTGAATATTAGTATGTCTTGCCACTTCCAGACATGAGCCAATTATCAGAAAATAATTCTGCTAGAAGCCTGCTAATTATAGATCAACAACTCCTCTGATGCTAGTGGTGTCTACCTACTAGGATTTTCTACTCTCTGAATGCCACATAGGGGAAATATTTCTGTCAAAAGCTGTAATATAAATCAAAATAAGTCAGACTTAGTTGTTTATCACTGAGGCATCTGACTCTAGTAGAAGTAACAGACAGTATGCATGCAACCTGGTACACAGACCATTGTAGAAAAACCCAGCAGTTTGGGTTTTCTTCGTAGACCCTAAGGCTTTAAATCACCTTGGAGATGTAGTTTCCTCTCCCTGAGCTTCAGCTGCTGCATTTAGAGCTACAGATATAACAAACTATCTAGCTGAAAGCCAGGTTACCTGTGTTTATGCAAGTCACAGTCACATCTTTGACTACAGAAAGGCTTGCTTATAGGTTTTAAGCTCTTGGAGCTGAAACATTTTTTGTTCTGTAGAGTACTGCTCATTGATTCATAATGAATAACTCCAAATGCTACTGAAGTACAACTGACATTATAACGGTGTTCAGATGCCAAAACCAAGCAGCTAGCGCCCCTTATCAAGGCACCGGTGGCCAATAACGTGGTCTCCAGAGTCTTATTCAGACAATGACACTTTCAAACTTCTTCCCACAATTAGGCAGCCTGGTAGAAGCTAGATTTTTTTTTTTATTATTATTATTAAAATAATCTTTTTCAGAAGAATAGGAGATCACATTCATAAAAATCACTACTTTAAACATTATTCATTAGTGGCATGGATATCTGGGACAAAAGAAGGAAGCCCTTCAAGTACTATCCCATCAAAATGGCATTAGAAATACTATGAAAAAGAGAGATAACTTGTGATACTTGTCATAGATATGCAGACGAGCAATACTTATGACATTTTCATCAGTGAACAGATGTGATGATTTGGGAGTTACCTGCCACCCCATACAATGAAATCACCCAGACTAGACTCAGCAGGATGGAAGTTGAGGAATGAAGCTATATTTACTGCTTAGCACAATTTACAAGCACTTGTATATACAATATACACAAATATTTACAGTTATATACAAGTTAAAGATAATACAGAAATACAATACCTCTCCCAGAAATCAGAGTCCCCAGGAGGGACTCCCAACCACCCTTCCACCTTCTTTCCACCCCTCTACCTTATCCCAGAGTATACCTTACATCGAGATGAGTTTGGAGGATTAGCAAGGGGGTTTAGAAGTAAAAGGATTAGTTACACAGATCCAAGCAGAAGAGAAACACACAGTCCGACAGACAGAGACCCACACTCTGTCTTATCTATGTTTGTGTCCTTGCATTTACACATCTCAGCAAGTCTATGGGTGAAGCAGACATCACCATTGTTTTCTTTTCACAGCCTATAATCTCTTTTTCTCAATAAAATATTCCAATTAGCCTCAAACCAGCACAACAGCACTCCACCAAGAGTTAGTATTTTTAGCACTTTGAAAATGAAAAGCAGTAATATCTGGAATGTTCCTCTGTGTCTTCTCCTGCAGGAAAGCCAGCCAAGAACATTCCCAGACCTTGCTGACTTACTTCCCACTGCAGCTTTAAAAGAGCGGACAGGGTATCCTCAGAGCTATCGTGTTGAAAAGTTGGTAATTATCATGGCACTGTAAGTTCACAGTTCTAAATGGAATTGGCACCAACATCTGAAATCTAAATATTTCATTTCCGTTTCAACATCAAATGATAGAGTTATGGAAATTATATCACCTTGTTATGCAATGATGATTAGAAGGTATCACTGTCTTGAAAGGCCAGAAATAGTCCTAATATGCATCCTGGCTTGTCCAGGCATGATCCCTCAATCCCCCTCCCTCTGCTGGAGTGGGAAGCAATGTGGAAAAGAGGACAAAATACTTGGAGACACTGAGTCTGCCCTTGTTCACATCTTGTGGTAAACAAGGTACTTGCATCATTCATGGCCTGTGGGTTCCCAAGTATGGGTAAAGCAAGCCCCTGGCTTCACCTAATATAGTTAGTTTTAGCAAAGTGCCATTCTGATTGGGAAGTCTCTGCAGCCCAATGGAGCAATCAAGACTCAGACAATTGATAAATAAAGCCAGAAGCTGCAAACAACTCACCATGACATGCCATGCTTCATTCACCTTGCCGTGCTTCATTCACCTTGCCTGCTTTGCCTAGCCAAGCCTTGCTTTGCCTTGGGGACCAGGAAGCCTTTCAGCCTCAAATCAGCCTTGCTGTATAACAAGCTTTGATGCTTCAAGCTTGACTACAGAAATTTTTCCATGCCTCAGTTTACCAGGGAGAGGCATAAATACCTTCACACAGTAGGCAATAAGAATCATTGCTGAAAGCTACCTGAAACACTCAGCCTTAGCATGAACAATCCTGCCAGCAAGTAACAATAACCTGGAGGGGTTCACTGGGAGAGCCAAATGACCCGAGGAAGCTATATCACTGCTACTAGCCACTACATCTATCAAAAGTGATAAGCTGCTCTTAGCTGGAGAGCTCGCTTATATGCACCTCACCATAGCCTGCCTGGTGAGAGAGCAGCTTACTGCCAAGCCTCAGGATGCTGTGCTTGCCCGCACACCTGCAAACCTCCATGCCCAAGTGCAGAGGCCTGGAAAGGACACCATCCACCAAAGGAGGGATCAAGATCAGGTCAGAAGACTGTGCAAGCCCCAATACCCTGCCAGAGTCCTGGGGAAACTCCAAAAGTTTCCAACAGTTATCGTACCACTGACAGCACTCCTTCAAATGTTTTGGGTACTGTCTGGAACTATAATGCAGCCCTGGAAATCCAGAGATACTAATATGTGAGTAGAATTTCTAAAAGACTTCTTTGCAACTGAAGTTTTTGCTTTGGTTTTGTTTACTCTGGTTACTCTGTAAGTACAGAAAGAAGTCTCTTGAGTCTCTCTAGAGGGCAAATGGCATATTGCACTGCAAGAATCTCCAAAAGCTTATTGTTTGTATTTTTTGCAGTTCTGATAAATTGTTTGAAATAGTTTGGTGCTGCTCTATGCTCTGTACATATTCTGTAATCTATTTGCACAACCAAGCATAAAAGACCCTGTAAATAAGTTAAGAAAATATTTAAAGTTAATACAGAAATATTAATATTTGTATTATTTAATAATTAATAACCCATCCATAACAATCATGTAACAGAAAACATGAGTGACATGTAATCAAGTCAGAAATTCCAGTGACAGTGAAATAGCTTCATTGCAGCTGTTTTTGCATAGCAAATTTTCAGCTAAAGACAACTGCAGCATCCAATATTACAAAGCAAAACTGCTGGTTTAGGCTGTATTAGGGTACATCAAACAACTCAAGTGAGAAAATGCAATTCATAATGTAGACCACTCAAGGGAAAATATGAGTGGCAAATAAAAAGGTCAACATATATAGGAATTACAAGCAATACAATAAAACAATAGTACAATTACCAAAGTGCTATCTTCTGAGGTCAGATAGGACATAAGGTTTCATAAAATGATCTTGTAAGAGCTCCTTCCAATCATGAAAAACAACTTGCTTTCATTAAACTCTGCTAGCAACAGAATTACTCATGGAATATACCTTGGAAGGTAAAGATGTATACTGCAGATAGACGTGAAAATATCTGCACCTAAGAAGGGCTTGAAAGATGAAGACAAAAACAAGAGCAAAACAAGAGAAGCAAGTAGATATATCCTATTCCTGCAGCTCCTATTCGAGGGCAAGGACAGACCTTGGAAATGACAGAGATCAGTGGTGATTTTACCTGAGCACACCTAGAGATTCTCATCTTTCAAAAGAAGGTAGGAGATAGAGCTCCTCTACTCCTGTTTACTGGTTACAAAAGGGAAAGAAGCTGTGCTATCAAGTAAGCAATATCTTACATTCTTCTGTCAACTGCCACCATCAACAGCACATGCAGATGCGGGCCTGCTAGGCCAGCTAATACGACAGCAGATAAAGGAAAGGAACAAACTGAGGAAGTGTTTGGGGAATGCTGCCCGAAGTTATGGAACTAAAAAAGCCTGTTCATTCTGCACTATGATCTTCTGGTTATTTTCCCTGACCTTACCATCCACTGTGGGGAACGATAGAAACCCCTCCACTCAAACTCCACTGAAAGTCCCCTCTTCAGTCTCGAAAACATCTGACTTGTATGCTGTGAGAATTAACTTCCCTTTTAATTATTTCTTTATTTTAAAATAGAATATATAACCAGCATGAATGGATAAAAGGGATGCAGCAAGAACTTTAAGCTAAATCCCAAGAGAGAAATAGACTGAACTGCTGCAATCAGGGTAGAGTGCAGACTTAGCTAGCTTCTACCTTCAGGAAAGACAGAGGATGGTAAACCCATGCTGGGAGGCATAAAAGAGAAAATCAAACTCTTTTTTTGTAAACTCACGCTGCAACTTCTGTATTGACAGCAATTTACTATCTCAAATTAGTCTTAAGTAGGTCACAAGCAAAACAAAGAAACATAAGGATGGTTTCTCTTTAATGTGCCTTTCTGAAACCCAAGGATAGAACACAGAGTTTGCTCTAGGCTCAAATATGTCTAGGAATAAAAAGTAGAAATTGGAGAAGGAAATCTGACTAAGTTATCTAACTCAGCTTCACACTGACAAAGAACTACACAAACCTCTACTATATTCTTCAAGGTGTGAATTTCCTTGACTGGGATGTTGTAAAGGTCCAGAGGACAGGACTACAAAGGCGATCTTTATCTTCGTTGATGAAAGAGATGCCATCTTTATCTTTGTTGATGAACAAGTGAGAGGCTTTAGACTCTCACAGATGTGTATGGTATTTCTCTATACTTGTATTATCACCATACAACAAGTTTTATACAATGTGGACATAAGGTAACATAACTCCTGCAAGAGTATTCCATCCAGGTTAGAAGAAATCTAATGCTTCAAAATGACTAAAAATAAGACACAGGAATCTCGATCTGCATGCATATAAACTGACATTCCAAAGATCACTTTCACAAGGGTCCATTTTAGTTTCTCCAAGGCAACCTAAGTTGTTTGTCACATTAACAAACTTTCAGCAGTATCTGTGCATTTGATATGTGATGTCCATTCCTGTGATTCAGGGTGCTACTGCTAGCTCCGGTCAGGTGACAGGTGCCACCCCCTACATTCATTCTTGTCATGTGATAACAAATATCTTGCACCTGAGATACCGTGATGGTGGATTCTGCTTTGTTCTATGTCATAACTAAAACAGGAAAGAGGAAATCCCTGCCCCATCCCTTTTCACCTCATTTTCCTCTCATGCTTGGAAAACCATCTAGGACACAAAAAAAACAGTCTATTATGTGAAAAAAAAATATTTCTTCCTGTCAGTGACAAGCAATGGAATAATTTCTGCAAACATAACAAATGGAGCAAGCAGATAGCGAGAACAATGAATCTGTTAATTTAAAAACAGGCATGACTGACATCAATGGCAGTCTTCTCCTTGAATTTCTGTGGCAATAATGTGGATCTCGACTGGTGAGAACGTCCTCTTTATTCAGGCTACAGACATTAAAATCCACAGGAAGGAAAAAGAGCATCTTGCAAAAGTGGGAAGATTAATGAAGAAAGCACAAGGAGATTTTTCTGAAAGTGACAGGTGTTTCAGAAAGAGTGATAATTTCAAGTCTAGAATACTACTGCAAAGTAGAATAGATCAGACGTACTCCAACAAAGCATTTTGTCTCAGAACTTCCTAACTTAGCCAAATTAAAATAGTTTATATAAACAGCATTATTCCCAATTTCAGAACATAGTTAATGAAGATTCAAAATTATTTCCTGGAGCTAAAAGTCAGTTTTGGGGCCAGCTTTACTGCTGGCAAAGTAAAATCATGAGTGAGGAACTTGTAACTCTAACACTGAATTCTAGGAGCCTTAAAAAGATTAAATGCAAAAATAATTATTAAATAATTTGCTTTTGAGCTTTGACTCATCAGAGTTCAATGATATCTATCGATGTTATACATTTTTTTGCACCCAGAAAAGAAATATGTTATTTGAAGTAATTAGAGATTAAATTTCACATGACTGTGGGAGATAAAGACATCTTGATGAACATGAAAAAAAAACAGTGAAGCTATTCAACTCCACTGAAATAAGATGCATTCTGAGAGCTGTGCAAGATCCACCCATGTAAGCTTTGATTTCTAAAAAACAAACAAACAAACAAATAAAAAACCCACCAAAACACAAAAACAACAACAACAACAAAACACAAAACCCAAATCCCTGCAGGAAAAAAAAAGAATGCCCCTCAGGAACAAAGCAGGGTATCACTTACTTTAAATAGATTACACATCCATTGTTTTCATTAGGAATTTAAGTAGATTTTACTCATCTGGATGTCTTTCCCTCTTAAAAATTGTGGTGGTTAAATATGCAGCCATGTCAGCAGACAAAAAGAGCACAAGCCCTATGAGGAGAGGCTGAGGTAGCTGGGGCTGTTTAGCCTCGAAAAGAGGAGGCTCAGGAGGCTCATTGCTGTCTACAACTACCTGAAGGGAAGCTGTAGCCAGGTGGAGGTCAGTCTCATCTTTCAGGCAACCAGCAACAGAACAAGGGGACACAGTCTCACATTGTGCCAGGGAAGGTATAGGCTGGATGTTAGAAGGAAGTTCTTCACAGAAAGAGTGATTGGCATTGGAATGGGCTGCCCAGGGAGGTGGTGGAGTTTCCATCCCTGGAGGTATTCAAGAAAAGACTGGATGGGGCACCTAGTGCCATGGTCTAGTTGATTGGATAGGGCTGGGAGATAGGTTGGACTGATGATCTTGGAGGTCTTTTCCAACCTGGTTGATTCTATGATTCCATGATCTGGCCTTATCCTGAATCATTAATACTTTCCTGGAACAACTACCCAGTCAAGATTACAAAATAACATTTAAATTATGGTATTGTTATTGATCTGTGTCATCCTTTGACATAGCAACTGATTTAGGTGACCTTATAAATACAGTGTAGGATTCCAACAAGCAGGTGAGCAATCACACACATCTGGAGTAATGCTGGCAAAACACAAGTCAAGTTTTAAAAAGTACTGATGCTAGGTAGTGGCGTAAGAGCAATACTTGTCATGTGAACCAATCCAATCAATCTGAAGCAACAGACTCTCACATCTTGTAGGGGTCAGAATTGATACACCTTGGTGGTATGCCCAGAAGGAGACTCAGGGAAAACAAGCTGCCTCAGAATTCTTACATTCTTGCTGCTGTTATTCACACTTTGTGAGGAATTTTATTTTGTACCTGAAACTATCTGAACCTCCTCACCATGATGAGGAGTTGAATAAGTAACAGAAAAAGAAGTCCTCACTATGGAAGCATAGAATCATAGAATGTCAGAGGCTGGAAGGGACCTTGAAAGATCATCTAGTCCAACTCCCCTGTCAGAGCAGGATGACCTATACCAGATCATACAGGAACACATCCAGGCAGGTTTTGAATATCTCCAGAGAGGGAGACTCCACAACTTCCCTGGGCAGCCTGTTTCAGTGTTCTGTCACCCTCACAGTGAAAAAAACCCTCCTCACGTTTACATGAAACTTCCTATGCCTCAGCTTCCACCCATCGCCCCTTGTCCTGTCATCGGGCATCACTGAGAAGAACCTGGCTCTATTCTCCTGGCACTCATGCTTTATATATTTATAAACATTGATGAGGTCACCTCTCAGTCTCCTCTTCTTCAAGCTAAAGAGCCCCAGCTCCCTCAGTCTCTCCTTGAATCTCAGTTCAAGCACAAATGACAAATAATAATCAGGCACTGGTTTTAAAGGCAACATATCCCCCTGTAAATATTGATATTTTGCAGTACAAGTAGCTAATAAGAGGTGAATAGAAGGGGAAACAAATTCAGAGGCCATACAAGTTCGCAGAAATTGAAGGGGCTGAATTAAACCCTCCCCATTACAATCTCTCTTAATTTCAAGGGACTAACTCCCAAATCACAACAGATATAACAGAATCAGAACAGTGCTGTAAGATTGGACTAATACTCTAGATGTCTCAGAGCTTGTCTTTTCAGCAGGTGTACACCAGTACAACCCCATGAAAGCAATGAGTAACATTTTCAGGTGGTATAAATGAGTATGGCAGCACTGACATCACTGCTAATTTACTCTGAAAAGGATGACCTGTATGTAGATAGTTCAAGTTCCTGATACTTTCCTTTTGCTGAAATGCAATCTGTTCAGTTGCAGGACTATGGAGAAGAGAGATAGACAAAAGCACTTCAACCTCTCCCTCCTGTTCTGATGTACTGTAAAAAAAAGTGTCCCTATCTGCTTTATTGCTCTCTAAGGACGTGTGAGTTTGGGGATTTTTTTTGTTTGGATTTTTGTTTTAAGAACAGCAGGCATTTTGTTTTAAGAACAGCAGGCAAGTGTTGGGAGAAGGGATATATAATTAAAGTAAAATATTCAAGTGTCACATAGCAATTAAAAAGTAAGGAGCTGCTATGCTCTTGGATGGTGTTTTTCCACATGTGCAAGCCAGGCAATCATTGGCATATCCAAGCCCAGCCTTTGGAAAAACAGAATCTCCTTCATCTCCTGTGCTGCCTGCAGCTCTGCTAAAAAAAAATCCACCAAAAATCAAAATGAAACAAAACAAAGAACATGTGATCACCTGCCTATGTAAGCAGAGATATTGATCATTCTGAATGCAAAGACATGCATCTTTTTGTTGTGAAAAATTTTGAGGGAAGGAAGAAAAATATTTTATTAACTTAGTAATGAGGAGTTTCCACAGCTAAAGTAGTACATGATAATATGGACTGAACAGCAGCCCATTGTTTGAAAGCAGAATGGAGCCCTGTATGGGATCACTGCTGGATTCTGTACACCACAGATGGAAGGGAGGAATTGCACCCTGGATTTGGGGATTGAGGGGGATATGCATTTCTATTACAGTTTTATTGGCCTTGCATACAGGTCAGTAAGTCACACATTGAAACACATGCACATAAACACACTCTCACATGCTGCAGCAGAGACAATCTGTCAGAGTTTGTGTAAGATGAAAGTTTAATGAGTGCCTGATACTAAGATAACAAGGTTTTCAAACAGTAGCTAACAAAAACCAGGGAGGCTGCTTTTGGTGCCAAGATATTTGTTTTAATATTAACAAGGACTGAATTCAGGCAACAAAAGACAAAGAGGAAAATAGTATCTTCTTGAAGTGATGGAAGCCAAGCAGTTCAATATATTTGAAATAATGTGTGTTTATATAGGAGACTTTTTTTTTTTAGATTAAGAAAGAAAATCTATGAATATGAAGCAGAAGCAAGTGGTCAGCCACACAAAAGATTCAGCAAATGCACATCAAACTAAATTAATTTTATACCCTACACATCTTTAAAACTTGATAGAATATTAGCTGTGAAGCCTTTTTTTAGTACAACCTGGATCCTCCAAGAGAGTCATGCTGTATTCCCACAAAAGTCAGAATAAGATAGTTTAATAAGATTGTCCATTTTAATACTACTGAAGATCTGAATCTCTGATACTAATCCACTGCTTGGTTAGGTAAGAAATGTTGCTAATTGCTTCACAATACTTCCTAGGCTCTTTTTTGAGGATTTCAGGTTCCAGGCTTAAAGCTTTAAAACATGCTGATGGTGGATGACCTACAAAGGGATTAGAGGAGAGTACAACAGTAACAGGAAGAGAGAGGCTGACCAAGGCAGTGAGAAGTATCACACAAGTTACACAGGAGAAGAGAATAAATAAATTAGGACTCTTGAGGATGGAAAAGTTATGACTGAGGTGAAGTATGCTACAAGTCTGTAAATCAAACACAAAAAGGAAGTCCATAGAGGGTGGAACCAAAGACAGGTAACCTGGAAGGAATACAGAGAAATTATCAGAGCAGCAGGAATCAAGTTAGGAAAGCCTGATAGAATTAAATCTGGCCAGAGGGATCCTGATGACCGAAAGCTGTAATGATCAGAAAAGAGAGTTTACTTCATGCTTGCTCTGCTTTTTCTTCTTTTTTTTTTTTTTTAAGACATAAAAGCAAAACTACCACCCCTGCACCTCACTGAGGCAATGATTAGGAAGACTAGAAGCAGCTGGTACTTCCATTACATTCCTGACTCTAACCCCTACAAGAGAATTGGACATCATGTAACTCAGGTGAGTTAATTTGGGTTAACCACAGAATCAGGAATGCAATTTCAAGTTTTGCATTTTGCCTTCTCATGCAGTATGGAAGTTTATTTTTCAAAGCTGAAATTTTCAGAAATATAACAAATTACCTAGAATTTGTCATTCAAAGAGTTATCAAGTGAAGCATAAAGAATAGCTTTCATGTTGCCCACAAATGGTATGAACTTTCTAAAATACTTTTAGCAGAATCCATATGAAAATGCAAGAAATTTTTAGGCAGGCAAAGGCAGAAGCACAAAATAAGCTTCGCATTCCAGGACTCCTCTGATGGTGTTCTGCATACTAAAATACCACAGATTACAGAAAACTGGAGGAAGACTTCGAAGTCACAAACTCAATGTATTATTTTAGATTTTATTTTAGTTTGGCCAGGTTTTTCAGCAGTCTGGAGAGCATTTCAGACTGTTTTAATGCTTTGCCAAATGTTTTCATGAAGAAACAGTGCCTCATCACTTATGATATAAGAATTTTTCAGGTTGCCTAGGTGTACTCATTTAAAGGCACATAAACATTCAAAGAAACAAGAGATTCAACACAAGATGTAGACCTCTAATACATGGCTGCAAATTACACTGAAAAAACTCTCCCTATGACATGTTTGCTCAAAGATAAGGAGAGCGTGCTCAGCCCAAAGAACAATTGTTTTAGTCTTCTGAACTGTCTTTGGAGTTCAAAATGGGTGCCTATCCTCCTGGTAACTTGCACTGAAGGTGCAAGCCGTGGCTGCTGCTGTCTTAATCAGTGGCAAGTTCACCGTTGAAAAACATTTGCAGAAGACTGCATGAGTGAAAAGGTATTAATGTGCTGATCCTATAATAGGACTTGCAATGTTATAAAAGTCTTACTTATACAAATCTACATTGAAAATAAGAGTATATCTAATTTCAGAAGCCAAATGGCATTGAGCTTTACAATGGAAAATTAGGCTGCCAAGTGCATCTGGGAACCAAAACATCACCTGTTTCCCTTTGATTCTGTTTAGTAGCATAATTCTACTGCTAGAGATACTGTACACCAGAAGAAATTGTAAACGGTGGCTAAAAGTTACTGATGTAGTTCTTAGACACGAAAAGAATTCCTAATGCAAGGTTCAGATAAATTTTCAAGCATTTTCATGTACCTGACATCAGAAAGAATGTAAATTCGCTGCAAATTCAGACTACTTAATCAGGTAATGGATTAAAATAGTTCTGTTTCCATATCCAATGGTGCACAAAAATATGATGTAGCTGGCAGTACATTATCCTTGAATGATTATCCTGGGTGACCAAGTATCACTTTGCTATGGAGCCATCTGAGGATTCTTGTAAGAGTCTCTACAAAACCTAGCCAATTGGTACACTGAGTTCATCGCCTAAATTGCTGACCAATATTGTCACATAGATTCACCATGATTCCCTATATTTCTGCACAATGCAGTCATTCCTCATTGTTTTTGGTAATTACCTTCAGCTTCTTGTAGATCAAATAATGGGAGGAATGCATGATGGTTCTTGTGAGTGTGCAGAAAATTTGGGATATTTGGGGAACTTTTGTCAAATAACGTTTTGAAAATAAGTTGAACTATTTGTGGACACAGTCTTCTCAACTAATTTTTGGAGATAAAGGCTTACTGGTTTTTTTTAGTGAGGGAAAGAGAGAATGAAGAGGAGAGAGACAAAGAGAATAGTTAGCAAAAATGCACTAGCAGGAACACCCAAGCCATGAAATATCTCTAAAACATTAAAGTCAAAGTGAACAAGGAAACAACTTCATCCATAATTTAAACAAAATTTGTTAATCTCAAAACTACAATTTAGTTACAAAACTGTGTAATTTCTGTCTTCTTATATGGATGAAACATCTGGAAACTACCAAAAGTACTGACAGATGTCTAAATGTCTTTGAGAATAAATGCCCTAGTAAAGTACCAGGGATTAAATGGAATGAATTTAAATCAAATTTTTAGATCAGTTTGAGTTCCACAGCCTTTTATTTCTAAACTTACTCTACTAAGATAATGGAAATATCCAGGGCATTATAAGCCAAGGCAGAGTACTTGCAACAGCTGACATTCCTTCAGGCAGCTGCAAAAAGAGTACGTAAAAGGAGATGACTGGAAGAATCACTCCACTGAACAAGTGGGGAAGAGAAAATATTTGTGATCTACTAACATGAGCTGCAAGAGATAGAAAGGAAAAGATCGGGGATGCTTCCCTGCCCACCTGATAACACAATAAAAATAAAATTTCTGTTATTGATCTGACTGCACTCAGAAAAAAAAACAATTCCACACAGAAATTTTTTTTTCAGTATCTTCTCAATTTTAAGTTTATGTCTTGTTCAGAAATTATTTCATGTAGAAAAACAAATACTAATTTTAGAAAGAAACATCCTTTTCTGTGGTTTTATTTCTCTTGGTGAAAGGGAGACCTGTTCTGTGATAAACACACATAGATACTACAGCAGTGAATAATCCTTAATTCAGTGTAACTCCCTCTTTTTGTTGTTGTTGTTGTTGTTTTGGTTTGTTTTATTTTAGGGGTTGGGTTGGTTTTTTGGAGGAGAGTTCAGTTGTTCAGTTTTTTGGGGGTCTTGGGGGTTGTTGGTTTGTGGGTTTTTTAGGATGGGGTTGGGTTGGTTGGTTTGTTGTTTTCATGAGACAGAAGTTTGCTTTTCATTTCCTGGCTTAAGCTGTTGTACAGTGTCACTCTTCTGCTGTACTTGCTCCTATGTCAGAGGTGACTTCCAATTCAAGAGTATTAAGAACTGATGCCAGAAGTTACTGATTTTATCTGCCATTCTTAAAGAAGGATCTAGCAGTAACATATAGAGATTAAAATAATGTCACTATTATGCATTGTAATGTTATGTTTCTAAGCCCTGAAGATTCCAGATATTTAAGAACTAAGTGGAAAATGCCAACAGTTGATGATGGAGTAACTTAGAGAAAACAGTAAATCACCTTCCTTGCTCTTACCCCACTAATTTGTGGAAAGTTGTGCTCTCCAGCAGGCCTCTTCATATGTTCAATGGTACACTCCATCGCTGTACATGTTCTGTCCTTTCAGTGCCATGTATAGAGGTTGAACAAGTGTGTTTGAAAAAAGGTCTGGAGGTCTTTCTGCTAAGCAAAGCTCCCAGGACATTTTAGTACCAAAAGTCTGAATTAAGTTACTGCTGCTAACACCTGTGACCAGAGACAGGGTATTTTACATGTTCTTCTCAGAAAACACCATTCCATTTTACCTTGATTTCCAACCTAAAGACTTTCTACAATTTTGTCACAGTAACAACCTTCTTTCCCAGCTCTTCTTTGGCTAGTTAAAAATGTGGTTAATATATTAGGCATCTGATCTGTACCACAAAAAATGCATAGTGTTTTCACCCATCTCCATGCTATTCATGAACAGACAGACTAGACTGCAGGAGAATGTCCTTAAATAACACTTTTGAAACAGTTATGTATTTGTTTCAGTGTGACATTATTTTCTTTAAGATTAATAGAAGCAGTAAGAAAAAAAACATAATCTCTAAGAAAACAGCATGTCACCTTTGAAACATACGGAAACATACTTCGTGCTGGCTCTTTGAACAAAGCAGAAATCATACAAATTTAAATGTGCAGTACCTAGAAAACAAATAGCAAAAGAGTTCCACAACTCAATGGACAGAACTTTGTTAGAGACATGAGGATGTTCTGTATCTTCAGCAATGATGAGAATCAGCAGTTGCACTCATTTCTGTATTAGCAGTTTGCATTTTGAGACCAATTGCTTTCCAGCAGACCAATCCTCATTCTTAATCCCAAATATGAAGGCAATTGCTGACACCAAAGGGCAGGCAAATTTAGAAGTAAGAAATGGAAATATTTCTAAACAGCATGAAACTGACCTGTTAAAACTCACTGCCCCAGAAGGTCACAGAGGAAGATTAACTATGGCTGGGTACAAATAAAAGGCTTGGAACTTTTTATGACCATTCACATCTTTAGCCATGCTAGGCGAGATAATAATTGCACTAATCAAACCAAGCTTCAGGGCATAAACTGTCTGTGGGATGTAACTGACACAGATCACTTGCCACAGTAGGATTCTCTCTCTCTTCCCCTCTCCACCTCATAAAATGATGAACGATTAGCCTTCTACATTAATTGTCATCCACTTCTTTCTCCAGTAATGGGTACTAGTCAGTATTAGTGTGATGATTTGGGAGTTACCTGCCCCCCACTTCTTGTGAAATCACCCAGACTAGACTCAGCAGGCTGGAAGCTAAGGAATGAAGATTTATATTTACATCTTATCACAATATATAAGCAGATATTTACAATATTTACAGCTATATTCAGAAATATACAAGTTAAAAGTAATACAGAGACACAACATCCCTCGCAGAACTTGGAGTCCCCAGGAGGGGCTCTCAACCACCCTTCCACTTTCTTGCTACCTCTCTACCTAATCCCAGAGTTTGCCTTACATGCAAGGTGAGGTTGGAGGATTGGCAATGGGGATTAGAAAGCAGGATCAGTCACACAGAAGCAGCCCAGGGCACCCACTGCGACAGACACTGACACTAACTCTCCCACTGTGTCTTATCTATGTTTTGTGTTCTTATTTTTATACATCTCAGAAAAACTCTGATTGAAGTAGACATCACCATTGTTTCCTTTTTCACAGCCTATAATCTAATTTTTCTCATTAAAATATTCCAATTAGCCTCAAACTAGCACAATTAGAAACACCAGACGCAGTTTCTGGAATTGAGATTTTCCAAAACAACACTAAGACAAGACATGCTCAGGATGTGTGGAGGTCAGGACAGACCAGAATACACTTGAATCTTGAAAGCTGTTTACAACACATGTAACCTTTGAAACAAATGTATCCGTCCCGTAGAAGTTCACATTGTGTTTTCCAGGATAGCAGACTTCAACATTCTAGTCACTGTCAACTCCCAGAATTTCTTTCTGCCCCACCCTCTCCATCCAAGTTTTCATTGGAAACACAACAAAGGTGATGTAGTTATAGAAATGAGCTACAGAACTATTTATCATTGTTTTATGGACCACCACTAGATCGTAAACCACAGTTTAGGAATTGTTGGCCCAAAGCATTACAGAGGAGCTAGGAAATAGCAACTAAATTATCTGTGGATTTAAACTATGAGAATAACAATTTTGCAAATCTCACTCTTTCTTTTTTCTTTTTTCTTTTTTTTTTTTCCTGTCCATAAATTCTCTACCAACGTACTGTGACATAGTTTATTTATTATTCACAATTGCTAGGAAAATAGAATCCACATGTCTCTGGACTTTGCTAGCATAAAAAGATTTTTATCTTGGTTTCTCTGCTAACATGAATTGGGATAGTCACTGTGTCATTTAGAGTAGGTAAAGATCCTATTCAATTCAAAACTCTGGGCTGCTGGTCAGTCTCTGACAGTTTTACTAGAAAATGCTTGTCAGTAGTTATTTTCTGTCTTTTATTGTAGAGAAACAAGGTCAAAATGGTTGTAGTTGAAGACTTTCCCTGCTGAATTACTGAATAATTTGTCCATTAGATGACTTGCCTACTTGACATCAATGTCAGACATGGCAATAATGTATATGATATCATTTTGGTTTTCATTCCTTACCTACACATTTAAGACAAATATCTTGAAATTCTTTATTCCTCCTTTTCCCCCCCCTCTCCTTCCTCACCTTCTCAGCATATTCTGGTAATACCTTGAATATTTGCCTGTGTTTCCATATTAACGAAAATGTAAACATGTTTCCATGTGCCAGACATTTGCTCTTCTGTGTAGGAGTGTTTTGATAAAATCATTGCCCTCTGCATCTTTGTCATAACTCAGTGCCTTATGTAGGGCTAGCAAGTAATCTTAAGCAAGGAACTGAAAAATGAGAGCCATTAAAAGGAAAAAAAAAATCTATAAAATGAAATAAATATTTAAATGGGTCCTTGTCCTGGTCCAATATTTCTTTCTGGGTCTGTAGTGGGATGCTGCAGTTTTGGCTTGCATGGCATTACGTTACAAAACTCCTTTCCCCATCCATTTTGGTAAGAGTGAGCAGCATAGAAAATGGAAAATAGCAGGCTATAGAGTCATAAAACATATTTCAACTATCCCATAATATGCAACCACATCAAAGTTGTTGACCATAGCAGAAACATGACAAATTTTCTATGGCTCCGGGCTAAAAAAAAAAAAAAAAAAAGGCTAGAGAGACTTTTTTTTGTTGGTTTGGTTTGGTTTGGTTTGGTTTTTTTTAATGCAATTCTGTAGTATCCTTTCTGGCAGAGAACTGAAATACGTGAATCCAGAAGGTTTTTGGTATTTTTTTAAATGACTAAAGTATAATAAGTTCTGGTGATACAGGATAGCAAGAAGGTTGGTTTGTTATTTCAATTTTGATGACAGGATGAAAAATTTTACAAAATCTTGTAAGTAGTTCTTGGAGCTAAACCATCACTTTTTGGTTTAAGTTTTATTCTCAGACTGCTTTTGCTGAAAGTTACTGCAAGGAAAAGAGCTTGGAATTGGCCTGAGAAGACTTAAGGTCAGGCTGAAATAAAAATGTATTCATTATGGTATTGCCACATGATCTGGGAGCCCAGCAATATTAACAACTGCACAGATACGTAACAAGATTTTTTGTAACAAGAAGTTTGTGTGAGGTCAGGAAGGTGAAAAGCAGAGATGGAAATAGAAGCCTTATCCTCTGACATCCAGTTCAGTGGCTTTCTCCAGGACCATCTCAAAAGATGCCTTTTTTTTCCATCTTCAAGTTTCTTTCTCTATTGTTTGAAGGGAGTATTGGCACTGACACGCTGTAGCAGCTTGGTGTCTAATCCAATAGGTTTTCTCTAACAGCAAACAAAAACAAGTTTCCAAGAGGCATTTTGATGCTAAATCTGTTAAAATAAAAGTTATTAAAATGTAAGGACTAGACTGCCTTCTGCTAGGCTTTCTCACGTGCCTCTTCGCTGGCTTTTTACTGTTCTCTTCTTTCTCATTTCAGCCCTAAGGTTAGTTGAAGAATCTGAGCTGCTGTGTTTGATAACTGACACAGGAAGGCAAGACAATGCTAGAGTACAGCTCCTTCTTAACAATTCCTAATGTCCTCATCTCTACTTTCTATCTACATGGACTGAGTTCCTGCTACAGATGGTGGCTGGTACACAAGCTGATCACTCCCAGTTGTGTTCCTGCTGCCCTTCCCACACACACTCTGCTCTGGAAGAGATTTTGAATAAATTCAAGTTTCTGTTTTATGAGCTATTTTCCAGTTTCCCTTTGTACTCAAGAAGTTAAAAGAAGTGAGATTTCTGCAGGACTGAAAAGGAAAGAAAAACTTTCTGTGAGATTTATGACAATCATAAGAAACTACCATTTGTTTGGTTTGCTTAGTTGCACTGAATTATATTTGAAAAAGAGAAAGTAGAAAAAGACAAATCATCATCTGATGGCATTGGCTTTCAGATAATGCTAATTTTGAGTTGGATTTGTATCAGCATCTTTGTTTATATACACTTTCACTGCAAATGGGTAGAAATGGGCTATAAGAGTTGATCTCTGTGGTCTCCCTGCATCCTCCAGAGTTAGACAGTTGCTTGTTCATGCAGGTCTTACTTGCTTTGGTTATACAGCACACTATTAAGTTTCCAACTTAAAGAACTCTCATACTTTCTGGTATAGTTACACATGCATTTAAAAGTCACGAAGCATTCATTCTGCTAGAAACAATAGGTCTTCAAGTGTTAGGGAATTCTTTGTTTTTCCTGAATGCATGGACATCCAAATGTTAATGCCTCAGTTTCACCAGTAAGGAAAATGACAAACCATTTTATGATTCTGTTGTTCTGTCCTCCAGAGCTGCTGCAGGTGAAAGCATGAGAGACTCCATGTTGGTCACATAGTAGAGCCACCAGGGTCAGCTAGTTCAGAATTTCTTGTTTTAAAAGGGTAGCTGAGGTAAAATCATTCAGGCCTGTATTCAGGATTGGCTGAGGATCTAAGTCTCACCACAGCTGCAGTGTTATGGCTCAGACTGTAGCAGCACCTGGGCCAGGATCCCAGGCTTGTTAGAGAGGTTGTGCACGTTTAGTTTTGCTGTGGGTTCATCTTTGCCAGACACAAACGAATACAAGAAAGTTGGGCATGGAAGCACAGGCACTATGATTGCAAGAGCAGATGATGAAACCTGGCTGCTCTAGCTCAAAACCCAAAAAGTCTTCTTTACTTTATACAGTCTAAATAAGAAGGGCATTGGTATACAGGTATCTGCTCCCTCCTGGTCTGTCAAGACTGTGTCAGGACATGTATGTTTCTCCTCTTCTCCTGCTGCTCCTAAAAGCTGTCATACTTCTCCACCAGTACTATGCAATCAATACACAACTCAATGTGCAGAACAGAGAACTCTCTGTGTTTTTCCTCTCCCTCTGGGAATTTTGCAAAGCCATTCCTGGCTTATCTGGATGCATCTAAATCTCTTCCCATTATAAACAAATAACAACAGCAAAAAAACTTCATTCACAAAACTTTGTTGATACCTCCTTTGCCATGTTAGAGTGCACATAATTCCCACTGACCTTTGAGAACTTGATGCATAAATTAGCTACATTATCACACAAAGCTCTTTACACACAGTGAAAAAAAGGAATGAGGTTGTTATTCTCTAAAAGGCCTGCACTGTCACTGTCTAGACTTAACCAGGCATCCATTCCGTTTCAGTGCATCACAACAAATTTAACTTAATGCACCTGAACAAATGAAAGCTTCCTAAACAATATTCAGGACATCATCATTTCAGGCTCAGTGCTTCTGGGAGATCGTGGTGTTCCTGTCAAGATCATAGGACAGGCTGGAGAGGTGGGCCCAGGCCAACCTCATGACGTTTAACAAGGCCAAGTGTAAGGTCCTGCACCTGGGTCGGTGCAATCCCAGGCACAGATACAGGCTGGGTGGTGAATGGCTGAGAGCAGCCCTGAGGAGAAGGACCTGAGGGTCTGGGTCGACGAGAAGCTCAACATGAGCCGGCAGTGTGCACATGCAGCCCAGTGGGAGGTGTCCCTGCCTGTGGCAGGGGGTTGGAGCTGGATGATCCTTGAGGTCCCTTCCAACCTAAACCATTCTATGATTCTATGATTCTATGATAATATTAGGTATAGTGCTGTGAAGGACAAATCATTGTAGGCAACTTGTAGATACAAGAACTACGGAGTGAGCTTAAAAATATTTTGTTAGTTGCACAGAAAATCTTACACTTCTGGGTTTGTTTGTTTTTTTGGTGGATTTTGTTTTGTTTCATTTTTTCTGTTTTAATAGTCCTTTGCATCCTGGGAGGGGTTTTCATTTGGGAAGAAATAAAAAAATGTGGAAAGACCCTCCCTTGAAATGTTTATTAAAACAAAACAATAACAAAAGACTGCAGTTTCTAAATTAAATATAAACAGCAACATTAAGTTCTTTCCAGTTTGGGAGAAAATATGCACAATTGTTTATAACTAAAATTTCCCAGATGGCATTTCAGAGCTTGCTATTTTTCTGGCACTTCCTGTCACAAAGGCAGATAAAAGAAAATAGACATTTTTTTTTTAGGCCCTCAAAAAATAATAACACAGATATGGATAATGACATGGATAACACCCAAGCACACATATATTTAACCACTTAATTCCCTTAAATACAGCTAAGGAAGACCAAATCAGTTTAGTAAAATGGACTCTGAAACCAGTGGCAACACATATTATTTAAGCACACAGTCATTTGTTACAGTTACTCCATACATTTTATCACAATTTAGACTAGGGTTTCAGATCCCACTAAATATTTCTCAAGCAAAAAGTACTGACATATTTTTCAAAAGGCAGGTACTAATGTCTTGCATAGGTGGAGAGTGGTAAAATTAGACATTATCACTGAAGCATATTTTAACCACAGATCTTCTACTGAGGGACTTGAGAAGATACACACTTAGTGCCATGGTCCAGTTGACTGGATAGTGCTGGGTGATAGGTTCGACTGGATGATCTTGGAGGTCTCTTCCAATGTGGTTGATTCTATGATTCTATATGACTAAGACCAACAGTAGCAGCCCCACCATTACGGCCTCTAGTTAGAGATGGCATTCAGCAAAACAAAGTTTTGTTACTTTTTACTTCATAACACATTGTGATTAATGAAACAGAAAGCTATAGCTATAGCTCAGTCTCAGTGATGATCTTTTACAATGGCCAAAAGGTGTGCTTGACTGGCACTTCCCAGCAACTCAGTATAATTTCCAGAGTATAAATTATCCAATTCCATGAAAATTTATGCAGTCAGATAGGGATTCTACATTTTACTTTTTTTTTTTTTCCCTAGGGCTCTGTGAAACTTATAAGCTCTTGTTCCAAATGTCTATAGCAAAAGTGTCTTTTATGCTTTTGGTACTAACACCATGGTTTTGACAAGTCTTTTTTTACTGGATTTTGAAGTAAGCCATTATAATAAATTTATAGCCAAAATTAAAGTCAAAATTCTGTTGTGCCTGCACAGAAAAGCTTGAAACTTAATGCTTTACTGCTCTTTAGGACCTTTCATTCTGAGTGCAAAGATATACTGTTGGAGTTCTGAGACTTTGTGTGGAGAGGAATTGTTTCCCTGGACAACTTTGATCTTGGGGTCTATGAAGCATATTTTCATTAGTGCTTCTGTGAATCCCATGTGACCTGAGGAAGTCACTTAGGTCTACATCTTTCAAAAGTACTGTGCTGGTTTAGGGCCATGAACTACCCAATACCAGAGGATAGAAATTATATTTACTCCTTCTGGGGAGTAAAAGCAGAAACGCTGCACGCTGACTGGAAGTTTAAAGGGAGATTCTATTCACAAGTACATATGGACAGAAGGCATTCAGGTCAATGAATACATTCACAAACTAGGCCAAGCTTACCTTCTAGAGTCCTTCATCAATCCAACCTCAGCAGGCCTGAGACTCGGCCAAAACTGCCCTACCCACCTCAGGCCTACAAGGCCGCAGCAGGCCTCATGATGCAGCTCAAAATTCCCCACCAGCTAGGAGCCAACACCTACACACAAACCATGAGACAAGCAGAGATGTGCACTCTTCACGAAGAGAGGAGAAGTGAAAGGAAGAGAAGCAGCGAGGAGAAGTGAGAAACATCAGCAAGGCACTGCTTTATATACTGCCATACTGGAAAATGGAATAGAATTACAAAGTTACAATATCCTGGGATGACCAGGGCTGTCCCCTGGCACTCTCTGTCTCCTTTGGAGGACTTTGTGGTTTTCCTAAAGGGCAACCAAAGCTCAAGTCACCACAAGTATGTATCCTTCAGTTCTGTGCAAAGTTATCCTGAAGGTAACACTGATTAGGAACTCAGGCCGCAGACAGATATCTCTAATCAGATCTACTCAGGAAGGCAGTCAAAAATCCCAGTTATTAAAAAGTTAGTTATTTCTTTCCTACTTCCCAACACCATCTGTACAGTTAAGATAGATCTAAATCATAGCAAGTTTTATTGAAAATCTATAAATCAGATACAGGCCACCAGAGACATATAAGTAATTGAATAGACAATTAAACCACATGGACGTCCAGTTCTACACCTAAGTTACACAAATCCAAACAGAAATCCAAACTGGCTATCTGCTGTCCGCTTGGGATCCAATTTCTGTTTCATTGTTGAATTGTGGTCCCTCTGCCCTCTTACAGAAGACAAAATTGTGTTCTCTCCTTTCCTTTCAGTTGTACTTAGTTATCAGCAGGGATGAGGGTGGTTTTGGCTTCCCTTTCTAAATCTGGTGATAAAAAGGGGTGTTAATTAATAATCATCAGCTCTAAAAGCACCATGAAAAAATAACATTAGTTACTTCAAAGAAAAGCTTGGGTTTTATAAATACCTTGTACAAAAGGATCTTGACTCAGTTGTTTTTTCAACTTGTAAAAATACTGAGATGTAAAAATCTCAGCTTTTAAAATGCCCTCATTATCATTGTAAACTGTGGAGCAGTGAAATCTCTTCTAGTTTTCGGGCAACTTTACAAAGCTTTTTTTCCAAAACAAATGAGGAAAACACATATTTCTTTGTGTCCTGTCACTTTAATTTGACAATTCAATTTTTATGTTTATTCCAAGAAACATAAAGTAACCACAGTTACACTGACAAGCATACTGTGGCTACTAGTAGCATAACCTATAGAACTGAGCACTCTAAAGAACACAAGTCTCAGGGTAGTAACACCCAGACTGAAAATCTAACAAGGGAAGCACTTTGGTTAAAAATGAAGGCTCCTTTAACTCGAATTCAATGACTATTCCCCACTCGGTTAATATATTGTGTACCCAAACAGTCATGTCTGTTTTTCTGGGAGTACTTTTGAATTATTCTGTCCTCTATGCCTGAAACTGGGACATCACCAAAGACTGCATTGTGGCTTTGCTGCCTGTAAAAGCACTGGTTCTTCACAAACAGGGAAAAGGTTTTGGGGTGACTATATAGGCTGCCCCAGAGGCAACAATGTATCCCACATGACAGCAAATATTTTCTTGTGGCATAATATTCTCCTATGGTTTAATTTTTAAAAAATCCTTATCTTTCACAGCTGGGTATACACTCTGAAAGGATACCCTGAAATGAACCCTGAGAGTTTACAAAAAATAGTTCAGAAAGAAATTGCCTCCCTCTTCATAGTGGAAAATTAATTATCCATTGGATTAACAGAATAACTCTCACTGATTTTAATGAAACAAAATTTTGCCCCTCACAGTTGGAGAGAATGACAGATTCACACATTCTAAATCATATGCAAAATGAGAGAGATCAAGACTACAGAACACCTGCACTTTAAAAGGCCTATGGAAGTTAAAAGCAATTGCAGTCACAGTATCTGAAGTAAAACCTCTCTGCAAACAATATATACTATTTGTTCAAATCCATATTCTTATTTCCATTCAATTTCCTTCAGCATGTATACTACACACTACCATAAAAGTTCCTAACTATAGGTAATATTAGTACTGAAACTGAATAGTGCAAAATTGGAAGCAAGTCATGAGATCTGATCCTCTTACTGTGGTAAAGATAAATGAAAAAAAATAATAATAATATCTGCTATAGAACACTCGGACACTTTTTTCCTAGTGCAGTATCTCATTTCTCTCTCCTTTTTTTCTTCCTTTTTTTTCTCTGTCCTGTGGTTACTTTCTGCTTTGAATGCTCCCCTCCAAGCTAAACTGGGTGGCTTTTGATTTTGCCTTGTTTTGGTCTTGTTTAAATGATGCATTGGAAACTTCCAGATGTAAATAGTCTAGTGAAATTTTATCCTGGAACAGACCTTCCTAACATTCCCTTCGAATCTCAGACTTCTTCCACTGCCCAGGCTGCCTAGGCTGCCTAGGCTGCCCAGGCTGCCCAGGCTGTAAAGTGTAACACCAGAACAGGACAGCCACATCAAGTTGACAGTCTTTCCATTGTTATTACTGCCATTTTATCTGTTATAAACCAGAGCTGGCCACAGCTGAAATCCACATCAGCTGTGGCCTATGCCAAATGTTCAGAAGAATGAAGAAAAAGTCTTGGTCATAGTCAGTTGTACAAGACTCTGCATGACTGCAAAGGAGAGAAGGGGAGCTAAATCCCATCTGTTTGCATGCATCTCTGAGAAGGTGATACAATATTCCTTGAAACCCTTTGACTTACCGTAGCTAGTATAACATGATTGTTACTGCCCAAATGAATAGCCAACTCTTCTATGAAGTATGGCTTCGGTCTAGAGGGCTGTTTGTCAAAATGCCACTAAACTTGAGCTGCAGTTATGTGTCCCAATGAACAGTGATGGCCTCTGAGATTGTGCTGTTGAATAAGAATGACAGGAGACAGTTTTTAGTCCTGTTTCAGATATTCTGTTTTTATTACCTCTGATCTCCATCACCTATGATCTTTTCAGACAAGGAATGATTAATCATTGGCACAGATACTAAATTTAGTATGAACAGAGATTAAAGCTCTTAACAATGATCTCAGAGTGTTTACAATAAGCTAAAACACTTTACAAATAAAGTTGTCACTAAACATTAGGGATCATTACCACCAGTCTAATGGTGGTAATTATAGGTATAGGCTGTAATTTCAGAATAGAGGAGCAAAACCTAAACTATTGCTGAATCTGAAGATGTGGAAAAGACAGACTGGATTTTTCTTAGTTCATGTTAGTTTTATAGTTTTATCTTTGAATTTTTCCCAGCTTCCTGCTTTGTCATTTTTAAGTCATCCCTGACTTCTGTGCTGTAATAATGCAGGTAATAGCTAGTACTTATTGTGACAGGGAGCTACACTTGTGAAAAGGAAGTACCAAATCCATCAGAATAGTCCAAAATAAATGATTAGCAGTAAATGATGCTGTGATAACTTCTGATTAGGAATCAGTTATTTGGGTAACTCCCAAACCATCACAATGGCCCTGGGTATTTTTTTAGGTGCAGTTTATTATTCGGGTTTTTTAAATAATTTAGAAGACTTTGTGGAAAGAACAAATCATTGCCATGCAAATGACTGTGAGATGAAAACCTCATCATTGTGCTATGCCAACACAGCTTAGCTTTCAAAAGTAATCAGTTGCCACTGCAACTGAAGTTATGTGGTGAAAAGCCCTCTGCAATCCACTGAAATTTTGTCCCTTAATGTTTTTTACATGCCTGCAGCCACAGTGGCTTGCTTTCTCAGTACTGCGGTTATCTTTATCCAGAAGCCAGTTCCTTCTTTTGCAACTCAAGTCAGTGATTACAGAGGCAAAGGAGTACTCTGTGGACATATGCAGCAGCTAACACTTTTCAGTACTTTATAGGCTTCTCACTGGCAAAATTTTAAATGGTTTGGAAACATCATCATCTCTACCATCTGAGAGGTGAAGTGTGTGGTTGTCTTGTGCATGGTTATCTTGTGAACTAAGCTGAGAATTCAGGCTTCTGTTAGACTGAGTGCTTATCCACCCATTAGAATACGCTGAATCACTGCAATAGTAGACATTTCTTTAGCCATTCCATGCAAATCATAGTTAATCCAAGTTAATATCTGAACGCTAGTAATGCAGTACACCTACCTAGTGCCTTCTGCTGTGGCTGTAATGTAGCTTCCAAATATTTATGATTTTTCCTACACCTTCATTAACTTACTTAAGATTATGCTTCACGTTTCTAGCCAGCTGGACTACATATAGCTTTAGAAAGGTAAAAAATGAAGACAAATGACTTGGACACCCTCATCATGTTGTTAGAATACATTTACCTGACTAACAAATGTATATAAAGGTCAGATTAAAGAGTTAAGGCAGAGACAACCACAGAGACCAGACCATCAGAAAGAAGGAAGAAACAGAACTGGAGCTGAGCAGTGTGTGAGAAGTGAGTGTCTTATCTATATTTTGACTAGTTGAATTTCTCAGCAGGGTGAGGGTTACAGGGTACTGTTGTTTTTTTTTTCTTTTCTTCTCACAGCTAAGTGAGAAGTAAAATATTCCAATTAGCCTCAAACCAGCACAGCCATAATGCATATTTTTCAGTAAGCAGGCCATAAAAAAAAAACAGGCATGTCTGTTAACTTTGCAGACAAAGTTCACTTCCCAGCATCCTGACTCTCAAGAATGGGATCCCAATGAATTGTCATGCCCATAGATGATGACTCTGTAAAACTTCCTGCAGCTTCAGGGAGGTGATTCTCCCCCTTTACTCTGCTCTCGTCAGACCCCACCTGGAGTACTGTGTGCAGTTCTGGAGCCCCCAATACAAGAAGGACATGGAACTGCTGGAGCGGGTCCAAAGGAGAGCCACGAAGATGATCAGAGGGCTGGAGCACCTCTGCTATGAGGACAGGCTGAGAGAGTTGGGGCTCTTCAGCCTGGAGAGGAGAAGGCTTCGAGGAGACCTTATAGTGGCCTTCCAGTATTTGAAGGGAGCCTACAGGAAAGCTGGGGAGGGACTATTTACACGGTCTAGTAATGTTAGGACGAGGGGGAATGGGTTTAAGCTGGAAGAGGGGAAATTTAGACTGGATGTTAGGAGGAAGTTCTTTACAGTGAGGGTGGTAAGGCACTGGAATGGGTTGCCCAGGGAGGTTGTGGATGCTTCCTCCCTGGAGGTGTTTAAGGTCAGGCTGGATGAGGCCTTGGGCGAGCTGCTCTAGTGGGAGGTGTCCCTGCCTGTGGCAGGGGGTTGGAGCTGGATGATCCTTGAGGTCCCTTCCAACCTAAACCATTCTATGATTCTATGATTCTATGATTCATGTTTGAGAAGAGAATATTATAGGTTGGATCAGATGATCTTGAAGGTCTCTTCCAACCTGGTTGATTCTATCATTCTATGATTACATTGATGCTCAACTGCTTTAAGCTTTCATTGACTTCAGCAGGACTGTCAGTGTCTTGCATATCTATAAAGATTCACTTTAATTTATAGTTGGTTTGATTTTCAGTCTGTGTCTGCAGAGCTGTAACACAGAGCTACTCTGATTAGATTGTATACTAGCTTGGAATCCTGTATAGCACAGATAACTAAATATTCCCTGATGCTTTCTTGTACCAAGCCATATATATTTTGCAGTTGTGTTTTCTTGCTCACATTTTGACAGACAGCATTTTAGCAACCTCCACAAGACCATTAACACTTAACCCAAGTATGGAATCTCAGGCTACCAGGTTACAAAAGCTCCCAACACAATATATTCTCCTTCTCTAGAACAACTGTACTCTGAGGAAGTAGGGAAAGATCACTAGTAATTTCATAACCACCAGGTGAAAACAAAACAGAGTATGTTAATTATTATCTCAGAGAAAAATTACATTGAATTGATATGAATTAATAGAATGAACTATGTGAAACTTCATCTTCTATGGAAGATTTACCATGATCTCGTTGTTTAATGGCAAATAATTTATACGGTAATGCAGATTTATTTAAGTTAAATACAGGGTGATTAGAGTTATATACAGTTGTGGAGCTTGTTGGCCAGATGCAAGAAAACATTTCATATTCTATTGTACATACTTGCCACCTGCAAATAATTTCTGTTTTCACTACACTACAGTGTGGCTGAATGCATAGAATACTTGTGAGTAATGCTGGTTTCTATCTAGTTTATTAAGGGGTGTGTGTGTTAAGCAGAGCACCTATACATACCTTCTCTTCCTTATACTAAGACATACCCTGTATTTTCTATAACAGCAAGAATGCCTTTTCCTTGTGGCCCCAAGCCTCTGTACCAGATGACAGCATGCCTAATGAAATGCATGGGCTTTTAACACCCACCTTGGTTTTGTATTCTGTTTTTTGAGGCACTTTTCTTGTAACTTGTTTAACTGCAAGAAGTAATTATTGGCATTATCTGTACTCCATGTGAAAAAAAAGAGACTGGATGAGGCACTTAGTGCCATGATCTCGTTGCTATACTTTCTACCTAACACAAAAATACCAATTACTGTGTCTACAGCTTCTTGTTAATTTGGTTCTTTCATTTGCAAGGAAACTCTCCTACCAGAGATATTTTTTCTTTAAAAATTAAGCTTTTTAATTAATGTACTATAATCCCAAACCCAGCTGCTTTATGTAAACCAAATATTGCTATTTTGTGGAAGAAAAGATTTCAAGTAGAAGCAATTCAGCTGAAACACCAGTTATTTGGTTTGGACATGTGCAGAGATGCAGATTCTCTGGGTAAAGTCTCTGACTGACTATTCCTGATCACAACTGCTTTCTCACACCCTGAGGGGATACATTAGTACACCCTGAAGGATCTAATACAGCTTCCAAAAAGTGCTTCATACATCTAAAGCGGAAGGGGAGACATTCTGCTCTTTGCCAGAAACGTGTATGCATAGCTTACCTGGCCTCCCTGATACGCTGATCATTAGAGAGTGAGAATAATTCAGAGTCAGAGCATTTGGTGATCTTAGCAATTCTGAAAACTTCTGCAAGGCAACGTTTCTTACAAAACTTCCAAACTAATTGTAATTCTTTGCCATAGTAGCTGAAACTACTGTGTTTATAGTGCAATACTGCGCAATCTACACAGCATTAAAAATGCTGAAAGCAGAGGAGTCCTTCCGCAAATATTTTCCTCAGAATCAGCAAGTTCAGGTATGCTTTAATAGAGACTACTTGGAAGCATGGTCCACCACAGGTATCTCCATTCTCTCATCAGTGGCTCTAGTAATTTTTGCAGAGATAAAACACATTTCTTCTGCACAAATAACTAAGTTGGACATTTTCCTAATTTCCTTGCTAGCTCACAAAGTTTCAGTTCTCTCATCCTTATAAATCACATTACTGTAAGGCCCAAAGAAAAGCAGCTACTGTTTGATAATGATGTAAAATAAACATTGAAAGATTCACTCCCTTCTTGTTTACCTATGAATATAGTGATTACATTTTGAATTTTTTTAGAAGGGCCCACCTGTTCAGTACATCTATACAGTACCAAATACACTAACAAGGTACACTGGGTTTAGAAGCACAAAGGATCACTTGTTTAACTCATCTGACCCTTCGCATAACACAGTCCATAGATTCATACCACTGATTGCTACTTGATGACTGTCATTTCTGGGTGAACCAGACTCTAGCTTTCAGAATGGGATCTAGTATTCACTTACATTCCTTATCCAAGAAGACAGGAAAAACTTCCAGAACTCAAATTTAGTCTTTATACTTATGAACTACCTCCACATTTAAAAAAATGTGTGCCTTAGCTCTGTGCTCTTTAGGTTGCCTTCCTTTATCTACTAACTTGCAGATGACACTAAACTGTGTGGTGGTGTCAACACACCAGAGGGACAGGAGGTCATTCAGAGGGACCAGAAGAGGTGGAGAGGTGGGCCCAGGTGAACCTCATGAAGTTCAACAAGAGTTTGATGGTTTGGGAGTTACCCACCCCCTCACACAATGAATTCACCCAGACTAGATTCAGCTGGCTGGAAGTTAAGGAATGAAACTTTACATTCACAGCTTAGCACAATATACAAGCAGATATTTACAATATATTACAAATATTTACAGCTATATACAGAAATATACAAGTTAAAAGTAATACAGAAACACAATACCCCTCCCAGAAATCAGAGTCCCCAGGAGGGGGTCCCAACCACACTTTCACCTTCTTTCCACTCCTCTATTTTATCTCAGTTTGCCTTGCATGCAAGGTGAGTTGGGAGGATGGACAAGAGGGTTTAAACACAGAATGATTAGTTGGGTTACACAGATCCAAGCAGAAAAGCAGAAGCCCATGGAGAAAACACAGACACCAATTCCAACAAATAGACCTGTCTTGTCTATGTTCGTGTCCTTGATTTTATACATCTCAGAAAAACTGAGTGAAGTAGACATCATCACATCATAATTGCTTTCTTTTCACAGCCTCTAATCTATTTTTTCTCAGTAAAATGTTCCAATTAGCTTCAAATCAGCACAAAGAGCAAGTGCAGGATCCTGCACCTGGGACAGAACAATCCTCACTATTAGTACAGGCTGGAGGACGAGGTGTTAGAGAGCAGCCCCATGGAAAGAGACTCAGGGCTGCTGGTGGATGAGAAGCTGGACATGTGCAGACAGTGCACACTTGCAACCCAGAATGCAAATCATATCCTGGGCTGTATCAAAAGAGGCATTGCCAGCAGATCCAGAGAGGTGGGCGGGACTAGATGACCTCTAGAGGTCACTTCCAGCCTGGACCATTCTGTGAAAAAAAGACTGGATGAGGCACTTAGTGCCATGGTCTAGTTGACTGGATAGGGTGGGTGATAGGCTGGACTGGATGATCTTGCAGGTCTCTTCCAACCTGATTGATTCTATTCTATTCACTCCCCATCAGCATGCAGGTGTTCAGCCATCTCCAGAAAAGCAGAGCTCCACCATACCAGCAATGACTTGGGAAGACAAACACCATTGCTCCAAACATGCCCCTTTTCATTCCTTTCCCCCCGGCTCATAGCATATAGATGTAGCTGAGCATAACATCATATGGCATGGGATATCCTCTTGGTCATTTGAAGTCAGCTGTCCCAGCTGTGTTCCCTCTCATCTTCTTGTGCACTACCAGTTTTCTTGTTGAGAAGCAGAAAAGGCCTTGACTCTCTCTAAGCACTGCTCATCCAAAGGTTATCAACATTATTTTCAGTGCAAATCCAAAACATAGCCCTATACAAGGTACTATGAAGAAAATTAATCAAGGCTAAATAAGTACAAAAGAAGATTCTTTTCACCATCATCTTTTCTACCCGAAACTAATCTAAAATTACTTTTTTCCCCCACACATCATTATTTCTTAGCACATGAATGGCTTAAAGTGATTCTGTTGTATATATGTATACACACATACATATACATAAACACACACATTATGTATGTATATATATAATGTTCTCCTGGCAAAGTACTGCTCAGGGAGTGTGAAGCACCATACAATGTATAGAAAGAGAAGAAGGCTTAAGCAATTGTGGTAAGTTGGGAAATTTCTCCCCTTCCCCCAGTAAAATTTACCAGACCAGCTCAGACAGCTTGGAAGTAAGGTAAAGCTATATTTTGTAGCAAAGGTAAATTTACAAGCTTATACACAAAATATATTTGCATGTATTTACAGTTATATACAATTTAGAAATACAAACAAAGCCCAGAAAGGGCCAACACCATCTTTTCTCTCCCCAGGTAGAGAACCAGCAAGATCTCACATGTTACCTGGTCAGTCAAGGTTAGTGGAGAAGTTAGAGAGAAGCAAAGGAACAGCAAACTAAGCCAGTGCCCAAAAGCTGAGAGAAAGAAATGCTTTATACATGGGCTTTTTATACCAATCAGCAAATCAACGAATGATATAGACTTTATCATTATTATTCTTTCACAACCAATGCTATGCTCATTCAGATTCTGCACTGAACTTTCAGGAAAGTCCCTATTTCTCTTATTGGAATATTCTAATAAGCCTTAAACTACCACAGTAATTGAGAGAAACATTTTAAAAGGCTAACATAAGAACAAACTTTGCATTAAATGCTATAGAAATAAAACAATAGAGGGCTTGGGAATTTACTCCTCAGATAGGACAAGAAAAATGCTTTACTCAAGGTTACCTAATGTGTCTTCAACACAGCCAGGTTAAGAAAACTATCCCTAGAGGTTTGATTTCATACAATCATAGAACAGCTTAGGTTGAAAGGGACCTCAGAGATCATCTACTTGAACCTCTCTGCCATAGGCAGGGACACCTCTCAGCTAGACTTGGTTGTCCAAGGCCTCACTCCATCTGGCCTTAAACACCTCCACAGAGGGAACATGCACAATATATCACATTGTTCCTCATTTGCAGAAGGCATCTCCTAGTAGTCATAAGGAGAAAATGCTTTAAAGCTGAATTAGGACATTGCAACCTAACCCATACTCAGGTATGTGTGGTAATGCCTTTTATTGTTCAAATAAGTCATAGTGTGCTTTTTCAGCTTACTTTTACTATTCAAATATGATATTCAGGAAAAAAAAATCAATTCCTGTATCACATCCATTAAAAGATACTCTAAATTTTTCATTGCCATTCTAGCTGCAGACCAATTTTTACTAACACCTATCAGAATTAGTCCTAAGATCCACATAGCATGGTCCATGAAACATGACTAATATAGCAGGCATGTTAATATGGTAAACCTCGAAAAACACTGGTGACTTGGGTAACTGTATCCATCACTACCCTTGTAGAAATATGATAATTTTGCTAATATAGGATGGAGGAAACCAAAGCATAGAAGGTGACATGCAGGCAGGCTAGGAATGTCTTCCTTTGCATCTAGAACAGTAAATGTAATATTTTCAAATTACTTTTCAAAACTATTTTTCTGGTATGAAGTATGCCTAAAACTGCTAAATGACAACGTGGGCCGTAGCGTCTCTGGGAACTGTCAAAATAAGTCATTGGTCTGTACTTCCAACTCCTCAGTCCCTATCCCTAGTATTGAAGAACCCAAATTGTGAGCTGCTTCTCTAGGTAAGATCTATAACTGATCATATTTGCACAGTATCTTTACCTAAATAAAGGCTCACATTATTTCAAGCACTTCGGTGTTCATATGCTATTAATAGTAAGCAAAAGAAACATTCTGAGAACTCACATGTCTCTGACCATTAGACACCACATTAGCCAGCACCATATATCAAGTGATTTTTAATCAGTTTGTGTCTACATGTTTGTTTGGCCCAGTAAATTATCCAAGTGAATATAAAAGAAATAAAAGAGGGGGAAAATCAACAAAACCTATTTCACAAGAGAAAATCTGAATCTCTAGCTAATAGGGATTTGTTAGACTTTGTTCCTTTGAGTAGTGGCAGTTGGATTTCTTTGCTCACAAAAGTCTCTATTATTTGCCTCACAGGCATTCAATTCAGAGAAAGAAAAATAATAAATTTCTCTTCAGTTTCAAGCTATGTGTGACAAATGCACTGTGACATTCAATTCTCCCTGTCTTTTTGATGCCACTTCTAAATAAATATTGATGGTCTGTCATAGCTTGGCTACAGCCAGAAATGTTTTCATCCCAAAATTCAGATTTTTAAACTAAATGTGATGGGCAAAAGAAAAGACATATTTTCCCAGTGGCTTTTAGTTTTCACAAATGCTTACAATCTACAGCTATTACAGATGGGAGAAACTGGAGCTCAGGACAGAAGAGGGTCATGTTTTTATTTTCTATTAAGGAATTAAATGGAAATGATAATAGAAAGCATGCAGAGAAGTTGACTGTGTTCTTATGCTCCTGGAGAAACAAGATCAGACCAGATCTTCTTATAGCCTGAACACATGCTTAAACTCTGGGGAAGTTCTGATCCTTTGACCAAGTCTGAACATCATGGGTTTCTGTTAAAGCCTGTATTTTTACAGTAGCCTGAAGCTGAATCCCACTGATGCAGTACAAACCAACCAAACTAAATTTGTTGGCCTTTGTTAGAATGAAAGTCAAATTAGATGGTGCCTCCAGGCCTCAAAATTTCTAAAGCTATGATTTTATGGATCTCTTGAAAAGTCTTGACTTTGTCTATGTTGATTCTAGACAATGAAATGTAAGGGGGGAAATTAAATCCTGCACTTTGCATTCACCTCTGCAGCCTAGAGTCAAATTCGTGCCATGTTCTTGTTGTTTAAACAAAAGGAAGAATCTAAATTATGGGAGATAAGTGTATGCATGGAGGGGAACATTCAATAAAGGAAGTGTTGCTTGATAGTTGAGAACATTATTGTGGTGGTTTGGGTGTCCCCCGCCCCCACACACTTTAGAAATCACCCAGACTAGACTCAGCTGGCTCTGGAAATTTGAATGAAGCTTACATTTACAGCTAGCACATTTTACAAGCAGATATTTACAGTATATACAGATATATACAGAAATACACAAGGTAAAAAAGGTAATACAGACACAACTGCCCTCCCAGAAACCTGAGTCCCCAGGAGAGGCTCTCATCCACCCTCTCACCTTCCCCCTACCCCTCTCAACCTTACCCCAGTCCCAAGGAAGAATGGAGGTTTGGCCAAGAGGATTAAGAAGCAAAGGTGAATCAGCCAAAGCAAATGGAGGGTGAGGTTAGAAAGCAAGATGGAGTTCAGCCAGCAGCTCGAGCTCCCCAGCAGGCGAAGTGACCAGAGCAAAGGCCAGAGCGAAGTGCCAAGCTAAGTGCAGAGCAAAGTGACTTTAATGTTTTGCTTTTCCTTTCTACACATCTCAGCAAGACTGTGAGTGAAGTAGACATCATCATTGTTTTCATTTCTCAGCCTATGATCTAATTCTTCTCACCAAAACATTCTAGCTAGGCTCAAACTAGCACAATTATATGTTTTGGAGGACCAGTTCTTCTCATAGAACCAAATGTGTACATGCATTCCTGATATCACTAGCTTCTATTTTTCCTCTTTCTAGAAGTAATATTCTACCAGTCTTTACCACAACCTATTCATAGGAAAACTAGCCTAGTCCTAGAAAATCAAGCAAATAGCACTAGGAAAAACTCCCTTCTACATCATCATTTCAGCTCTATTACTTTTGGCATATTAATTTGCACCCTGAGCATATGCCACTATAACTGGCCTATTAGACTGTTGAGTTATTAACTTTCTAATGATACATTATTAATTCTATATAGTTGCCCTTTTTCCCTGACACAAGACTTTGATTGTAAGACACCAAATAAGAGCATGGCACATCCTAGCTGAAATATAAAGCATATTGTGGAAAGAGACCAATTTCACTTTAGCAGGATTTTGCTGTGTGACAAATGCCTGGGGAGGATTGTTAGTAATACATATTGTGTCAACACCAAAGCAATAGGTACATTGCACTCACATCTGCATAGTGAGTTTGTCTAATGCAACTTTATCAAGATTTGTAGAGGTAAATTGGGTCTGATGAAGCAATCATTCTCATAGCTAGTATTTGTCTCCAGGTGTGCTAGTTTGAAGCTAGCTAGAATGTTTTGGTGAGAAGAACTAGATTACAGGCTGTAAAAGGAAAATAATGGTGATATCTACTTCACTCAATAGGCTTGCTGAGATGTATAGGAACAAGAAATAAAAGCACAGATAACCACTCTCACTTGGGCTACTGGCTGAGCTGCATCTTCTAACCTCACCCTCCACTTCTTTAAATAATTCACTTTGCTTCCTAACCCTCTGACTGAACCTGCATTCTTCCTTGGAACTGGGGTAAGGTTTAGAGGGGTAGGGGGAAGGTGAAGGGGTGGTTGAGAGCCCCTCCTGGGGACTCAGGTTTCTGGGAGGGGAGTTGTTTTTCTGTATTACCTTTTACTGTGTTTATTTCTGTCTATAACTGTATATACTGTAAATATCTGCTTATATATTGTGCTAGCTGTAAATATAAGCTTCATTCATATTTCCAGAGCTGGCTGAGTCTAGTCTGGGCGGTTTCTAAAGTGTGAGGGGGCAGGGAACACCCAAACCATCACACTAGAAATAATACAAAATGTGTTGATATCACATTACCAACATGGGCCCTTCATGTTTATCACTGCAATGCGAACAACATACAGTTCAACCATCGCAAATAAGTATGATCTCTTCCAGAATACATTTCATTCACAACTTAAAGCACTATCTAGTTACAAAATACTTAAAGCTGAAGTTTTCTCTAACACACACTAAGTGGGAATAGACCCCTGCTCAGTCCTGAATACAAATGACACATCCTGCTGTTTTAGTGTTTAAACACAAAATCATCAGTATGTAGACATTCTGAGTGCATATTTCGTCTGAATCTACATCCTAGCAGGAATTTAGTCTTATTAATGACTCAGACATAGAAACTTCAGCCCAGGTCAAGGTCTCTGCAGAGATATGTTCAAATTGCCTATGGTAAAAACAAACCAAACTCCCAAACCAATAACACAACAAAATGCAACAACAAAAGTTTTCTTCCCTTACATACTGGAATGGCAATGATGCTCAGGTTCACCAGGACACAATAACACAGCCATCAGCTGTTCATGCTTTACTTATTCAGGTTCTAGGTTAATCTAAATAATTTACACTTCAAAAATATTTAAAATGTGATCATCTGCATAGTGCATAAAATCTAATACCTCGTACCTAGGCTTGATGTTCAGAGCAGGAAGCTGAGCAAAGGCAAGAAGTTGTCCACTGACACATGTGAATAGACACAGACTTAACACAACAAGAAATAACTTCTTCCAGAAATACAGATCTACCAAAAATCTAACTTTAAAATGCTATTCTAATTTTCACCAACCACTTAAGCTAAGGTGAAATGAACAAATTAAGTTGATCTAAGTGTGGGCTACCACTGAGAGGAATGCTTGTGTTGTTGCATGGTAATTTGGGTCAGGGAACTCATCCAACTGAGAAACCAACCCGTTCATTCTGCAAAAGGAAGTTTCCATCCAGTTCCTTGATTCAGCTCCCTGTGCAGCCACATAAGCACAAGTGTCAGCACAAAGGCAAGTACAGCAATTTGGGTGCCAACTGCTTGGTATTTTAAAATTCTTTTTCCTCTAATGAATTGTTCCTATTATTAAATGAGCTGCTTTATGCAAGCTGCTTTGCCAGTTTCTTCACAGATACTGTTCCCTGAGGAAGGAATGACAGGTATTGAACTGCACAGATCAAACTCTATACAATGTACTTACTGGTATTCAGAGAGAAGTAGTTTATGTTCAAGAAGGGGGAAACAGAAAACAAAAACAACAACAACACATACAAAAAAAAACCCCAAACATAAAAGATTCCACTGAGAAAAATATAAACTTGTGAAATAAGAGTTGAGAGATGCACACACATGGGGGCATATTACCTTTAGGAGGGCCTATTGGCATTGACCATGCAGGAAGTCAGTATTATTGATATTAAATGATCAGGAAACTGATGCTACTATGTTCAGAATGTTCAGGAGGTAATTGACACATTTCATAAGGCATTTTTTCAATCAAAATATTTGCAGTTGTACAGTTTGATGAAAGTATAAATTAACTTTTCATAAAAATATTTGTTAAAAACTTTCTTTTCAGCAGACCACACTATCATTTTCTTAGTAGTTATAACAACAGATACCAGCCAGGGCAAGCTGGCTGGAAGAGCAGTCCAGCAACAAGAGGGTTGGTGATACATTATTCACAGAATCACAGAATATATCTGGTCAGAAGAGACCTCGAGGATCATCGAGTCCAATCTTCGACCTAGCACTAAAGGGTCAACATTAAACCATGTCCTTAAGCACCAGGTCCACACACCACTTGAACACCCTTAGGGATGGTGACTCCACCGTCACCCTGGGCAGACCATTCCAATGTTTGATAACCCTTTCAGGGAAGAAGTTATTTTCTAACATCCAGCCTAAACTTCCCCTGATGCAGCTCCTCTGGTGCAGCTTGTAACCATTTCCTCTAGTCCTGTTGCTTGTCGGCAAGGAGAACAGGCTGGCCTATTCCTCTCTCCAGCCTCCCTTCAGGTAGTTGTAGAGAGTGATGAGGTCTCCCCTCAGCCTCCTCTTCTCTAGACTGAACAACCATTCTGCCTCAGACACTCCTCTTAGGCCATATACTCCAGGCCTTTTACAAGCCTTGTTGCCCTTCTCTGGAAACAACGCAGCACCTCAGTAACCTTCCTCTAGTGAAGGGCCCAGAACTGAACACAATACTTGAGGTGTGGCCTCACCAGTGCTGCATACAGTGGGATGATCACCTCCCTGTTGCTGTTGGCCACAGTGTTTCTAATACAAGCTGAATGTTGCTGGCTTTATTGATATGCTAAGCCTCCACTTCTGTAAAAGGAAGATTAACTCATTGTCACTCATAGTAATCAAGCAGTGTTAGGAAAAGACATGACTGTGTATGACACTGAAGGCTACTTTATCATCAAACAGCAAAACTGTATTGATTTCACACACTGCCCTGGATGGTGACTTTCAGCTCTGCAATTGCCTCCCTTATCACACTGGGTAAACTGCCCTTTTTATGCCTCTTAATCTCCTAGTTTGCTCATCTAGCTTGTTGTCACTGTGAACTCAAGAGGGCTAAGGCTGTTTCTTCAGATCAATTTAACAGAAGTTGTCATACAGAATACTGATTTAAGACAAACTCTTTACACACTGCTGCAATACAAATACAAGTAACTATATATATGTCACTCCTTGATAACAGGTTTTCTAGGTGTTTCCAGTTTCTGGTGCCACTGGAGCTTGTTTACGTGCCCCTTCATGCTTTCATCACACACCATGCTACCTACACAGATTTCAGCATCCTACTCTTCCAGGAAAAAAATTAATTATTGCTGGATTGCTGGTACAGAGACTGCATGAATGTTTACACTGGCAGCAATGGACAACACTTCCTAAGAGGATTTTCATTAGAGGAAAAAGGATTTTTCAAAAGCTTAATATTCCTGCTGTGACAGGACTGTGTTATTTGCACACACAGTCTCTAGTACTGCACTAGAATGAATACTTCCAGAGATTGTGTGAAAAGAAAACTTCTCAAAACATTAATGATTCAAAATCAAATTCTTAATCACAGACCTTGAAGTTTGACATTTTGGAGCAGCTTTCACATTCTGTGTTATGTGCTTTCCTGGAAGACATCTTTTTCTAATTGAGAGCTATTGTGAAATCTGATGAACACCAGAGAATTTTTCATTTGGTGTATAAGAGGAAAAGCATGGCCTAGTGCGTACAACAGAGGACAGGAGATTAGAACTGAGGCGGTGGCTACATTTTGCTGTCATTGGCATTTTTTTAAATACAAAGGGAAAAAAAAAGCCAGTCACAAAGCAGCATTTTCAATCATCGTAATGTTGAAACACCACTTCAAGCCAAACAGCGTCACCTTTAGTGCAAAACAAAATGTTGTAGTTAGATTTGACAAATAATAATTGTTCTCTCTATCAAAAAATAAAATTAAAGGATATTCCCCAGTTTAAATGAATTGTATTCTGAAAAATGTAAACTTCATTTTACAGTATTACAGTATCACCAAGGTTGGAAGAGACCTCATAGGTCATCAAGTCCAACCCGTTACCACAGAGCTCAAGGCTAGACCATGGCACCAAGTGCCACGTCCAATCCTGCCTTGAACAGCTCCAGGGACGGCGACTCCACCACCTCCCTGGGCAGCCCATTCCAGTAGCCAATGACTCTCTCGGTGAAGAACTTTCTCCTCACCTCAAGCCTAAATTTCCCCTGGCATAGCTTGAGGCTGTATCCTCTTGTGCTGGTACTGGCTGCCTGAGAGAAGAGAGCAACCTCCTCCTGGCTACAACCCCCCCTCAGGTAGTTGTAGACAGCAATAAGGTCTGCCCTGAGCCTCCTCTTCTCCAGGCTAAACAATCCCAGCTCCCTCAGCCTCTCCTCATAGGGCTTGTGCTCGAGGCCTCTCACCAGCCTCGTTGCCCTTCTCTGGACACGTTCAAGCATCTCAATGTCCCTCTTAAACTGGGGGGCCCAGAACTGGACACAGTACTCAAGGTGTGGTCTAACCAGTGCAGAGTACAGGGGCAGAATGACCTCCCTGCTCCTGCTGGCCACACCATTCTTGATGCAGGCCAGGATGCCATTGGCTCTCTTGGCCACCTGGGCACACTGCTGGCTCATGTTCAGGCGGGTATCAATCAGCACCCCCAGATCCCTTTCTGTTTGGCTGCTCTCCAGCCACTCCGACCCCAGCCTGTATCTCTGCATGGGGTTGTTGTGGCCAAAGTTTCCAATTTTAAGAAAGTATATAAAAAATTCATTTTTCTAAAACAAGAATGTAACTTCACAAATGAGTAGAGATATTAATGTGAAGCAGACCTTTTTTTTAACATAAATCTGCTTGATGTTTAGATGAAAAAAAATGTCAGACTCAGGCAACCCAAGCATGAGCTGTCAGTGAAAAAGTTGAGGTTACTGAGTTGTGGAGTTCAATACTAGTTCCACTACTGGCATGCAAGACTTCACTACAGAAAGTCAGTCTCCAGGCTTTCACTCTCATGTGGGTGGCCTTCACACATTCTGTGCCTGTAGGAACCTTTGCTTGATGGACAGTCTGTGATGTGCCAGAGGTGAGGAGGAGTAGGAACAATTACAGTGATTTTCTGTGCAAGTACCTTAAACCTTTCAAGAACTGACCCATTTGGGAAAAAAAGGATACTTCCTACTTTCATAAGCTACATTTTGTTAGAGGTCAGAAAGGAATTATATAGTCTGTGTCCTCATTTACCAACACTTTATTTACTTTAGTTATTTATTTTATCAACTGTTTCGTTACATACCTGATACTACAACCTAGAGTAGGACAAGTTTAATATTTTTGAGAAGCTTTGAGATCCTTAGGTAACAACACACTCACAGACATTGGTAATAGTTGCCTAAAACCACAATGGTTTATGTCATATCCCAACACTAAGGAGCAATCAGCGTTTGCTCTGTATGGTGATGTTACTTTTTCTCTGAATCTGAAAACGGCTATCACTCTTATGCAGACATGGAAATTTGGACATTACAAGCTTATCACTCATGAGTTCAGAATAGTGTCTTCCCATGAAATTAACTTGGATGAACTTAACTTGGATGGATTCAATTCTAGACCAATGAATCAGAGTAAATGCTTTGACACAGGGACAATCAAAAGTTCCTATGGTGTTCCTATGACTACTTCATGTGAACGCCAAAAAATGTAGCATTACAGTTTTGAGCAATTAGATCTATCAGATCTAAACTACGGATGCAATTGACACTACCAGAAATCCCTGATGTAACTATAATGTGTTCGCTAGAAATGGTGGAAGAATTATCTGGAGTCTAGTCCACCAAGTTTCATCCACAAACTGGACTACTGACAAACACAAGCCTTGCAGTGCAGCCACTCACAGTTTACAAAGTCTATTGAACTGGGCACAGAAGATGTAAAATGCCCAAGAAAAATGGAAACAGGATCCTCAAGTTAAGTCAAAAGCAAGTTAAAAGCCACACAGCTAAACATACTGTTACTGAGTGCCCAGCTGGGTATTCCTTTGCCAGTAACATCAAATCATGATCAGCAAGGGCCTACACAACCTAATGCCATATGTTACCTCCACTCTTCTTGAGGTAAATACAATTTTTGTATGATGTTATCTATTGAGACATGTTCTATGGCTTTTGACTTTGAAAATCTCTTTCATGTATACACCACAGAATACTAGATAAGAAAACACATTGTTGGCCCAGTCTTTTGGTGCTAACTTGAAGTGCCATCATGTGGTCTCTCTATACTCTTCAAAATTGTTCACAAAATGTCTATTGATAATAACCCTTAATCATGGGAGTGATACACACGCATACATAACAGTCGGCCATGTAATTGGAAAACACTTGATACAGAATCATATCTGAAATCACACACTGACCAATTTTAACCTGCCTTTGTTTCTGCCTTTGTGCAGTGGTTTAAACCCAGCTGGCAAATAATCTCCACACAGTCACTCACTCGCTCACTTCTCACCCCAATCCCTGCTGATATGGGGAGAAGAATCAGAGGTAAAAAAAGTAAAACTCATGAACTGAGGTAAGAACAGTTCAATAATTGAAATAATATGTAATAATAATAACAGCTATTGTAATGAAACAGTAGATAACAGAAACAGAGAGAAATAAATCCAAGAAAGACAAGTGATGCACAATGCAATTGCTCACCACCTCCTGCTGACCAATGCCCAGTTAGTCCTCAAGCAAGAATCAGTCCTCCCAGCTAACACCCTCCTGTTTCTGTACTGAACATAACGTCTTGTGTTATGGAATATCCCTTTAGCTAGTTTGGGTTGTCTGTCCCAGCTAAGCTCCCTCCCAGCATCTTCTGCACCTCTTTGCTGGCAGAGCGCAGGAAGTTGAAAAGGCCGTGACTCAGGATATGCACCCCTTAGCAACAAGTAAAACATCAGTCTGTTATCAACATTCTCCTCATACTAAATCCAAAACACAGCACTGTACCAACTACTAGGAAAAAAAAATTAACTCTATGCTGGCTGAAGCCAGGACACTTCACTAACACTGACAGCCCAGTTTCCAATTAGCGTTTGTTCTAAGCATATACTGTGTTCATACACTGTGTGGCTAAAATGGATATCTCTGACAACACGGACAAAAAATACATACATCTTCACACAAACTCTTTTCCTGGGCTTGCACAAATTTGTCTCAAGATAGCTGTGTCATTACTGCTTTCCTGTCAAGGCAGATTTGTTTAATTATCTCTGTGTTACCCTATGTCAGGGAGTTATGTTTGACAGACACCCCTTAAAACATTAGAGATGCTGTGTTTATCTAAAACATTAGAGATGCTGTCTTTATTCATGCTTTCTTGTTATGCTATCCTCTGCTAAGGTGCAACAGCTGGAGGATAGATGTCATAACTAAAGTTACACCACACATTAGCTGGAAAACTGAGACTAACATCTATGCCAACTCCCTGAATACCCATGCCAATGTGCAAAGCATGGACAACACCACTTCCAAACTTGCTAATGAGAATGTAGCCGTGCTGCAGACACATAGTGAATATGTGGAAAGGCCTTTTGTTCTATTATGATCTGGGGTCCAGCTGTGGGGGTGGAGAATTAAAGTAGTACAATAGCTGTAGGGTTTGCAGCTTGTTTCCAAGATCTTTATAACATCCCACATTCTGAGTATTGGCATGTGACTAATAGGACAGTAAAATAAAGGCTATATGTCATGTTTCTAGTGGGGACTGCTCTATAATTTCCTCTGCTCGCCTTGGATCTTCTTTAAAAGAAAAGGCACAATGCAAAGAAGTGTCTTTTTCCTTTATGAAGCTGTCTGCCTTGATGCCTTTGTTAGATGCTTCTAGGACTGAGATCATGTAAGAAACAAACAAAAAAGGCAAACCAAAACCCATGAATATGATCAGTAACAAGAACCAAAGTTATATGAGTTACATCACAGAGATATTTTTTTTAGCTGAGACAAGCTGCAGGGATAATGTAGCTTACTGCCTGGATACCTAATATTCTTTATGCTTTTGCTAGAGATGTGTGGTTTTGACAGCTGCAGAAGTAAAAAAAGCTATTGCTACTAATTATCAGGTATTATACAAGATTATTCCAGTAAAATAATACTAGAAAAGTTGAGGGTGAACAAAGAACTTAGATGTTTTGTCCTTTTGTTTCAGAGGGCCCAGGGTATGTGGGTGGTCCAGTGTTGGAAAAACTAAATTCAATTCAATCATTTGCCTTTAAAATTCAGAGGCGAGTGGTCACCAGTCGAGTGAAACAAGCATAGGTGGAGATGCAAGTCTCTGCAACATGGAGTAGAACACATTGCATACAACTGACTTTCCAGATTTCATAAGACCTAGAGGAGGTATGAGCAAAGCCAAACCTCAGACTAACTTAGTTGACTCATATTCTCAGGCTCTCCATATCCAATAGAAGAATAATACTCCTTACCAGAGAGAAGTTGTAAGTTAGAGCACCAAATGAAATTATATGCTCTGACTACAGGTTGTTCATAAGAGCAGATCACAATTTTATTTCTCTGGCACTCAGATATTCACAGTGGTTTTGGTGCTATACCAAAACTCTTGCTATGCTCCAGAGCTTGTAATCTCAGTGAGCAAAGAGAGTCAATGCTTGGACAACAGAAGGATGAAGAGATTAAATTACTTCACTAAGGTTACATATTGAGTATATGGCAAAAATTTAAACAGTACAGTCTTGTCTAATGTCCTTATCAGGGCTGGATGCAGTGTGCTGTGCACAAGAAAAGGATTGAACAGCTTTCCCACTGAAACTACATTTGTTCAGCTCTTGTTTGTATAGCATATTTTCCCTAGGTGTGAGGAAGAGGCTTCTGTGCTGAATTAAATCAGATCTTTCAATTTTCCCAGTTCCTTCAAGGAGTAGAAATAATCATTTCATCTTTAATTTTCCCACTGGCATGCAAAGACCCAGTGCCTCATACTACTGAAACAAATGTTGAGGTTTGAAGATGGAGGCAACCGCAATGCTTCACTTAATTGTACTCTGTCTCTTGTAGGTATCACTTGCATGAAAAGACACAGGGAAACGGAACTGTACACTTTGAATATTCACCTGTTTCTCAGAGCTTAGATTTGTTAGTAAAACGGACTGAAACGTGAACCTCAGGGTAAGTTTTATCCCTAGCCTTGGCTGTTTTACACACTATCTCATCAGACTTTTTCATCTGAGCTTTAACTGATCATGCCTTAAAGACTATCCATAACAGTCTGAAGAATTTGTGTGTATTTTAACAACGGTATGTTGTAAGTATGCTCAGTTGAAATCTAGCTTCTGCAGGGACCAATAATACCTGTTCCACAAGAAAAACAATATGAACAAACAAAAACCCCAAAACAAACAAACAAAACCCCCGAAGAAAGAAACAAAACCCACACAAACAAAAAAACCCACGCCTCACCGAACAAACACTTATCTTAATGTTTTGGGTACTGAGACAGCTATTATTTGTACTGCACTGCCCCAGTGTGTTTCCTGTGCTAGGTACTGTAGTTCTATTTCCCTGTACTGTCTTGCTAACAAAATCCATATGCCTGCTCTGTAGAGGAGATGGGCAGCACTGAGCTAGCCGTTTAAGATGTCATCTTGCACATTCAGGCCAAGGTGATTGATGGGGGATGTCTCCAGCTGGGAAGCAGCCATGTCTGAAAGCGGGAAGCAGAACTGAACCCAAGACATTTAATTTCAAAATGAAACTGGCAAGTCTCCTGCTGTCTGCCAGTTCTACTCAGATACAAGTGTTTCTGGCATTTTCTGCAAGAAGCAGCTTTGACGACTGATTGGAACTGCACTCACCATCTGGCAGGGCAGCTTCAGGGATCTGGAGCCTCTGGGAAATATGCTGCAGTGTTTGGTCCTTACCTCCTCAGCAGCAGTCACTACTCACTTTTGTATAGTAATGTATTACAGTCTCCACTAGTCAGCAGTGAGACAACTTCATTTCTCCATACTGCTTTTCTAGGAACATTCATCTTTCACTTGCACAAATCCTAAGTTCTTTAACTTCCAGGAATGGAAGGCTATGTTCAAAGGAATTCTGAAAACTCTTCCTGTGAAAAGCTCTTTGCAACAGACCCCTTTATCCAGCAGAAAATGCTTTGACTTCAGAGAGACAAGCTATGATCCAGGACTCAGTACACAAAGCTAAAGATTTTTAAGTTAAGCAGAATGAAAACATGGAAAGGATCATCCTACATGGCTCGCTTGAAACACTGATCAATGTACTGAGAAGTTTCTAACCTAAGAACAAAAGCAATAATGGTAAAACATACCAATATCCAAGCCTTAGCCAGTGTACTTGCTTCCAGGCTCAAACACCTTAGAAGTCCTTGGGCTCATGCTCTTTATAAAGTTTAAATTCAGTCCAGCTTTACATGTTCTCCCTAAATGGTCCCAGATATTATAAACTGATTAAAAAACAAAACCTGTAAGTTCATAATATTCTGAAACTTTCCCAAGCATTTTCTAATACCTTTTTTTCAGTGATCAGATTTTGACTAGCATTTCATTTGCTTTGCTGAAAAATACATATAAACAAATCTAAATCGCACACCCAAGCTTTTACCCAAGAAGACAAATTTGTTCTCCACAACTATTTTCAAAGGTAAGATTTTTTTTTGGTGTATGAGTCTTCATTTAAGTTATTCTCTAATCAAAACAGCTTTTTTTTTTTTTTTTTTTTTTTTCATTAATGTAGTCAGTTGGATGTAAAACCAATTTTTAATCCAATCATTTACTCAAAGAGCAGTTGTGTAATTTTTGTTCATTTGCACACTGGTTTAGCTACATTAATGACATGTATCAGATGAACACTGTAGCAATGAATATATTGTTTAAATGCAGTATGAAGTCATAAATGAAACTGAAAAATTCAGAAGGTGTTTTACTAAGCAGTGAGTTGCATCTTGTTTCTCTAACTAGACATTGGGTATGTTCAGACAAATAGGTGCAGACAGCTGGGTTTTTACTCTACCATGCTTTGCACAAGCCAGATAGCAGCCACCTCTATCCAAAAGTCATGTAACCATTATGAACATGGCATCAAGCCTGAGTTAAAATACCTTACTTTTCAGCACACAGCTTCTGAATTGGATTTTTCCTATCTGGTGGGCTCAGAATACAGGCAAAGCAGATGTACAACTGCCTCCATGCACCCTGTAAAGCATCTTCTCAGAAGAATCCTTTCTGTGCAGTTTCCAAATGGGCTTTGGTGCACTACAATGAAATATCACATGATGACAAAAAGTTCAAGGTAAAACACATTTCAGTACAAAATCCAGTTATTCCAAGCAATATTCCACCTCACTAAAGTGTCTCATCCTCTTTATCTTTGTAAATGTCTTTTGTCAAAAGCAACAACAACCTGTATATATTAAGTTTTCTAGAATGATGCAATGAGAAAATGTCTCATGAAGAAATTTCCAGCACTTCCACATTTAGTCCATGAGGTGACTTCCCATGATAGAAAACACAGTATCTTGCTTCTCTGGAACTTTTTTATTACGTGATTTTATGTTAAAAAACTGTTAACTTTTTGCAAGAAAAAACTTACTGTGCTTAGTATTTCAACAGTTTATCTGTGTTCTTAGATATTCTTGGATTAAATTCCTGGCCAAAACCACACTCACCCTGATGGATGTCTGGATGGTTAAGTGAGTTGAGTGACTAAATGCTATGTCTCATGACAGAGCAAAAGCCAAGGCAGGAAGCCTGGCATGACAAAAAAGATTCTCACTATGGTGGTTTGTAACAGTTCCTTACGAGCCGAAAGTGAAGGCAACACAGCATTAAATCAAGTCAACACAAAACCTCATACCACTTTAAATAAGAATAGATGATTAGATGAGCTCCCCATTTATAGCTTATCCCCTAGGGAGGAATACATAAGCATTAGACTTGGATGTTTTTTCTTTAGGATCAAGGCTTGCAAAGAAAAGTGTTCAGAAGGCAGTAGGTAAGAACAATACAGCAAAAATGGGTATTAATTATTCAAAGCATGTAAGAAAATACTGAAATCAAGGTCAAATTTTCTTTTTTTTTTCAAAGAACTTAGGTGTAGAAATACCATACAGTAATAGTATGACACTGGGGAAAAAAAAAAAAGTTATTTTATCATAGTGAAAACTATCCTAACAAAATACAGGAGAAACAGACATGGAATCACCATGAAAACGGAATTTGACTGCCATGAAATGCTGGTGTGACTCAAATCCACCCTGCAACATTGTGTCTGACTCAAAGAGAGATTTCAGGAATTTCATTTGTAATTCATCTTTCCTTTACTTGATATTTTTCATGAACCTTAAGGAGTTTTATATACACTCTTTCAATCTTCCTGTAGCCCTAAGAGGTAAAGAAGCATTACCTTTATTTTACGCATAGTAGACTTAGACACAAAGAGTACAAATGAGTCACCCAAGATTACACAGCACTTCAGAGAGACAGCCTAGAACACCACCAGGAGACCTGGCTGAGCATTCTATTCTCACCACTTGACCAAATTTCTTCTTATTGCACAAACTGAAAGAGTGGGAGCCAATTAGCCACCTGTTTCATTGTCTGGCATTTTCAAGACATCTGATGTGTGCTTAAGTGGGCCAATGTGCTTCAAACGTACAGGACCTCCTGCTACTCCAGGAGGCTGAAGTTTCACACATGACCAGGACCTTTCACTGTGTAAAACATAAATTGTACACATTCCAAACTCCTGTTTCTATTAAACAAATGTTTGGACTGGAAACGCTGACTCCATTTCACCTCTGTTGTTTCTGATTTCCTGTTGCTGTTTCCTTTCTTTCCACTCCTCTTCCAACACTGGTGCCAACATGCTGACCACACACACACAGAGGTCATGGTTGCTAGTAGCCAGCTGGCAGGTGGTGGATATTTTTCTCGCAATGTATGTATGTGTGGATGACTGCTCTTGCTGTGTGACTGACTTAGTTGCTGGCAGTGGTTTTGGCTGGGGTATACTCTCTGGCATTATTTTAGTTCCAGACATTTGATGGGTTGACTCTCCTGTTTTGTTCTCCCAGACACTATTTTTCAGTATTCCCCTTTTTTGCAGCCCGAGACAGTAATGACTGTCTGGGTGTCTTTTAACCACGTTTGCACAGCTCCAAACCTTTCTGTCACTTTATATAGCTATGAAGGGAACCATGGTGTGTAGGTATCTGTGTGTGTAGTCATGCAGTGCTTGTCATGGTTATGTGCCTCTCACTTCTTGCATATGAATTTGTTCCTGTACATGTGCAAGTATGCATGGTCCTGTGCCCTCCTGATTTTGTGAGCATGTGCCTGTGTGCAAATACCTCTATTGGTGTGTCCATTTGTAGAGTTTGTGTATACCTGAGTATGCACATTTGTTAATGTGAATGGATATGCATCCTTATATGTACCCTATCTTTTCAGTATATACAGAAAAAAAATCAGATGTATTATTAAAGATGCAAAGTCAAATGGCAGATATGTGAAAATACTGTAATTCTGTTTGCTTATTCTGAATTGTGACTCTGTGTATATCTGTGAAGACATCACAGCTACATATTTCAAATTAATTCACTGCTCAAGGCAGATCTGCTCAAGGAAGGCTGCATGGAAAACTAGTCTCCTGCCTCATTTATTGCAAGGTCTAGCTGCTTTTTTAGAGAATCAAGGAGATTATTAGAAAATTAAGATCCTCTGGATCTTTCATCCAGCATCCCATCACTCCAGACTGCCCTCTGCAGTCTCTCTATCTCAGACTCAGTCACTCTGGCCAGTTCTTTATTCTGATCTCCAACTCCTTTTCCAGCCCTTTCCAGCTTTCACTAGCTCCCCATCTCTTTTCTTTCCAAACCAGCCACTGTTAATGCAATTTCCTTCTAGCTTTGACATCCTTCACTTACTTGTCCATACTATTACATTCATTTTTCCCCCAAAGTATCTAAACAATATGTAAAAACAAGTCACTTCTGCCTTGATTTTATAAGCAAAACATTCTTACAACACACAATGTTTGACAGCCATAATAGGCAACCAACAAGAACATAAGAGTAGATTTCTGCTATTCTCACACAAGCAGTTCAAGATTCCTGCAACACCTAAAAGACAAACAGAACCTCTCTATTTTAGAAGCTCAGAAGGAGGAAAAATGACTGAAGAGAGAATGTGTAAAGCAACAACCTAACTACATCATTATGGTATGTTTAAACAGTAATGAATATTTACGAATTTATATAGGATGCTTTACAGCAAAGTATATTCCTGAAACATTTTGTTACAACAGGAGTATTATTTCTCAAGCCCTAAACTATAACTCTTGCTGGCAACATATTGTCATTGAATGATGAAAATTATAATGTGGCACTGGTGACATCAGCCAAAAAGCAATGTTTATAGATGCACACCGTGCACTATGCAATTAAAGAAATACAAAAGGAATCTTCATCTCTCTGACCATAGCCAAAATAGTCAGAAAATTATCCTGAAGAGGCTACTAGAGCTTTACCTCACAAACACCATGAAAAGATAGGAAACTATAATAGGCAAGAGTAAATTAACCTGAAAACCGTATCTACAGAAACAAAATCAAAGTAAGAGTACATAAATAGAGCCTGCAGATTATCACATATGCATAGACCTGCAGGGACTGTTAGGGATTCTAAGCACACAGCCTGACCCAGTATTTTTTTTTAAATAAATTAAAATACTCCCTAAGAGTCTTAAAGGTATTTGGTAAGTGCTATACTATTTCTTTTATGAATGCACTTCCATGGGCTACTCCAAGACTTCAGGATTATTTGAACAACTAGGAGCTTTTCAAAATCAATGCCAGTCCAAGTATGGCACACTTAGAGCCCAGTTCTCTGAGTACACACCTTGTAGTCACCTGCTAACAACAGGTCTTTTCCAGAGGTCTTCCAGTCATCGGTCTCACTGGAGAAATGGGAATGTATGAAGTGCATTCTAGCTCACAAGACAATCATAGCCAGCCAGTGCAGTTACATTGGCAAGAAACTTCTACTGCTGAAGTATGTGGTTCAGTGGAGAAAGTGTTACTGGCTAACTACAGCAATGACATTTAAAGAAACATTCAGGCTATTCTACTAGGGCTTTTCAAGAGGGAAATTACTTCTGTTTACTCTGGAACAGCTTTTAGAAACTTTTCCTGCTCATACACTTCTATTAAACCGTGCAAGTTTTCCTACTACTACATAGCCAATTTTCTTTATCCTTGGAAGTATACTGCAAATAGAATTGTTGAGAATGTAATATAATTTTGTCTTCATTACTATTAACAATAGATTTAACTATCTACAGAAAATCTGTTGTTGCCATTCATGCTGCATTTAAATATGTTCTAATTGCTTTAAAGCAGATTTCAGAAACCAGAAATGTGACTGACACTCCAAACACAAAGGCTACCCATCCAAGATTAGAAGCCCTATGCATATAAAGTAACTATTTTCAACTAACTTCTGGATTTATGAATATTCTTTCCAGTGGCTCAAATGATAGAAATCCTAAAAATAAGCAAACAAACAAAGTCTCACACAGACTATTCCTTAATTAAGTCTCAATTCTATTATCTAAAATTATTTCTGGACTCTCCACCATTATCTGTGGACTGTAACAGTGATGCACATGTATATTAGGAAGGTTAATTAATGCATATTTCTGAAGTAATTTATGATCCTAGTAGTGAAATATTTTTATAGAATTTTCTTTTTAAAGAGAAAACCCTTTCCTTCAGATCGGTACAGCAAGAAAAATTGGGACCACAGAATCACAGAATGGTAGGGACTGGAAGGGGTTTCTGTGGATCAGCTAGTTCATCACCCCTGCTAAAGCAGATTCACCTAGATCTCAGGTTGTATAGGAAAATGTCTGGGCAGGTTTTAAAAGTCTCCACAGAAGGAGACTCCACAACTTCTCTGGGCAGCCTATTCCAGTGATCTATCACCCTCAAAGTAAAGAAGTTGATCCTTATGTTTAGGTGGAACTTCTTGTGTCCTATTTTGCATCCATTGCCCTTTGTCCTGTCACTGGGCATCACTGAAAAGAGATCAGACCCATCCTCTTGACACCTATCTTTAGGTACTTGTAAACATTTGTATGCATTATCTCCAAGTTCAGGAATACTTTAACATTTTTTCATATAACTCCCTCTTAAATATTTTACTTCAGTTGGTCAAACATTAATTCAAAAGTAGCCAAACTCATAATTATTCTGTTTTTTCAGGCCTGTTTAAAATTTCAATGTAATTTATTAGAAAAAAAAAAAAAAATCACATTTCTAGCCAATCTGGATTAGATAGGCAGAGCTAGAATTTGGAATTCACAGAGCAGATCACAGTATCACAGTATCACAGTATCATCAAGGTTGGAAGAGACCTCACAGATCATCAAGCCCAACCCTTTACCACAGAGCTCAAGGCTAGACCATGGCACCAAGTGCCACGTCCAACCTTGTCTTGAACAGCCCCAGGGACGGCGACTCCACCACCTCCCTGGGCAGCCCATTCCAGTAGCCAATGACTCTCTCAGTGAAGGATTTTCTCCTCACCTCGAGCCTAAACTTCCCCCGGCGCAGCCTGAGGCTGTGTCCTCTCGTTCTGGCGCTGGCCACCTGAGACAAGAGAGCAACCTCCTCCTGGCTACAACCACCCCTCAGGTAGTTGTAGACAGCAATAAGGTCACCCCTGAGCCTCCTCTTCTCCAGGCTAACCACATAAGTTGCTCTCATTCAGATCTTCGTAGCATATCACGTAGCTGTTTTACAGGCATACAATGGCAAGTGTTGAACATTCAGTTTCCTTCAACTACTTGCTAGCCTCAGTAATGCCACAGCATTAATCATTTATTATTGCTATGGTTTATTTGTACTGAAATACCCTGTACCTTGGAGGACTCACTGTATGTATAGTCCCTGTCCCAAAAAGTTTACAGCTGATGTGTAAGATAACTGCACTTCAGATCCATTATGGCTTTGTCTGGTATACATCGTCACTCCTTAGACATTCTGACTTATTTAGCTGCAGTAAGTGAGTCAATACATCTTTTAACAGCTTACCTAAAGATGAGCTATTTCTCAGCTACTTAGGGCTGTACTCAGTAATAAAGTCTGACACAGGCTTCTCGGGATTTTTTCATTCTGAGTTACTAGCAAGCCAGAAATAATTTTAATGCATAAAACATACGGAATTTAGAAGTCCAACACAAAACCACTGCAATTGTTTCCAAGTAAAAGTTTATCATTAAAATTCATTACAATAACTTGAAACTGAAAACTCAGTGCTGCATTACTCTTTGAGCGACTGTAAAAATAACTAGAAGCAATTTGCCCTGTGAGCTAAAGCCAATCGAAATCATCCATAACCTTCATATAAATGATGTTGAAATGCATCTTTTTGCAAAGTGCAGGTAGAGAACAGAAGGATGTATGCAGTGCATACTGCGGACTACATACACACGCTGAGCTTAGGAAAAAAAAAAGAAAAATAACAATAAAGAACTATAAAACTTATTGCACAGGCTAGGATATTTCATATAGAATATTTTGCAAAGAATGGTGAAAACCTGAAACAACACACTGGTTAAAAAGATACTTTGTCCCCAGGGCAAGTACTATAATAATCAGTTACATCTTGAATCGCAGGAACAAAATTAACTAACATGATGGCAAGCACCATATTGTAATAAAAGATATCATATACAGATGACCAGGAATTGGGAATGTTATTTATTTGAAACAGCAGATATAATATACTGTACCTCTATGCCTTCTGATGGAATATTTCTAAATGGGCTACCCATATTTTGCAGTATGACTGCACTTTGATTTATGAAGCCAAAGTAAATTATATGTTTCGCCAATAAAAATTCCTTGCAGAGGCAGCTTTTTTCCATTTCATTTTAAAGTGAATATAAAAAGAAACACATACAGAGACTTTTTTAAAGAAACATTGCTATGTAAACTGTATGATAGAG
>WAAF01020241.1:1432-37882 GCA_013400475.1 Tricholaema leucomelas
GTGTCCCTGCCTATGGCGGGGGGTTGGAGCTGGATGATCTTTGAGGTCCCTTCCAACCTAAACCATTCTATGATTCTATGATTCTATGATTCTGTTCACCTGGTTACATCTTTATAGAAGGTTATCAGGTTGGTCAAACATGACTTCCCCTTTGTGGAATCATACTGGCTGCTCCCAGTGACCTTCTTGTCCTTGATATGGTGAAGCACAGTGCTGAGGATAAGCTGCTCCATACAGAGGTGAGGCTGACTAGTCTGTAGTTGCCTGGGTCCTCCTTCTTACCCTTTTTGAAGATTGGAGTGATATTTGTCCTCCTCCAATCCCCTGACACCTCTCCCATCCATAATGACTTGCCACAGATGATGGAGAATGGTCTGGCAATGACCTCCACCAGCTCCTTCAGCACTTGCGGGTGCATGCCATCAGAACCCATGGATTTATGGGTGTTCAGTGTACTTAACTGTTCTCCAACCCAGTCCTCACTAATTCAGTCCCCATCAACCAATCCTCCTGCTTAACCTTGTCTTCCTCCATGATCTCAAGGGTGTGGGACACCTGAGTATAGACGGAGACAAAGCATTCAGCAACCCAGCCTTATCTGCATCTTCCGTCACCAAGGCACCCATGCCATTTAGCAGTCAGCCCGTATTGCCTCTAGTGTTGATTCTTCCAGCAATATATTTGAAGAAGCCCTTTCTGTTGTCTTTGGCCTGCCTTAGGTCTCTGTGCTGCTGTTTAGATTCCAGTTAATTGTAGTATCTTGAGGAAGTAATTGAAAGATTTCTATAGACTTGGTAAACTTAGACATCACCAAGATAACCTTTTCAGAGTTTTCCCATTTGACTGCATGTGCATTGGTTTTAATGTTGTAGCAGAAACACCATTTGTTTGTCTTTATTTTGAGCCATTTAGCTTACACGGGCACGATTATCAGACAGTGAGACTACTGATCTCTGTCTGCAGTAAGGGAGCTGTAAATTTTATGATTGGAGCTTTGTACCAGGCACTGAGTGCAGGTCTTGTGTCTTAGGGAAGAATTTTTTCTGTGACTTCTATTATTTTTAAAGAAATAAAGTTCAAGTTTCCTGTTGGTAGCATTCTTTTTGTGTTTGTGACTTCCTTTTACCTGTATCAGAGTTACTAGTCTCAGTGGTAGCACTTCCTTTAAGAAGTCTCTGAAGGCAGGCTGTCTAAATATGGGAACATATATTTTAAAATTGAGTACCTTTTCTGATTGCTCGTCAGCACTTCACATACAATCATGAAATTTGTGCATGCAATTCTGTAATTATACATTCAGCTTTTGGAACCACTGTTTCCATCTGAATGTGTTAAGACCATATTTTGATTCGTAAAATCAATATAATTTCTGTTGAGCACTGGAGTGTTTATCACTGGAAAATGCAAGTCAATTCCTTTTCTTTCAAGAACCCAGTAGCTAAGAGGTTACAGTAGCTTTTGGGTTTTATCAGTCTGTTGCTTTTTCTGTAATTTCAAAACAATAATTTACATAGTTAATACGTATTTTACTACTTCGTAGCAGTGATATAACTTTTCTTCCCTTCCAGGAATTGTGGTGCTAGGATTAAACAGATCTCATGCCAAGAATGCACTTAACAAGAATGTTATAAAAATGGTAAGTGAAAAGAATAGTTTTTAGCATAAAGGTAAAATATTGGAGTTAAGCACTTTTAAAAGTGTTTGGTTATTTCCCTTCCTCCTTTTCTCTGTAGATGTCAAAAGCTGTGGATGCTTTGAAATCTGATAAGAAAGTACGAACTGTTATATTCCGGAGTGAAGTCCCAGGAATATTCTGTGCTGGTATGCAACTTAGTTTTCCTGAGAAGCTGGAAATCTGTATCTCATATTGCATTAAAAAAGCCCAGATTCCAAGGAAACATGTCTTTTATTTGTATTTATCTCAGTAGCAGACAAAACATTTTTGTATGATTTTCCTCAATTTCTAACAAGGACCAGACATCTGTTTTGTTCTTTCTGTGTCATAAAGTATTTCAAAATATGTAATAGATTATTCATGGCAGTGGAAAAATTATTTAATTGAGCTTCTAGAAAGCTTCTCATGTACTTCAGAGTGAGGACCAAATAATGCTGGAGGCCATATAAGGAGTCTGTGTAGAAAGCGCTATCGAAACTATTTTAAACATTATTAAAAGCAACTTTTAATTAGAAACATTCTTAAAATTAGTCATGAATGTGACTGTTAGCACAGGCTGAATATATTCTCCAATGGAAAAAAATGCAACCGAACCAAAACCCACACACCTCAACTCACATACCTGTATTTGTCCAAGTGCTTAGGAAAGCAAAAGCTCTCAGCTACAAAACATTGGGAAACCTAATTTGTCAGCATGTGAAAATCAATTGAAGAAACTATGTGTTTTGTGCGTGTCAAATGAATAGTCTCCTGATTTTCAGATCTCCTATCCAGTTCTTATTTTGTTAAAATTGTTTGGAACTGAAACCAAAAGTAAGTCCATTTTCTTCTTCCTGATGTACAAGTAGAAAAGAAAGAGGAGATCTGTTCTAAAATACTTTGTGATCATTTATGCAGTCATTGACCTCGTTGACTGCACATAATGTAGTTAATTCAATTTTAAATGCAAAATATTTTTTTCAAAATTTTACATGTGTAACATACCTAAGTACTTTTAACTGAGTTTACATTGTTTTTCTTTTGTAAGTCCGTTTTCATCCAGAAAATTTGTCATTCATAAGACTTAACGCAAAAAAATTGTCTTGAAAAAAAAGGAGTAATCAATTCAGCATTTAACAGTACATATAAATGGGTTAAAGATGTGTGTATTGATCAATATGTTTAACGTAAAGATTGTATCTTGTTTTAAAATAAGATTTAAAGATCAGTTAATAAAATAATCTTCAGGAAAAGATTGAATGCTCTGGGCTTTAAGCTGACAAAGAGTGCAGCATCAGAGCCATGCAGGTGAATGAAATTTCAAGTTAGGTGTCACGTATTTGACGTCAAAAAAACAGTGGCTGTTAATTGAGATCTGTTTACTTTCTTTCCTTATCTAATTTTTTATGTAACATTAATGAACTTCATATTAATATTCTATAGAAAATATGAGAGCATAAATACTGCTTTTGAGGGAGAGGATCTCAGGCTTACTATAATGATTGTATTCATGAGTTCCAAGTACTTTAGTGTTCTTGGTTAGCTGACTGTGCAGAGTTGTTTTAGTATTAAGATTTAAGGTCATCCTATTTGTCTGATTAATAAAAAACTAAACAACTCAAGATTATGTATATGCAGCTAGTAGGAAGGGAATTAATTCCTGGAAAGAGGAGTGTGAAAAGACAAGAGCTGGATAGCTGTATCAGCAGCTTACGCTTGGGAGTTAGAATCCCGACTAGGTGTAATTAAAAAATAAGATGACAATAAAAGGAGGGTTCTAAGAAAGGAAACTCCTGCAGCTGAACCAGTGAAATAAAGAATGTTCCAATGGCAGTAACTGAAATTTAGGATGAACCAGAAGACTTGAAGCAGACTTTATTAATGAACATAGGCAGAAGTAGCTCAGTGGCTAGATGGATTGTGTCTGTGGGTGACTTTAAAGTGCACGTGTAAGAATGAAACTAGGGAAAGCATAGTGGGACATGGAGAAAAAAGGTCACAGCTGAGGGAAGTGGGGTGAAGGGAGGATCATACTAGATGTAGCAAGGCATTTTCCAGAGGGAATTTACTCATGAAATTCAGTAGAACAAAAAGTGTTTGCAAACTTAAACAGCACATTGCCCTTTAATGTTTAAAGAACAGTCAATTTTGATTAAAAAAACTCAAGGATCAGCTGGTGAAGTGTTATCACACTTTCTTTAGCATTATAGTACAGGTCAATTAGGCTAAACTTTGAATGTTTCTTTTTTTGTATGTCCTTAACTATGTTTTCTTGCTTGTATGTGTGGGAATGCATGCCTTTAAAAATAACATTTTTTATTGTATTTTTTTTGGAACATCATCAGATACTTTACAGACTGCAGATTGAGAAACTTTGTCCGAGAATGTAATTTCCTTTTATGTGTGGAATGAAATCCAAGATCCTTAAATCTTGCTGTTCCTCAGCTATCAACAAAAATCTGTAAAAGTCACAAGCGAAGTGTTTTGTTTCCTTCTAAGGGCTAGTCCACAAAACATGGCATCCAACTGTTTGTCACAAAATGACAGTGTGGGTGATTAAGTGATTTAAACTTTTCTGCTGATTGATAAGGGTTTTAGTGTAATTCCAAATTCTGGTGTTTTCACATAGTGAAATGGGAGGGAAAATATAAAGGCATTTTATATTTTCTGCCTTTTTTATTTCTGCATAAGGACTAGGTTTGACTCTTTTACTACTGTTCTCTTCCTATCTTCTTTCTTACATCCTATACTCTTTCTTACATCCTGCACTCTACATCCGTGAGCTCCCTGTTTATACTCTAGTGGTGATCAAAAGACACACCTAGAAGTCAAAGAACTTGACTGAGGTTAAGAATGTATTATATATATCTGTGGAGTCGCCTTCTGTTTCCATCACAATTGCCCTGGTACTGAGCAATTTCTTTGTCTAAAACCAGGTAAATAAATACTGACCTTTCTGGAATGAACATGTATGGCTAGTCCTGACCTATGTAAGCCTATGCTGTGTGCCTGCCCAATTCTGCAGCCAAGGCAGGTGAGTCTTTGTATTTCCTGGCAATGTCCCAATCCCTAGGAAGGCACAGTCTGTGCATGGAATATGGCATATGTCCCATGGGTCTGTGATCAAGTAATTAAGAGCTGTACTGTGTTAGCATAATGGACTGAATTGCATTTACATAGGCTGTTTGAATGGCTTCATTCTACATTATTAATGTAATTTTAACATATATATTTGCGAGGTTGCTCAGGTAATTTTATTCTCAGGATATTTTATCTATAGAAAATTTCTGGGAGTGCAGCTGTGTTCATTGAACTGTTGGGATAAACAGTTCTGGGAGGAAGGGAGGAAGTATTGTCTGCAAGTTGTTGCAATCTTAGAGTGACAGTGTATCCTTAGACAATCCTACATCTTCTGAAAGAAAGTGCAGATAGAATGCATCACCCAGGAGCTGCTGTTGTGGTTTTCACACAGTTTTTTGTAATGTTTGTTGAACACCTAATTTTGCATCTTAAGGCTTTTGTTGTTCAACTTCTTAAGGCATTGTAGAAAAGGCAAAATAATATATTAATAACTTTCAGTCACTGTAGAATTTTACATTTGGAAATGTTGGATTGGCAAGTTGAAGCCTTCTGAGTGATTCCAAGCCTTTTCACCCTCCTCCATTTCTTCCTCCTGCTTTTCACCCTCTCCTTTTTCTCCCTCCTGCCTTTTCCCCCTCCCCCACTTTGAAGTGTGATGTGAAATAAGGATTATATTATATTTTGCAATTATAAATGGGGAATGCCCAAGATCAGATAATCTTTTAAAATAGTTTTCTTAGTTAATGATTACGGTAATTCAAGAAACAGCTGCCTTTTGTGTTACTTTCTTTCCACCTGCTGTTCCTTGGGATATAGTTTCCCTTAGAACGGTCATGTTTCTCCACCCTTCTTTTTATGTCATGTCAAGAAGACACTAGTATGTGTTTTGCAAAACCCCCGTCCTTCATTTGTTTTTGTCTTAGGCAAAAACTTGCTGCCTTGTAATTAATTAGTTCAGTTTACAGCTCTTAGAAATAAACACCCGTGCTACCCTTCCAAGTAGTTACTGTTTTATTTTCCCTCCTCTGGTGCCTGACCAAACTGATTGTCCCAGTCCAATCTGAGATGATGTATTTCCTGAAAGTCTGCATGTAAGTTGTCAGTTTCCCTGCCTCCATTATTTTTTGGTTGATAAACAAAAAAAATCTGCCATCTTATATGGAAGGAGAATGAAATGCTGTGATTCCCTGAAGGTACCAAGTACTCTTGAAATTCTTTTTGCATATGAGGATTAGAAAGAGGGCTTTTGGACGCAAGAAACTTTTAACTTCTTGAGGGTTCTTTTTGATGTCTGTGTATAGTTTATAATTGTGAAGAACAGACTCTTCAGTATTGCTTCTGCAAACTGAATTGCAGTAGTTGAGGGAAGGTTGTGTGAGTGAATTATTTGCTTGGTATATGTGTGCACACAATGAATGAGAGCATTGATGCAATTTTTAGTTGACAGATTTTGAGAAGTCTTGTTCTTTGATGTTGCTTAAGAAGTCTTTAAGACATATAAGAATATGAATAGTTAACTGATATTGTAACTGGCTTTCAAGACAATTTGAAAATCTGGGTATTAGGGCTTTCTAAACTGGTTTGACCTAAAAGTTACTACACCTTGGCCAAGAAAGCCCCCTCTTGGAAAACCAGAAGTAATCTTTCTGCCAGAAGAAATTCATTGTTTTAGTCTGTAGTTTGAGTAAAACCAACACAAATGCTTTTCTTGTTGGCATAACTTGTCTGCATTGGAATTTTGTTTCCAGCACAGCTGAATTGGCTGTATGATGTGTGGTTCCCGCCTGCCGTTTCCAGCTGGTACGTTTTTTCTGGCAGAAGTCTGTGAAGTAGACAGACCTGGTAGAGTAGATCCTGAAAGGCTTCTTTATTTGTAGGATTTTGATGTGGAGGAGGAGTGGAGCTCCGTAACATCTCCATAAAATGCTGTACCTACTCTTACTATTGCAGATCTAGAAAGATCTGCAGGGAAGTATTCCTGTAGGTACGTTTTTTTTTTAAAAAGGAGAGAGATTACATTTCCAGAGTGCTTATTGTGGTCCTCTAGATTGCAGCTCCTGCAAAAGAACTGAGAATAGTGCATTGTTCCCTTCTGAGGATTCAGATCACATGTGAAAATATTTTAGTGTATTTGAATATTTTTGTTGCTGTACATATATTACATTTTCTACAATAAATGCCTTCAGAGGTAGGCTGTAGCTAGGTTCTTTTCACTGTTTTTCATTCCAGACACTGATGAAAGTTTGATTTCAAACTGATGCTAGCTTCTTGTAGGCCACTAGGCCCAGTGACTGTTGGATATATATTAGGGCAATGTGAGTTTGTGAAGGTTGTTCAGCTGTGTGACACATTTTGAACAACTGAGACAAAAAGAGTGCAGTTACAATTGCAATTCAATCTCCTAAGAGTTTCAGGGGAAAGAAAAAAAGATAAACCAGTTTTCTTAAGTGTTTTTCCTTTCAAAGTACCTCAGTCAGGTAACTCCAGATCCTCCTCTACCTTCTATTGTGCGGTGGCATTCTAAATTTCAGGAGAATTTTGAATAGCTGTGGATTTGAGAGGTAGAAAAGTTTGTCTTAAGTATTTTCTTGATCTTAAATATGGCAGAGCTGCTGTGTTCCTAATTGATCACTTAGCCTTATTCTTGTGTTGGAATATAGTTCAAATGAGTTCAGTGTATTACTTGTTGCATGTTATTCTGTTCATGTTTACCTTAATCTTGTGGATAATTGTTGAACAAGATACTGTGAAATTAGCAAATAAAAAATTCTTGTAGTTAGTGCAGCACATGCTGGCACAGTAAGTTTAAATACAGTAAGGATAAATACACATCTGCCTTTTAGAAGAAGAAATACAAATGCGAAGTTTCCATAAAGTTTTTCAATAACAATATGAGATTGTAACCATGTTAGTTTTCTTTATCTCCAAAAGAGTGATCCATTCCTGCTGAGGAGGCAGGCACAAGGAATGGGATAGGAAGTTGAGTGGGACTTTCAACAACAGTACTGTCTTTTAAGTTAGCTCTAAGTGGCTACGAAATGTTCATCTGCTTTCTCACTGGTGACTGCAATGCTTAAAGCAGTGTGTTGCTGAAGTTCTGGTATCAGAGGGATGGCCTCTGAGAAGAACAAGAAATGTGCCTGCATTGGACACAGCAAGCTCCGGCTAGATCTGAGACAGACTTATGGATGCCCAAAGCTGTGACGTATGTAACAAGCAGTAAAATACCATGTGCAGCAGCTGTGAGACAGAGTGAGAAAAAGCACGAGATAAACAGGTCTGCAGACACTAAGGTCGGTAAGACGCGGGGAGATGAAGTGTTCTAAGAGTAGATTCCCTTGCAGCCCAAGGAGTAAACCACTGCAAGGTATGTTGTCCCCCTGTAGGTCATGGAGGACAACTCTGAAGCAGGTATCCACACAGCAGCTCATGGAGAATTCTGTGTTGGAACAGGTGGACATGCCCTGATGAATGCTTCAGCTCTTGGAGAGCCTTTGTAAGAGCAGATCCCTGGCAAGAGCTGTGGCCTGTGCAGAGTAGCCTAAGTAGTAGCAAATTTTGTGTTTTTGAAGGACTGTACCCCGTGGAAAGAACTTATGCTGAATCAGTTCTTGAACTGTATCCTATGGAGAGGACCCGTGTGAGAGCAGTTTGTGAAGGACTATCTCCTATGGGAGTGGTCCTGTGCTGGAGAAAGGGAAAAGTGTTAAGAGGAAGGAGTGGCGAAGACCAAGTGTCACGATCTTACTGCTAACCCCCATTCTCCTTCACCATCTCTCCCTGTGCTGTTCAGCAGCAGCAGAGAAGGTACGACAATCAGTAAGAATTTGAACCAGGAAATAAGGAAGAGTGAGGAAAGATCGTTTTAGTTTTCTTTTTGCTTCGTGGTATCATGAAGTTATGTTTTTCTTTCTTAACTTGAGTCTGTTTTGTCCACAGTGGTTAACTAGTGAGTGATCTCCCTGTCTTCGTCTTGAGCTTTTCATTGTATTTTCTCCCCATCTCACTGAGAAAGAGAAGTGAGAGTGGCGAAGTGAGAGTGGCGTGGTGGGCACTTGGCAACTGTCCAGAGTTAATCCAACACAGTCATTTATTATGAATTTTTGAAGTAAGACTGAGGCAAAAGCTGTTATTGAGGAACTGTGAAATTGAGGGCAGACTGATATTTAAAGTGTCAGAGAAACTTGTGTAGGAAATGAGCTAAATGAAGGTAGTCAGCTGAGTGAAGTAGTAACCAGTACTGTAAAGAACCTAAAGTAAATTATATTCAACAGAAGAGACTAAGTCTGTAGCTTCTTGGTTCTTTATTCCATCCCTTACTTGAGATGCAAGATTCTTTTCATCAAGCTTGTGAGCTTGTGCAGGATATTTGGTTATATGTCTTTCTTCTCATGCATTGTGCACTGTAAACAGTTGCTTATGAAATACTGTGTGACCCTCTCCCCCTGTTGTTAGGTTTTTTTAGTTACAGCTTTTGTTACTCCTTTAGTGGCAGGAACAATTTATAAAATGATTTCTGTTTGAGAGGATCTCCATCCTTTTGCTAATTGAAGACTGAGTTGAAAGTACTTCCAGCCACAGTGTGCTTTTCTCCTGTGTTGTAGTTTTCCATTCCTCTGTTGGAATTAAGAGACAATTTTATTTGCAGCTAATATTGCTACAGCATAAAACATTTTAAAAAACCCCAAAACCTCTGGTAGTTGGTTGTTTTCAGCTGAGATGCTAGTTGTGGATATTCCCATGAAATTTTTCTTCCTTTTTTGGTCTTGAATGAGCTGTAGACCATAGCTCACTGTGATTTGCGAGTACAAAGCTGATGAGTTTTAAGATCAGACCATTAGTGAAAGATAAATTATGAAAGCTAGCTAGAGAGCCATATTTCTAGCAGTATTTTTCCTTGATTGATATAATTTTGAGATTTTCCTTTTCAAGCTGAGGAAGTGGAACATATGACCACTCGTTATCTTCTGTGGCTTGTGACATCTGATAAAAAAATGAAAATGTTGAAGATTCACTTACCCAGTAAACAATTTTCTGTCTTATTCCCCATTAGAATTGAAGCCATCTTCAGTCTGAGACCCATGCTCCTACTTAAAATAAAGCTGAAAACCTAAATTTGTCTGATTCGATACTCTAGTTGTATAGTTCATCTTGCCAAGCAGAAATCAAGGTATTTGTGGACGGTGACTTGTCAGAAATAGTCATACTAGTGTTTTACCAGTGTAAGACTTAACTAAAACTGGACTCATGTCATGGGTTGGGTTGCTTCTGCTACTGTTATTCATACCATGCTGCATTCATGCCAACTTCAAAAATGAAGTACTTTCTGGATCATAGTATCATGGGGCTTGAAGTTCAGATTGTAACATGGGAGGCTTCCTGTTCTGGGTTTTTGGTTGTTGACTCTTCTGTAAGGATGATGATGAGATGAGTTGTGAGTGAGTTAGCTGCTGGTTTTGTTTGATTCTGTTTTTTCTGCATTTTGCTGTGCCGCATCTGTGAATCAGCTAAGCTAAGGTAATCATGCATTGTATTATTAGATTTATCTTAGGTAATAATCTATTGTGCACTTATGTTATCTCATTTATTCTCTCTCTGTCTCAACCCTGAGTTTTTGTGTGTTTATTTTCCCTCACTTCTGTGTTGGGGGAGCAGGCAAGTTGGCCCTTCCATTAAATCATTACAACTCTGTAATACAATCACATTAAACTACAAATAGCACAGTTACTTGAGGCGTGGGGTTATGAGTATCTGTCTTAAGAACTGATTTTGAGCACCAGAAGGCTATGCTATTAACTCAATGTCATTCGTGTGGCTTAGATGTTCTGGGAAGTATAAAAATGGAGTTAGAGTGTGGTTTTGGTCAATGGACAATATAGTGAGGTTGAGGTAAGCTTTGCTGCTAGAAAAAAAAGCCTAATTAAAAAAAAAAAAATTCTTTCTAAGTATCTTAATGAATTGGTTTAGGCTTTCAGGTCATTAGAACAGATGCACACTTAGAACAGATGTACACAATAAATGGGATATTTTCTGGATTATTTTTTTCAGTGAAAACCACCTAAAAAGATTAAAAAAATATTTAATTCTAGCTGAAAGATCCCTGAGGGAGTGGAATTTGGTTCTTTAGTTGAATCAGAGAAGGATAACAGGAAACAAGAGCAACTATACCAAAGCCCTTTAAGAGTATTGTAAAAGCATGAGAAGAACTGATCCAATTGAATGCTTAAAATTAAATACATGAAATACTAGGTACAAAATAATTTCTTCCTATGTTCTAGAGAAGTAGTCACAAAGCATGAATATACTGGTGAAAAGAGAAATTTATTTGGGTTCCACGTATGGCAGTCAGAGTTGTAAAGTATCCTATCGTTTCACAAGTATGGAGAAAAATGCCTGACCATTTTGAGTTCACTTCCTGTATTTAATTTTTACTAAGTTGCATGAAAATAAAGTATAGCATGCTCTTTAAAGTGGGAAATAGATGATTTGAATCTAACTTTAGAGATTTAAAGACATGTATAACCAAATGTCAGAATATCATGTCATGAATGAAAATAAATGCAACTATACAGCTTGCAAATAAGCAAATCAGACAGGATCCTGAACAGCTGGAGAACTTCTGCAGTTTTGTGAGATGTTTGAAACTGAAATGGTCAAGATTTTTAGAACGGTTACAGAAATGATACGGTAGAAAATTGTAGTGAGTTGATGTTTAACCTTGACACAAGCAAGAACTGTGGAGATGAATCTTCAGGCATGTCCCAGAATTTGGATGAAGGTGACGTGTTTTCGAGATGGTTATGAAGCAATGAAAGGCTACACTTAAGTATGTAGAATAATGAAATGTGCATGCAGACTTTAAGTGCTAAAATGACTTTTCAAATACTGAAGTCTTTCCTAGAGCAAATTTTACCAGAATAGACTTTAAAATTAAAAAAAGGTATCAGGTGAATGCAGAATATTGTCTATAGGGAGACCTGTGTTCTGCAGTGGATGTCATGATGTTCTTAGGTAGTCAATTTTTTCCAGAGTTCTTCTTATAAAGAGAGTTTGCTTTCTGGATATACAATATTAAAAAAATACTATTTAGATATTTGGAGAGTAATCAGAAATAGTTTACTCTGTGGTTTTAGTCTTTCGTTCATACATTAAGACTTGATTCAGAGATCTCTTTGGTGATCTAGCTGGCTTATTTGAACCTATATCTTGAATAGCTATATTCTGTATCTCCTGCAACTGCAGTGCATTTAATTTTTGTTTTAAAAATGTATTCTATAGTGTTTCTATCAGGTTGCACAAACACACTTTTCCAAGCTTACACATAGATGACTTTCTGCATTTCATATTCTTGTTGCAGTTGGATCTGACTTGTGGAATATAGTGGGTGTGGCACTGCTTAGGAGTTGCGTTGAACTTTGTATACCACCACTTGCTTAAATGTATTACACTTTTTTTCATGTACATAACGTCATGTAAGATATTTTTATAATTATCCATATGTAGTACAAAAACGCATGGATGAACTTGACTATAACAACAAAGATGTAACTGAAAACTTACATAACCATTGCCAGATGACTTCAGATGTCTCTTGTATTTGCGTCATGGTCTGAGAACTGCAAGATTAGTGTATGCTTGAGATTCTCCTCTTCAGGACAATCCTTTATGTGGTGTAAGTAGTCATGTTTAAGCAAGGTGTAGGCTGTATCTAAAGGAATATCTCTTGCAGTCTTTGTTAGTGTCTTTAGGCATTTGAAGTCACAAAGCAGTTTGAGTGGATTCTCTGATATCCTTGTATGTATCAGCTTTCTGTAGCTCATTTTAGGTATTTTGAGTGGTTTGGCTTGTTTCACCTGTATGCTAACAAATGCTTTGACAACTAGTGGGTTTATCTTAAAATGTTGTGTGATAAAACTAGGCATGGCTGGGATGGAGTTAAGTTGCTTTATAGCAGCCCTTATGGTGCTATATTTTAGATTGATGATGAAGTGTTGATAAGATACCACCAGTGTTTTCAGTTGTCACTGAAGTGTTCCTGCACAGCATCAAAGCCTCCTATGGTTCTCACTCTGAGAGCAAGTCAGCTCAGGGTGGACAAGAAGCTGGGAGAGGGCATAGTTGACACTGATTTGAATTGAGCAAGGGAATATTCCATAAAATATGACATCATATTTAGCAGTAAATCTGGGGAGTTGTTTTTCCACAGTAGACCTTGCTTGGAACTGGTCAAGCATTGGTCTCCTGGTGGCAGATGATTGCTTTTGCATCATTTGTCTTTTTAATTTCCTCTGTACCTGTTAAACTGCTGTTATCTCAGTCCACAACCTGTTTTCCCACCCTCTTCCTCTTGCTTTTTAAAAACTGTTCAGTTTCTCTCTCTGTTTTGCTGGTGGAGACTGAGCAAGCAACTAGCTAGGGGCCTACCTTCCAGCCAGAGTCAAACCCGAAACAAAAACAATAATCTTCTATGACAAGAGCAGTGAAATCTTGAGTCATTAGCTGGAGTAGCTCCAAAAATGTCCTGTATGGTAATGATTACCAACTTAACTGCAACGCTAATATACTCCCTCTTAACTTCATTACTTTAAGTCACTTAAAACCTGTTCCAACAGATGTTGCATCCCTAGAGAGTATATTTTTTTATCCAGTTCTATATTCTGAGTGCAGTGGTGAACTTTTAAGTACTTAATGTTTCAGAATGTACTCATTAACTGTATTTTAATCCAAGAGTAACTTTGGCTCTATTTGGGTAGAAACACAGGTTTTAGAAAAAGATTCTTTCTCTACTTCTAACCCTTTGTGATTGCTGGTATGGGCAGCCTTTGAGAGATGCCTTATGGGGATTGTTAGTTGCACTGCTTTAGCTGTGGACAGTTGCACTTTGTCCAGGGTGGAGTCTTATTTAGAGTATTCTGTGTTGGATGACTAGTTTGAGATGTATTCTTCAATTATTAAATGTTTGGCTCTTTTATTTACAGGCTTGCATCAGGGATGCACTTCTGCTTTAGGTCTTTCATTTCAAATCTTGGGGTGGGGAAAATGGTTCTCTGTATGTAAGAGTGAAGATACTTATTTTATATGTTTTTTTTCAAATCCCTTAAAAGCTGGGTTGGTATTCTAACCTGCATTAAGACAATTCAAGAAATCCATCTGTCTTTCCAAGCAACTTGTACATCTCTCTAATAAATACATTTTAGATCCCCAATACAGCTTTGCAAATTTTGAAGTGGAATTTTATTTACTACAGAGAGCTTTATTATACAGAATTTTGTCTTTTGGTAATAATCAGGTTGTTCATGGTTTGGTGGTGATACCAGGTCAGTAAGGGTTGGTTGACGTGATACTAGTGCTTGTTTTATGATGGGGAAGTGGCTATTTTAGATTGTGTAATTCTCTCTTTTCACCATCCTAAAATTATGGTTAAAAGAAAGCAATCAAATCTTTATTTGTATAGATGTGTAAATTCTGTGGTTGTCATGTACTCCTACATCTTCTTGAAAGCTGCAAGTTTTGTGTCAGCTGTTGGTATCCCAGTTTGAGGCCACAAGCTACCCAGGACTGGAGGACAGAAATGAATTGTACTTGTTTTGAAGAGTAAGAATGAATACTGCACACTGATTACAGTATCACAGTATTACCAAGGTTGGAAGAGACCTCATAGATCATCAAGTCCAACCCGTTACCGCAGAGCTCAAGGCTAGACCATGGCACCAAGTGCCACGTCCAATCCTGCCTTGAACAGCTCCAGAGACGGCGACTCCACCACCTCCCTGGGCAGCCCATTCCAGTAGCCAATGACTCTCTCAGTGAAGAACTTTCTCCTCACCTCAAGCCTAAATTTCCTCTGGTGCAGATTGAGGATGTCCCCTCTTGTTCTGGTGCTGGCCGCCTGAGAGAAGAGAGCAACCTCCTCCTAGCTACAACCACCCCTCAGGTAGTTGTAGACAGCAATAAGGTCTCCCCTGAGCCTCCTCTTCTCCAAGCTAAACGGTCCCAGCTCCCTCAGCCTCTCCTCGTAGGGCTTGTGCTCAATGCCTCTCACCAGCCTCGATTGGAAGTGTAAAGAGAGATTCTACTTACTAGTGCATATATATGCAAAAGGCAATCAGGTAGAATGAATACATCCACAAGCTAAGCCAAGTCTATCAGACTAAAATCATCTGGAATCCTCCACCCCTTTCACCCCCAGCAGGCCTGAGAATAGGCAAAAACTGCCCTCCCTGCCTTAAGCCTACAAGGCCTCAGCAGGCTTGCATGACACAGCTCAAAATTCCCTGCAGCTAGAAGCCCACACAAACCATGAGACAAGAAGAGATGTGCGTTCTTCCCGGAGAAAAGGAGGGAAGGGAGGAGAGGCAGGGAGGGGAAGAGAGCGATGTCGACCAGGCACTGCCTTATAAGCTGTGATAGCAGAAAGCGGAGCAGAGTAACAACGTTACAATACCCTGGGAGGACTAGGTCCCTTCCTCTGGGACAGGACATTGTCTCTATGGTTTTCTTAAGGGAACCTGGGACCCCTCAAACTACCACAGTTGGGTAGAGCTTTTCCAACAGTTTCGGGGAATGCATATGAATCTTTTTTAGTGTAACAGAAGTTACACTAACTTGTCTGTGCTTATAGGAAATGGTTAAATACTTTATGGTTTGAAAGCGTGTAAAACCAGGTGAAGATCAATTTAACAGAAGGGATAGGATTGTTGATTTGTCCCTATTATTCGTACTCCTTTGGTATGGATAACTTTTGTCTAGGCCCCTGCTATGCCAGGCACCAAAGGTAGATGCATTTGTACTAAGATTAGAAACTTTTTTTTTTTTCAAACTTTCATTATGTGCCTCAGAGCATTGGACTTTCTGAGGACAAGGTCTTTTCCATAAATATTAAGTTAAATGGAGTAGTTACCTCTGTTGGACATGCTCATATCATGTCTGTGGATATTTGACGTCTTGTGGATATTTGACATCTTGATTGGTGAAGAAAGGCTGGTGATTTTCTCAACATCTTTCTGACGCAGGTTGATGCAAATATTGTATGAGCTAACTAACCCAATTCCATGGTGTGCTAAGTGCCTGTGGTACCTGTTTTGGGCTGCCTTTTTTTTTTAAATGTTGAGGGAGCTGAGCTTGTTTTGCCATTTATATCCTTAGCTGAGAAACCTGCTGGTAAAAATAATCTGATCTCATGTGCTTGTTGGTAACGTGGAAATAGAATACATGTGCGCAACACATGGCAAAAATAGTTATTGCACGGCAAAGAATTCTTTTCCACTTGCTTTTGAAAATAGTAAAATTGTCATGTAACAGAAGTATTTAGACATATTTGAATCATGACATTTTCATCTTGAGATGATTTACAACAGTTAATTTTGTAGCTGTTTCTCTCTATAGAAAGTGTAGGTAACACACATTGCAACTATGTATATGTGTCCTAATTGCTACGGATAGGAGGAAAATCTTTCAGTAATTAAGGTAATTACTGTCACTTGTCTTTGTCTACCACAGAAACTGGTTTTCTTTAAGGACATCTCTACTGTGAGCGTACTACAGTAAGCATATTTTTTCAACATTTAGATGGAATGTGCAGCTATTGAAGGATAAGGAAGAACAATGTAATTGAATTCACATAAATGTGGCAGAACATTCACAGTTAGACTATGGTCATGCAGTGGTGCAGGAAAACATTGAAACACTGAAACAGTGAAAATGGTTTGAGTCCTGTATATAGTTTAGGTTTTTTGTACGGAGTCAGCGTGAATTTGTTGTGTGCCTTTCAAAATGTGTTCCTTTGTAAGAGTAACATAGGTAATATGAAAATTCTGAATTTTTTCTCCTTGTGCATTTGTTTATTTAAATGCTAATCCTATATGTATCTTTTAATAAACAGAAACACACATACAATTCTGTTTAAACAAACCAAGCAACTTTTGTATCATCATGTGCTAAAAGATGTTTTAAAGATAAATAAAGAAATGCTATGACTCTTAGGTGGAGTCTGCTAATTTTAGACAATATACAGTCATAGAATCATAGAATGAATCATAGAATGGTTTAGGTTGGAAGGGACCTCAAGGATCATCCAGCTCCAACCCCCTGCTACAGGCAGGGACACCTCCCACTAGAGCAGCTCGCCCAAGGCCTCATCCAGCCTGACCTTAAACACCTCCAGGGAGGAAGCATCCACAACCTCCCTGGGCAACCTGTTCCAGTGCCTTACCACCCTCACTGTAAAGAACTTCCTCCTAACATCCAGTCTAAATCTCCCCTCCTCCAGCTTAAACCCATTCCCCCTCGTCCTAACATTACTAGACCGTGTAAATAGTCCCTCCCCAGCCCTCCTGTAGGCTCCCTTCAAATACTGGAAGGCCACTATAAGGTCTCCTCGAAGCCTTCTCCTCTCCAGGCTGAAGAGCCCCAACTCTCTCAGCCTGTCCTCATAGCAGAGGTGCTCCAGCCCTCTGATCATCTTCGTGGCTCTCCTCTGGACCCGCTCCAGCAGTTCCATGTCCTTCTTGTATTGGGGGCTCCAGAACTGCACACAGTACTCCAGGTGGGGTCTGACGAGAGCAGAGTAAAGGGGGAGAATCACCTCCCTTGCCCTGCTGGCCACACTTCTCTTGATGCAGCCCAGCACTCGGTTGGCTGTCTGGGCTGCATGTGCACACTGCCGGCTCATGTTGAGCTTCTCGTCGACCCAGACCCCCAGGTCCTTCTCCTCAGGGCTGCTCTCCAGCCATTCATCACCCAGCCTGTATCTGTGCCTGGGATTGCACCGACCCAGGTGCAGGACCTTGCACTTGGCCTTGTTAAACGTCATGAGGTTGGCCTGGGCCCACCTCTCCAGCCTGTCCAGGTCCCTCTGGATGGCATCCCTGCCCTCCAGCAAGTCAGCTGTGCCACACAGCTTGGTGTCATCTGCAAACTTGCTGAGGGTGCACTCAATTCCTCTGTCCATATCACTGACAAAGATGTTAAAGAGCACTGGTCCCAGCACTGACCCCTGGGGAACACCACTTGTTCTTTCAGTCCCCAAAAAGCTATTTAGTGATAAAAAAGTGCAGATATGTAGATGTCAACAATGTCCCTCAGTATTTTCCAATTTAATATAGGTAGTTCATGTTTATAGTGAAGCAGTGGAGTTAGACAAGAAATAGTCTCTTGTTAATATTTTAACACTTAGTGGTGGGGTTTCTCTCACCAGCTGGAACTGACTGACTGACTGCATGTGGCTGGACACGGTTTTTAAGGGATTGAAGTCTTCTCTCAAATACCACCAATCTGTATAATTTTTTAAGCCCCTCCAGATGCCTTATTCCAGTGTTGAATCTCCTTTTCTTTCGTTATCTGAAGTAATTTGCCAACAAGTCTATGGAGTAGTCTTTTAAAAATACAAGAGATTTAAAAAAAAATAGAAGAGATCAAATATCTCTGAAGTATTGTAAAATAACAAGTCCTTAGAAAACAGAATTTAATTTGCAACACTGGTGCTAAAGATATTTTCAGTGGATGGGAAATGTTGCTGTTTTCAGGCACTTTCGTTTATTTTTCTGCATAAATTTGAAGCCTTTGGGGACAGTGGGAATAGGAGGAAGTACTGCTTGTGAACTGCTTAGCTTGGTGTTTATGAGAAATAGAATGGCAGCTGCTGTTTTTCTGTCTGATTTGTGTGTGAACAAATCGTAATTAAGAGATGTGCCTGCTCATGGCTGAAATGCTTGCTAATACTTAATTTCATATAGTATGTATGAAATGGCAAGCCTTTGGCCTTGAGTGCTGGCCTAGTATTAATGTGAGCCAAAGATGTTGGTACAGAAATGCTAGCCATTTTAATGACTTTTCCTTTCCTTTTCTTTCTTCCTCCCCTCTTCTGGACTTAAAAATTTAAGCTTATTGAATAGGTGAAAAGTGGCTAAAGCTGACCTCTGTATCTTTAACCTTGAAGACTTTACTTCTCCTGTTTGTGTTTTCCTATAGACGTATATATTCTCACCTGCTATAGCTTGAAAATGTTCCTAGTGACCTCACCTAATCTTTCTAAGGCTTTCTAATCTTTCCTTAAGGTTTGTGGGATGCTGTATGTAGAGAATGATCATCTTGTAACTGAGATGCAAAAAGTTGCAATTATTGTTACAGATATTCTGCACAATGTGTGTCTGTTTTCATGTGCATTATTTACCTGCTTCTTTACATATTCCACTGACACTATCACTTTCTTCATAGCTGCACAGAATCCAGTGTCATTGAATCCTGATCTGCTGGAAGTTTCCAGATGATATACCAGTATGACTGAAAAAAAAATAATATTGGCAATGTCTTTCAGATTGAGGGGTGGGATGAAGGGTAATGAAGAAGACTTTCACCCATGCCTTCATCTACATTCAGGTGATACACCAGTTTTTCTCTGGAAGAACTCCCCCTTTCTTTGATAGGATTTATGCTTGAGTACTGACTTCAGGACTTCTTTAGAAAAGATTTTCACTTTCTCTTTTTTATCGCCTAGCACACTTCCTCCTTTTCTATTTACAGCTCATGAAACTGGGTGTGCTGTTGGTTAACTGTCTTTGTAGCAATTACTAATCAAAGCAGATAAACCCAGCAGTATCAATTCCTTGTAACATTACAAAAAACATACATGCAGTGGTCAAATAATGGTATATGCAAAAGATTTGAGTCAGTCATCTGTAATAGTTTAATGAGGTATGTCTATTTTTTCCCGATTACTCAATTTACTAGAAGTCGAAGTGGAACAAACAACAGGTTGCCCAAAATTTTGAGTCTGCTCGTATTTCTTTCAGGTGAAAGGCTTAGTGGTATTTCTGAAGGTATCTGTTTTAGTATTACTGTTCATTCAAGGTTAAATAAGGAAGTTGAAGAATCTTACCACTAGCAAGTTTTAGGAATGCCTGCCTATTGATCAGAAGGTAGAAAACTGTGTGACTTGTCATTATAGGGATTGCAAGTAGACTTACTGCAAATCTATTGCAATTAATACAAGTGAGATGCAGTGCTACCGTAATGCTGTTTTGTTTTTTTTTTTAGCAAAGTGGTGTTACAATACCCATACATTCTTATACTGTTGAGTATATTACTTTTCGTTGTTTGCTTAAAAATGAAACTCTGATGCTGATCTCTTCAGAGGATTTTTCTCATGGAAGATGTAGAGTAAATAGAAATCACAATTAACGATTCTACATTAAGTTTGGAACTACTATGTAGTAGGGCAAAGAATACAACTCTTACGGTTTTCTTCATTTGAACTATGTTATTTTGTATGAGAATTATGTTTCATTAGGAGAAAGTAAGTGCTAATCATGTTACAGATGTGGTGTAGAAATTGTTAGTGAAGTTGAATTTGAAAATGAAAAGTAGTTTGGGGAAGTTGAATGTTTAGACAACCAGAATGACAAGAATAAAGAAATACTTCTCTAATGCTTATTGTGCAATAATATAGAGGTACAAGTGATGTAGGAAGTAGCACAGCTTTTATTGGTTTAAAAAAAAAAAAGCCAAGCTCATTACTGAATAATAATTACAACACACATTGCCTTTTATTAAATGTTGATACTTATTGTTACCTTGATGAGAAGTGTAAACTCATGGTCTTGTTGTCTTTAAGTCACTGGGCTATTGTATACTATGTATAATTTGAAGATTGGGACAAACAGATTTGATAACTGTAGAGTCTGTATTTTTATTCCTAGGCAGTTACTGGGTGACCTGAACTACTGCCAACACTGTCTTCTACTTCATTGATGCAGTCTCCATGAATATCTTTTTCTAATCCTGATTTGTTAGCTTCGTGATCTCTCTCCATCCTTCTTGTAGGCCCCCTGCAGGTACTGGAAAGCAGCAGCCTTCTCTAGGCTGAACTACCCCAGATCCGTCAGCCAGTCTTCATAGCAGAGGTGTTCCAACACCTGACCATTTTTAAGAGGGTACTAGGGACTAGCAAGTGACTAAGGCAGTTTTTTGGTGATGGAAGTGTCACAAAGAAAACTTGTGTTTGGGAAAAAATTGCTTTGTTTTTAAGAGGTGAGACCAGAATCCCTATAATGATCCTGTTTTAGTTTTCCCCCTTCTTCAAGTGAGGATGAATTCAGGAAATGCTTGTGAGGTATATTAGCTGCCTTTTTTTGCTGTTGTTTTGGCGTTTTGTGGCAGAAAAGGCTAATGAGGAATATTGTTGGGTCCTTCTAAATCTAGAGCTGAACACTGAACAGACAGTATGGAAAAAGAGCCAACTGATTTCAATCTCTATCTGGTCCAAATTTACATACACATTGAAAAGGGATTGTTGAACTTCTGTATGTAAAGCTAGGGTCATTTCTGTTCAGGCTTCCTGGATTTGCAGAGAAAACATGTCTGAATTAGAACCTTGGCCTTTAAGAGAGACTTGAGATTAAAAGAAGAAACCCAACCCAGCAAGTCTCACTGAATGTGTACTGTCTGATGTGTCCCATTTATGGGAACTGATTTAGCAACCAGTTCTTCAGAAATGCTGATTTAGGTATAAGTAATTGCACTATATGAGATAACGTTTAACAGTGGAGCTACAGGACTACTATGTTTGCAGAGGGAATGTGCAGGACTGGCATACTGCCAAAGGCACATATATACAAGAATTACAGATATTTTGTTTGTTCTTCACAGTTGTATGATTTTCAGGAACACTTCTGTGGCACAGAGGGGATATGCGCAGAAAGTGCAGACATCCAGATCATGCAAATAAATTATGACAGAAAGTCTTGCATGGAAGAATATAAATACCAGGTTTTTACTTCAAAAAATGTATATCCACATTTAGGAAGCTTTAGGAATACAAATTATATTGCCTTTTTTTTTTTTTAATTCATTTTAATTACTTCCTAAAGTGAGAAACATGCATTGCATCATTCATGCCAAACTGTTTCTGCCTTGACTGACTGCACCAAACATCCTGCCTGTTTTGTTTTTTAAATTTAGAATACACGTGTAAATGCCTTTTATTTTTCTTTTGTACTCAGTTCATACGGTGTGCATAAAAAAAATTTTGCGTGCAACAAGATTCATAGTAGCTGTCAATAAAGCAAATGATTACTAGAGAAAGTAGGTGGTTGTTTTTAACTTATGAAAGGCATGTTATGAAGTCTACTGCTTTAAAAACCTTTTTATAACCTTATTCTATGAACCAGTTTCTTACACAAAATGTTCTTTAACAGGCAATTAAGAAAAACATATTATAACTTGCTTAATGCGTTTGTGTGTAGAAGTACCAAAGACTGAGAGACAATTAGCTAGGTGTAGGGCCTGGATCTCTGTTTTTAGCCAATGATTGTTTGTTTTTAGCTCTTTGGGGCTTCAGAACTAGCTTTTAAGTATATTAACTCACTCCTAAGACAGGGTCCAATGGTAATGCACTGATTTTACTTTTTTTGTTATGTACACATTGCATATTAATATTTAGAATAGAATAGAATCAACCAGGTTGGAAGAGACCTCCAAGATCATCCAGTCCAACCTAGCACCCAGCCCTAGCCAGTCAACTAAACCATGGCACTAAGTGCCTCATCCAGTCTTTTCCTGAACACCCCCAGGGACGGTGACTCCACCACCTCCCTGGGCAGCCCATTCCAATGCCAATCACTCTCTCTATGAAGAACTTCCTCCTAACATCCAGCCTATACTTCCCCCGGCACAACTTGAGACTGTGTCCCCTTGTCCTGTTGCTGGCTGCCTGGGAGAAGAGACCAAGCCCCACCTGGCTACAACCTCCCTTCAGGTAGTTGAAGACAGTAATGAGGTCTGCCCTGAGCCTCCTCTTCTCCAGGCTAAACAACCCCAGCTCCCTCAGCCTCTCCTCGTAGGGTTTGTGTTCCAGGCCCCTCCCCAGCTTTGTTGCCCTTCTCTGGGCACGTTCCAGCACCTCAACATCTCTCTTGAATTGAGGAGCCCAGAACTGGACACAGTACTCAAGGTGTGGCCTGACCAGTGCTGAGTACAGGGGAAGAATAACACTGGTCAGGTTTCTACCTAATGATCATAAGCATGTGTATCCTTGCTTATATTAATTTAAAATAATTATCGATCTCTGTGGTATGCTGACTTCCTATGAATTTTGAGCATCTGAATAACTCAATTCTGAATGCTTCCATTCCTTCTTACATGAGAAGATTTTCAGCACTTGATTAATATTGGGTGATGTTACTGACATGTCTGTTGTTAAGTAGGAAAGTTACATTTAATTTTTTTTAAGATCTTTAAAGTCCCAGGATGAAATGTAGTAAAATTCAGGTTATACTTGCCTTGTAGAAGTGATGATCATATCTGTTTAATTTAATACTGAAAAATAAAAAAGAAAAAAAAAATATTAAAAGATACAGAGTTTGTGTGGACGCATGGCCAAGTGCTGTGGAATTCCTTTCTCATTGAAAAGTTTGAGGCATTTTATGGCATAGGGGAAATTAATGTCAATATTAGATTTTTATCTATTCTTAAGAAATAAGAAAACAAACGAGAAAGAGTTATTGAAATACACATTTTGCCAACAATAGATTGTTCTTTTAGAGATGAACCTCTGTGGAAATCTTCATTTACTTTAAATTATACCAGTTAAATGTAAATGTTTGATTTAAAGTTTAAAATCTGAAATCTCAGAGAATAGAAAATGTAAAGTGCAAGTTGCAATATTTTCTGAGCAGAATCTTTCATATTGGTAGTACTCATAAAAGAAACAGATCTTCATAAGCAAATGGCTAACAGTTATTTATTGAGTAGTAGATATTTTAGTAATATTTTTCCCTGTCTCTTGATCTTTAGCTTTCAAATCCCTCATATCTCACGACTAAGAACTATGATTTTTGATGACACATGTCATTTTTGAATGCTCTGAACAAGTAGCCAAGTTACAAGAATTGATAGAGTCAGTTTGAGTATAAAATCTTTAAAAATATTTAAAAATGCCCTGGATCATATTCAGTACATTGCAAGTTTATCTTTTGAGTTCTGTAGTTTTGAAAAAAATAGGCTTGAATATTAACTTTTATTTGTTTGAGGAAAAAAAAAAGTAAAAAGAAGGGCTTTATTATTTCTTTTTTTTTTTTTTAATTTCTCAAATAGCCAAAATATAGTTTTGGCAGAGTTGCTAAATTCCACAATATCATTGGAAAATGAAACAGACTCCTGGAATATAATACATAAATATTGCTTAGGTATGCGTAGATATGTTTAGGATGAAAGAAGCTCAGCTGGAGCTTGAACTAGCAAGATGTCAAGAAATGCGGGAAAAACTCCTGTAGGTATGTTAGCATCAAGCAGAAGTTCAAGGAACATTAGGGTCCACTGCTGCATGGGACTGTCAGCTTAGTTAATGATACACAAAATGCAGAACAACTTTTCATTTTCTCTTTGCCCTGTTCTGCATGAGAAGGATCAGCTCTCAAAGTCTCTCTGTCAAGAAGCAGCAACAAAGTAAACAATAAACCATTGACAGAAGAGAAGTGTACTAGTTGGACACATACACAGGGCCTGAACAGGATCTGATGGATTGTGTCTGAATTGGTGCACTGGAGAGACACCTTATATCGTATCTAAAGGACTGGAAAAGGACAAGTAGTACCTCCATCTGTGAAGAGGAAAATCTGGGAAACTACAGACCTGTCAGTCTCCCTTCAGTTTTTGGGGAAGTAGTAGAACCAGTGTTTGTGGAAGTTATTTCCAAGTACATCAAAGACAGAAGGATATCTGGGAAAACCCAAGTCAGATTTTTTGAGGGTGAATTGTGTTTGACCAACACCGTTGCCTTCTGTGATGGAACTACTTCCTTAGTGGATGAGAGAAGACGTATGAGTGCTGCCTACCTTAACAAGGCATTTGACATGGTTTTCCCCATCATCCCTGTAAAAAAAAAAATTAAGGTGCAGTCTGGACATAGAGGCTGTGAAAAGTGGCTCCTCTGCCAAGATCAAAGGATGATGCAGTGTTAATAGCTTGAAGTCAAACTATCAGCTGGTCGTGAGTGGAGTCAGTGCTGGGACTGGTAGTACTACAGCATGAATTTTAACTAAGATAAAGTTCTGCACCTGGAATTGAATAATCTCAAGTGGTAGAGCAGACTGAGGGCTGACTGGCTAGGCTATTTATTATTGCGTGGGTATATTTAAAAGTCATCTAGGTATGGTGCTCAAGGATACAGTGCAGTAGTTGCCCTGGTAGTGTTAGGTGATGATTGAACCTAATAACCTTAAAGGTCTTTTCCAACCATTATGATTCTGTCTAGCTCTGCTGCAGAGGATGCAGGTGTTATGGGGTCAGTAAGCTTAACATGAACTAGCAGGGGCTTGTAGCAGTAAAGCAGGAAAACAGTGTCTTGGACTGCATCAGGAGAAGGACCATCAGTGATGAAGGCGTGTGCTTATTCTATTTAACGCTTAAGTAGAGCAGCAGAAGTTGGTTAGAGAATTGAAGACTCTTTAGGGAGAAGAGAGAACTGGTCTTCCTGTGCCCAGTAGATAAAGAGGAAAGTATTTGCATTCTATTTGCATGAATATATACAGTGACAGAAGTTGTGGGTCCAAGTTACTTCAGCAGAATTCCGTCTAAGTAAAATAAATAAATTCTTCATTGTGAGATGATTTATTAAAGAATTAAATGTGGGAATGGTTTTTACCAGAGAAGTGGTGGATTTTTCCTTGCCAGCAGCATTAAAGACTTTAAAGGACCCTGAATAACCAAATCTAGGGCTGTGAATTTGACAGAAGGTTGAGCCAGGTGATAGTGAGAGGTTTCTTCCAGTCTTTTTTTTTTTTTTTTTTAATGAGAGGTAGTCCAGAACAGTTAAATTTGTGAAGCAATCTGTCCATAATTGATCAGACCGGAGTATTTTTTTTTATTCAAGACTATAATCAGTAGTAGCTCTGATGATGAAAGATTGCTGTTCTGAGTCTGACCGGATGGGATGGGGTAATGGAATTTTTACTGGAATGCAAGCATATTTTGTCCAAAAAGCATAAAGCATTTTTCTTTTACACAGATAAGAGATTTCAGTAGTGGTTGACTTTGTTTTATACTCTGATTTGTCAAGTGCCTGGCTTTACACACAGGAAAATGGTAGTTGAAAGCAAAATAAAAATAATTAACCTACATAGTGACATTAACATAAATTTTACACTATGCTTTTCTGGGTTGTTTAGAATATTGTTAAGACTAGTAACTTGAAGTATATAACCGTCTGCAGAATAATCAACATTTTTTACTGTGGCATATATATTTAAAAAACATTAATGATATTTAAATAAAAGTTTGCTTGCCTTAGAAGTGACACTATAAATAAATAAATACATTTGTTTCACGTCGTATTCCAATGTCTGTTCAAAATTGGGAATTAGGTCGTCCTGAGGAGATTTCAGGGTGTAAAGACTGCATTTCTGAAATGATTGGAAAAAATAACAAAAAATTATTGGTAAACCTTTCTGAGCTTGAACATAGATTGACTATACTGTTGTCCTCAAATATGTGTGTACAGATCTTTTTTAGGGCATTCCTAACCTCGTAAGTTGACTGGGGTTCTGCTAATATTTTCAGCTAAATGAGAGAAGCCCTTGCAAGAAATCCAGGAAGGGGCACACAACTACCTTTGAGGAAAGACTGGGAATCAGAGAACCATTCAGGTTGGAAAAGACCCCTGGAATCACCAAGTCCGACCATTGACCCTCCTTGACAAAGTTCACCCCTAAACCATATCCTCAAGCACCACATCCAAAAGTCCTTTCAGAGAATCAACCAGGTTGGAAAAGACCTTCAAGATCACTGAGTCCAACCTATTACCTAACACCCTGTAATTAACTAAACCATGGCACTAAGTTCCTTATCCATTCCTCTCAGGACAGTGACTCTGCCACCTTCCTGGACAGCCCATTCCAATGGGCATTCACTCTTTTTGTGAAGAACTTCTTCCTAATGGCCAGCCTAAACCTGCCCTGGCATAGCTTGAAACTGTGTCCTCTTATTCTGTCACAGATTGCCTGAGAGAAGAGACCTGGCTACAGCCTCCCTTAAACACATTCAGGAATGGTGGCTCTCTCTCCTCTGCACTCACTCCAGCACTTCAGCATCTCTCTTGTATTGAGGTACCCAAAACTGACACAACACTCCGGTTGTGGCCTCACAAGGGCCAAATACGAGAGGACAATCACCTCCATGCTCCTGCTGGAAAACACTTACAGCTACCCTAATGGGTGGGCTGTTTTTTGGTGGTAGTTAGGTATAAATCTGTAATGTGTGTGAAAGCTGGCCATTTGCCTCAGTATTTTGGTTCAGTATCTTACCTGTTCTACTGTGTGGAGAAGGAGAAACATTAATTTGTAATATGCTTAATTACATTGGGAGTAAGTTGAGGGTGTGCAGCAGTTGTAACCTTTTAATTGCTGAGGTAATGTATGTTTTGTATTCCTTCTTGAAAGCATTGTAAACTTCATTTGTAAATTCCTTCATCTGTTTTGTGGGGTTATTAAATATTGCAGAATATGTCTCTGCTTTACAGTTTTCGGTGTTCCTAGTTCTTGCCCACAAGATACAGAAGTACTGGATAGAGTATGCAAGGGAATATCTTCTCAGACTCAGATGTCACTTTATTTGTAGACTTTTGGTGTGCTAACAGAATCTCTTGAGTCTAGTTTGACAAGATGAAAGGGCAACCTCAAAATGACATTGCTGCAGTGAGAGTTCAGTGCTTTATTCTACCTCAAATGCATGTGCATGTGGCAGAGTTTTTTTCATTTTCTCAGAGGAAAAGCATTTTGGGCACATTTTGGCACTTGGTAGAATAACTTCACTGTTTGATTTTTAGTGTGCTAGATTTCTGAGACACATATTTTTAAATAAAAATATTTAAGGAAGTTAAAATTTTAGGGATGATTTATAATTTTATGCCTTTTCAGTTTATAGCTTTTGTGGTGTGTTTTGGAAGTACGTGTTAAAACATAGTATAGAACAGTACTGTACAAGAAAATTTCTAGACTTTTATAGTATTTGGAAAGTTAGGCTTATAATGAAAGTGTTGGAACAGATTTTTCAAGCACATCACTTAGCTTTTCAGCAGTATATGATTCCTGTTTAGAAAGTGTGTGAAAATACCCAAATAAGGCAAACAGCATGGGTTCAGAGTAATCACTGTAAAACTTGTTTTCTTTTGGTGCATTCTCCAAGCTGAGTAGTCATCCTTGTCCTGTAGATGTGTAGGCGGACAAATTCTGGTGAATAACAGCAATATGCCTATCTTGCTGGACTGCCATTGGCTTTCTCAAAGAAATTTAAAAAAATAAAAACACCACCAAAAACCAGGCAGCATTGTGAAATCTAAGGCACATACTGCAAGAACTTTCTAGACTGAAAGTGCCAACTATTGGAAGCCTACAAGGATGTTCTCTCCTACCAGTAAAGGTCATAAATTTTGTGAACTACTTTGATTCAGAATTACTACGTTCACAAGTGGAGAGTACATGTCTTAATCCTAATGTAGCCATAGGATAAATTGATTGCACTGTCAATGCAGTCTTTCCCTGTTGCGCTACTCTTTTGCCTTGTACTAACTGCTACTAATTTGAAAATGGTATTCTGTAGTCTTTAAAAGGGAGTTTGTAAAGTGCATGGAGCAAAGAGGTGAGAGTTGGAGAGCATGACTGCTAGAATCGGTTTTTATTAACTTCTGAGGAAATGAGGAAGAGACAAAACACTGAGATGCCAGAAAGAGTAATACAGAGAAAACGATGATTCATGCTTTGCTTACAAACTAGATAGATGGATGTGGGTTCATAATGACAGTGTACAATCAAATCTGCAAGACATAGTTTGCCTCAGATCTCTGGTGCATCAAAGTTTCTTTCATGCACTTCTGAGTAGAAGATCTTAGCTCTGGGTTCAGCATGTTGTGGAGTCCTGGACTCACAGAGGGAGTGGATGTGCAGAAGTATATTGGCCTGCAGTTTCCAGCAGTGACTTGATAAGAAAGTTGCAGAGGTTAGTTCTGTGAGAGTTAGTTTTGCTGTTTCAAAAGCCTAACTACTTTCTTTCTCGCAATAGTTGAGCAAATACTATTCTAAGATACTTCAAAATAGGAAACATGGGGTGAAAGGAGGCATCTTTGTCTTCAATAGCTGAGACAGCAGAAGTCTCTGGTTTAATCTGCGCTCTCCTTCATGGTTGTCTTCAGAAAGTTAACCTTTCCTACTTCTGACTTCAAATTTTGAAGAAACATGTGAATAGTTCACTGATATCTGGGTCAAGGAATTCTTTATATATTCTTTGATCAGTGATTGAAACATAGAACAGGAACAAAAATATTAAACTGATGGCAGTTCCATCTCCTTTGAACCAGAGGATGGCAAGGCACATGTTCTGTTGGAGTGCAGTGAATCATTTCTGCCTAAAAGTCTTCTCATGAAAAAAGCTTCAGTTGCTATTATTAAGCTTTGGAAGGCTAAAATAGGAAAGGGTTAGGAAAAGAACTTTTTCCGCTTCCTTGACAGTTACAAGTTTGAAATACTTAAATGGGAAATGTGAGACTATAGAAGTGGTTAAGGCGCTAAGGTCAGCTATTGTACTAGGGTTTTTTTCACAGTCACTGATTTTAAATTGACAGCTACCTTTTAATCCACTCCTATAAAAGTTGCTTTTGGAAATTTAATAGATTTCTGTAAGTATCTTCAAGGAAATACACATTTTAAATGAAGGAAGAAATCTGCATTTTCTTTTTTTTTTGTTTTAGAGGGGTTGGGGATGTTTTTGTTGTATTAAGTTGAGTCAACTTATTTTTTTTAATAGGTCTAAATAAATCAAAACCTTAAAATTGCTTGGTCATATCTTAACAGTAGATTTTCTTAACAGTAATATTAGAGGTGTTTTTTAGTTTCAGTGCCTCTCTTTTGAAGTTTTCTTTACATACTTTTCCAGGGTGTGCCCATTGAGCAGGATTTCAGTGTGTGGAAGTTTTGAGCCAGATTGCACAGCTATACAGTATTCCTGTTCATAAAACACACAGTTCCTCGTTGTTTTTACGTAGGCTATGATTTGGACAGAATTGTAGAATCTAGATACAGACATTGACTGATACCAGAGAAGTGGTATTTTTTCATTTGCATACTTGCTGATAAAACTTCTAAAGCAAGTCTTGTCACAAAGTTTCATAAAGTTCCCTCTGGCTACAGAACCCTATACATAAATGTGTTTATGAAAGCTGGTTGTGGTTTTATATGATTTAGATTTCTATACAGATTTATGGATGCAAGTTTTGTTTGCTTTTCATGTTCCTGGCAAGATTTGTATGTGCACTGATTCTGAATTAGTAAGGTAGCAATTTGAGTTTAGCTGCAGTGGATACTTGACCAGAGCATTTCCTGCTTATTTAACTGTCCTGTCATACTGTCTTGGGGCATGTCCAAGAAGGTTGTTTGGAGGCTTTCAGCAAGGTGTCTGATAGTGCAAATCAAACTTGACATTATTTAGCAGGAAACATGCAAATGCGGTCAGGACTGATGTTTAATTGTTTTTATGTGGAAGGGGAGCAAAAGTCTGAGTGAAAAGAGTAGCTTTGCTATGCTGGGAGTAGGAGAGAGAGACGGTTGCTTTTTCTAGCATATTACCTTAAAACAACAGCTGGATATTTATCAGAAAAAAAATCAGATTGAGATAGTGGCTTTCCCAGAGCTAGACACAAGTCATGAATTTGAACTAATGCTGCCGCAAAAAGTGTGTGTAGAAACATGTTTGAAGATGGTGAAAGAAGTCTAGCATGAGTTAAGTCTGGAAAGGTAAAAAGACTGCTGAGTATAAAATTCAGTTGCAATCTTAGCTTAACCAGAGTCCAGCGGATAGTGTTTTGATTCTTGGGCATTAATTATATGTCTTGTTTATTTAGCCTTTTCAGACATATGCCAAGAGACTAAATGAATAAGTTCATTTTTACCAAATGAAAGAACACCCCACACTAAGTTGCAGCGCAAATGTTGCGCTTCTTTAGAGAATAATTGTGTGTATGCAAGTTTTGTCTTCCACGTATTTTTCCTCTATAAGAAAGATGGACTTCTTCCTTTTTACTTAGCTATTACTATTACTTCTGCCTCTCTTTTTTTTTTCACATTTACGAGAGAAAAATTTTAGTTTTGTGTATCGGTGCATTGTTAATAACACATTTTTGTAACCATCTCTAGTTAGAGGGTGCTTTCTAAGCAGAATTGCTTTCATATGCTCATGAAAAAAAAGATTAGAAAAAAATCAAGTAACGTTTTTGGAAGAGTGAAAAATATGCTATGTAGCTTAGTTGCAGAGTAGAAATCAGTAAATAGGTATCAGGGAGTTGAAAAATGATACTAAGTCCACTGTAGAATTTTCTGCTTACTCTGTTAGTGTGAAAATATTCACCCTAGGCATTTTGTGATCTACTGATAAAAGGATAACATTGGCACAGTATGTAGAACACACACTGAATGGACTTTGTGACACAGTTGGGAAAAGAAAGTATATGTCAGATGAAATACTAACATAAATTCTTCTGTTTGTGTGCCATTTTAATAAGAGAAGAAATGTCATTGGGAAGAATATATTAGTAATAATCTGATGATAGATAATTTGATTTTATTTTTCTTTGGGGGTGGTTTTTAGGTTTGGTTTTCCTCGACTAACAGTCCATGTTTTCCTTGAAATCTGTGGAAAATTAATGTGATCAATTTAAACTGTCATTGTCTCAAAATAGATATATTTTTTAATAAAATAGAGGAATATTTTACTTTTGAAAATGCATTTACAGTACTGTATACAACTTGCTAACATGCCTGTGTAATGTCACTTACAGGTGCTGACCTTAAGGAAAGAGCAAAAATGCACTCAAGTGAAGTTAGTTCTTTTGTCTCAAAAGCAAGAGCAACTATTAACGAAATGGGTATGTAACCTCTCCCTCAAACAATGTTATTTTAACTGTAGCCTCTGAAGGCACACATCACAGGAATGACATAAACTGAATGGCTAATTCTTGACAGGTAGTAGGGTATCCAGCACTATTTATATTGACAAATACAAATCATGGTGCATTCTTTCTTTTAAGATGTTCCTAATTGAGTTGAACTTTCTTTTAGAATGCTAGAAAAAGCTAAATCTCAACAGAAACAGAGGTGATTTTCTCTGCTCTTTTCATAAAGCCCATATTGTTCAGTGAGATCCAAGTACTTGAGAATTTAACTTTCACTATTGTATTCTTGTGGTTGGTGTAATTAATACATTTTAGAAACATGTTAATCATCAAGTGTTCATAGAGAGTTATCTACTAAGCCTTCTAAAAATATTATTTGATATTTACTTGTTCTGGTGTGGTAAAAGTTGTTAATAGTTCAGGATTCTGATTGGCTTGCATGAGTTTTTAAGGATAGTATTTGCTCTGTAAATTCTGTATTATGAATTCACTATGAAATTGTTACGTTCTATGTTATGTTGCTGATAATCAGCTTTAATTTTTTTTTTGGTGATGTTACTGGTAAGTTCTGTTAAAAAGAGAAGTCCTGTGGGGAGCGTATTTTGTAACATGAAATTTTGGCACAAAACTCTGGGTAATAAGTCATTCCTCAGATCATGTTTTTAGATTTACTTCCTTAGTAGTATTGGGTCAGATCTTGGTTTGGCAGAGTGGTATGAATGGAAACTATTATGTCTTTGAAGGTAAATAACAGACTACTGAAGAACGAATCTTTAATAGGTACTTCATTGAGATACTTCTGTCCTTGAGTTAATGTCTTCTATTTGAAGTGAGGCAGATCTTCCAGCCTCATTAAGTAAATGAAAATAACAAAATGTCTGGAAGCAAATAAATTGGTAATTTCTTGCATCTCATACTATGTTCCGTGCTGAAGTTTGTCCTGCTCTTGGAATGTAGACCAAGAGACATGAAGTTGTTCAATTAGTTACTTTTAAAGATTTTTGCGAGGCTTCCATAGCTTTGAGTTACAATTTTTTTAGCCTTTCTTAAACTGAAGTTACTGGAAACACTTTCTGAGATGCTGCACTTGGGGGCAACTGACTTTAAGATTTTCCTAAGACAAGGAAATATGTTTTTGAAAATCACATTATTTTACATTTTGTAAGTGAGAAAATTCCTAAAGAAGTATTTGGAGTATAGGTAGTGGTTTGATGCTGTGTTTTGCTTCAGAGTTGAAAAGACTTTAAAACAAAGTTGATTGTCTTCAACTTTGTTAGGGTTTCTGTGAGAGTGATTAACTACTGAATATGTAAGCAAATTTTCAATGACAATCTTAAATGTTTAACAATGAGTCATTAGGCTAACAGTGAAATACGTGAAGTTTAGGAAACCAGTATGAGTGCTTTAGTTCATTAGTCTCTAGTCTTTTTCTCAAGAAGGAACCATGGAATTATAAGTGGAATTTAGTATTTGCTTATCTATATACTAAAATAGTTAAGATAGGCACCTAGGTGATTTGTGAGGGGTTACGGTTACAGTAGTTGGACGTGGTGCAGGCTGGTAAGGAGAAAGAATTTTAGCATAGCACTTGCTTGGTATTGTACTAAAACATTTGCTTGGGTTCAGTGAGTGTCGTCCCTCCTTCTTTCTTTCCCACTTTCTCCCCCTTCTTCCTTCCTCTCCCCTCTCTCCTTATGCAATCCCTTCCTTCTCTTTTTTTTTTTTTTTTAATGTCTCCTATAAAACACTACACAAAAGAGTTGCTATAAGATTCCTTAATGGTTGCTTGTTACTTGGTTATCTCCCAGTTAATTTTTAAGGGATTTTTTTCCCCCAGGATTAAAGAAGAATATTGAGATGTCGCTTGTAATGTTATTGGTCGATTTCTGTGTTATGCATGTTTGCACATGCAGCTTTTATTTTTCAGTGACATGATATGTTCCCACTCTATACATACTTGAAGCATTTTTGTTTCTGAACACACTGTGCCAACAGTAGATGTGTTTTTTGGATAGATCTAACATTTCTCTGAAGGATCTCGGCAAAGCAATTTAAAATGTGGTTCCCTATATCAGGAGCTGGTCAGTTGTATGAATGAGATTAGATGAGATACCAGGTGTCATGCTGTGTGATGCCCTTATGAGTAGAACTGAACATTAATTTAGTGGCAAGCCAGATGTTCTCAGTTCTTCTTTTTCTTCTAAAGAAGACATGTGACGTTGAAAATACAAAGGTTTTGGAAATGAGTGGAACATTATATTTGGATTTGATTTCTGCAGTGAATCTCTACTTTGAAAATAATAATAATAATGATTTTTTTCCTGCAACAAACAGAATATCATGAGATGGTTAAAGACGGGAAAGAATTTTCTCATTATTATTTGCCGCTACAGAATACTGTATAGCCAAAGAACAGTATTTCCAGTCTCCCACTTTATTCTTTCTCTATCCAACTTTAATGCTGTAATCTCATTTAAAATGTGTTCTATTTTATGATTTTCAGAAATAGGTCATGTTTTGATAATTGCATTTGTGTTCAGATGTGTGACCTAGTAAGGAGTTGCTTCTTTTTAGCAATATTTTCAGAAAGAAGACCATTAAGTTATCTTGGTAGACAAAAGGCACAAAAGGTTAATTGCATCTTGAACAACTGGATAAACCTAGCTTTTAAGAGCTGACATGCTTTGGCTGTCTTTAGCTGCTGTCAGTTTCACTATGTTTAAAATCCTTACACTAGTAGTTTTGTAAAAAAGCTGTGATATCATTTTGAAATACAGCTACAGAGGAGAATTTTCTGGAAATTAAAACTATACTGTGCGTGTTTTTAAGGGATTAATTTTTAACTTCTTGCTAAATTTGGGTGAAGTATTATAAATGCAATAAATACCAGTTGGTATAAAAGTAAGCATTTTTTTAAAGAGATGGAAAAAGAAATGTACTGAGCTGTTGGTTTCAGTGCCTAGAGCTTAAAGGTGAAAAAATCAAAACAGCCTCTATTTTTATCAGTGGTTTCTTTTGCTAAAGTAAGAGCAGAATTGTGGGATTTTTTTTTTCCCCCCAATAGTAGGAATTATAAGTAAGAATTACATTTGTCCATTACTATATTCTGCTTTGAGGCTCCCCCTTACTAATGTAAGGGTGGCTTTACCCTCAAAAAAACTAGAAAGGCATTACTAGATCTCTTGCAACTATGTCCAACAAAACAAGCCTTGCTAAGTGAAATAAAATGTTTCTGACTCACAGAAACCTTGATTTGATGCTTTTGAGTGGGAAAGCCATCACTGTGCATAAATTTTGTGATGCGACTCCCACGATGTCCATGAGAATTTTCTTTATACTGGATTTTGGGTATTGCCTTTACATATATGTAAGCTGTTGGTTTTCAGTTGCAAAACAAACTGCAGCTGTGTATGAAATGCAGAGCATTTTAACAGAAAGAAAAATCAAAGTTGCAGAAGGAAGTTGAGCTCAGCAAATACTTTTGGTTACTTGAAGTGATTTTTGGTGCCAACCTCTACTAAGTGAGAAACACCATTGGTTAGTAGAGCTTTTCCAATGAACATAGCCCTGAAGTTTTACTATATTTAGTACCTTAATCCCACAAGCAGGGTTAAAGAAAAAAGGAGAGTGACTTTATTCATCATTTTATTTAAACTGAAGTGTGGTGTGGTCAGGCTTTAACTTCTTCATCACCATTGGAGGTAAAATACCTTCCTCATGGCCTCATAGAAAGTAGGGTGAACTAAGCTAAGGAAGAATTTTTTTATGAAATGCTCATTTTACTTGTTTTATGTTGGACATGATCCATTCTAATGGACCTTATACTGCTTTGTTTAAGAAATCTGATTAGTTTGGATGCATATTTTGTGATAGAACTCTAATAAGTAGTGATGATTAGTAACTTTGTTTAGACAATGTTTTGACATAGTCCAATTTAAATGAACTCATCCTGAAAGAAACTATCAGTTCCTTGCTCCTTTCTTTTGTTTGTTTTGTTTTGTTATTCTGTGCTTTTTGTTTTGTGTAAAGCAGATCCAACTCTGCTACAGAATCTACAGATTCATGTCTTTATTCCTTGGCTATTTTCTGTCATTCTGGTGTCTCTCAGTCATCATGAGACTTTTAATTTACCTGAAAGAGTGCTCATGTTCATCCCTTAGTAGAACATCTTTTTCTACAGAAAGTTCCTTTTGGGCAATTGGAGGTCATACATACTTGGAAATCTTGGTTCTGTGCTATAGTTTGGTTTTACATGCAGGCTGTCAGAACTGGATTTCAGAGGTCCCAGGAGTGGTAGAATTATGTATTTTTTACTTAATTTCTGATCTGAACAGGGAAGGTGTGAGGGGCCACTAATGAATGAGGAGGCAACTTTGATAACTGAGGATGCAGAGAAGGCAGAGTTGCTGAATGCCTTCTTTGCTTCAGTCTTTACACCTAAGGCAGAACTCCTCTATGTACTCCAGACCCTGGATGAAGGAGAGGAAGCCTGGAGGAGGGAACGCTCCCCAATATCAGTGCAGACTGGGTTAGGGATCAGTTACACAAATTAAACATTAACAAGGCCATGGGCCCTGATAAGATGCACCCAAGGATGCTGAGAGAACTGGCTGATGTTATCACTCTGCCACTCTCCATCATCTTTGCCAAATCGTGGCAGACAGGAGAGGTGCCTGAGGACTGGAAGAGAGCCAATGGCACTGCAGTCTTCAAAAAGGGCAAGAAAGAGGTTCCAGGAAACTGTAGACCAGTCAGCCTCACCTCCATCCCTGGAAAAATGATGGAG
>WAAF01020241.1:38349-67039 GCA_013400475.1 Tricholaema leucomelas
GGGGGGCGGGGGACACCCAAACCATCACACAAGCTGTGGAAGTGTGGGATTGGTGAGCAGAGAGTGAGGTGGGTTAGGAACTAGTTGCAAGATGGAGTTCAGAGGGTGGTGATCAATGGTGCCAGGTCCAACTGGAGAGCTGTGACTAGTGGTGTCCCCCAGGGATCAGTGCTGGGTCCAGTCTTGTTCAACATCTTCATCAGTGACATTGCTGAGGGCACAGAGTGTCTGCTCAGCAAGTTTGCTGATGACACCAAGCTGGGAGCCTTGGCTGATACAGCTGAAGGCTGTGCAGCCATCCAGAGAGACCTGGACAGACTGGAGAGCTGGGCACAGAGGAACCAGATGAGGTTCAACAAGGGCAAGTGCAGAGTACTGCATCTGGGGAGGAATAACAAACTGCACCAGTACAGGCTGGGAGGCGATCTGCTGGAAAGCAGTCCGGTGGAGAGGGACCTGGGGGTTTTGGTGGGTAACAAGTTAACCATGGCACAGCAATGTGCCCTTGTGGCCAAGAAGGTCAATGGGATCCTGGAGTGTATTAGGAAGAGTGTGTCCAGCAGATCAAGAGAGGTTCTCCTTCCCCTCTACTCTGGCCTGGTGAGACATCGTCTTGAATACTGTGTTCAGTTTTGGGCTCACCAGTATAAGAGGAACAGGGATCTGTTGGAGAGAGTCCCACAGAGGGCTGCAAGGATGATTAGGAGACTGGAGGGTATGGCTTATGGGGAGAAGGCTGAGGGACCTAGGGCTTTTTAGTGTGGAGAAAAGACTTAGAGGGGATTTAATAAATGTTTATCAGTATCTGAAGGCTGGCCAGGAGTGGGGGGACAGGCTCTGCTCACTTGCTCCCTGTGATAGGACAAGGAGCAATGGCTGTAAGTTGCAGCAAAATAGGTTCTGCCTCAACCCAAGGAGGAACCTCTTCCCTGTAAGGGTCACAGAGCACTGGAATAGGCTTCCCAGAGAGGTCATGAAGTCTCCTTCTCTGGTGTTGTGGAGGGGTTTGAGTTTGAGTTTGGGGTAAGATCTGAGGCTGATTTGCAGGTTATTAAATAATTTATTAACATAAACAAAGAGAATTTCCCCCAAACTTATGTACAGCTAACCCACACAAATTCTTTGTACATGGTTAGTGAAACTACTTTACAGAATGTCTATTTACAGCTGAATTAAGCAACTTGGTAGAGTTTTTAGAAATGTTCTGGTCAGAGAGACCTGAGGCATAAAGTGCCACTGGTAAAGTTAATAACATTTCTTAGCAACTTGGACCGAGAGAATCTGAATAGTCACTAGTTGGAAGGTTCAGTATCTGTGGTCCCAAAACACATATATATAGCGGAAGCCACGTGGCTGATTCTCGTGGAGCTAACAGTTCAATTCAAATTTGGGGCACGCTGTCTGAGTGAATTCCACGGCACGGTCGGGCTGATGCGGCAGGCTGGAGCGGCGGCCGGCCGGGAGCGCCTCGTTCCATCATCCACTGGATCGGCGCAGGGTGTCGTGGAGCAAAGGGGTCACGTCGAGCCAACGAAGGATAGTGGCCCCAGGCAGCAGGCAGACAGGGAGGGAGTGGAGTGGGTGGTAAGAGCCTCTTGTTTACCTGGATTGCACTATTTATCAGTTATGAGTCAAGATTGACGGTCCTTTGGCCACAATATTGTCCAATAGGCTTCTGGCAGCAAGCCAAACCACACCAAACTAGGAAGGGTCCACAGGTCTAATACCTCCAAATGTGGGGAGAGCATGAGTGGGCCACACACTAAGCGGGTGGGCTTATGCAACCTGTTTACAACCACCTTATATATAACCTGTTTACAACCTGGACCTTAGGCAGGCCAGACTTTGTGGCACCAGGCCTATTGTGCCCCTTTTATCAATTTAATGTGTTTACCTCTGGTTTGGGCAGAAAAACATGTTTGGGTAGGAAAACATGTCCAGGCAAGGCAAGGCATAGGTAGGCTGGTTTGGGCCTATGTGACCCTCCGCTACATCTGGAGACTTTCAAGGCCTGCCTGGATGTATTCCTCTGTGATCTGTGTTAGATAGTATTGTCCTGCTCTGGCAGGGGTGTTGGACTCGATGATCCCCTTGGGTCCCTTCCAACCCTTAATATTCTGTGATCCTCTGTGATCTACTCACTGCCTCCCCATCCTTCCATTTCAGAGTCTTAAAAATTGGCAAGAATGCTCATTCATGAGTTTTCTGGGAGTTCTGTGGAACTTTGGTTAACATTAAAAAATCCTGGTTTATTAAGGACCACTCCAGACCTGCTTACTACTCTTACAAGTGACTGCTTGTGTGACATTGACAAAGTGTTTGCTGGAGATAAATCTGAGCATCAAAGGAGAAGCTGGAAAATCCAGTGTGAAGAAGTGTGGGTTTCTTTCTTAGGAAGAGCACATATCAGGCTGTAGCTGAGAATCTGAATGAAAGCTACCAGATTTGAAAAAGCTACAAGATTTGAAAAAAGACAAATTTACAGCTGAAGTGCAATGCTCTGCAACCATCCTTAGTTTCCCTATGTTGCTGACACTGTGAAAATGAGATTTTGGCACAGCATTTCTCTTGAAGTGTTATTTTGTTGCCTGTTTATTTAATTGTGGAGCACAGTGTTGCAGTTAGGGTCTGGCCACGGCACAGCTAATATAGTTCAAGACTGCTAGCATTCTGAACACATTGCTGAGCTTTTGGTTGTTTTCCAGTAATAAATTGTCGCTTCTCTTAACACTGACTTAATTTAAGATACTCTTTGACTAAGAATTGTCTGTTTCCTAAATAGACAGTACTGTCCTTGCAGAGCTGAAATTACGTGCTTTGTCACATTTCATTGGATTGTTTTTAATTAAAAAACAGAATACTAAACTCTGTACTGTTTAGAGACAATGAATGCAACATTAAGCTTCTCTACCGAGATGTTTATTAGCTGTTGGTATGACAGCACTGCTTCCATAATTGCTGATACACTTTCCCACCATAATAACTTTTGTAAAAATTGATAAAGATGACTCAGAAACACAGGACCTCAATATTAGGATGAGCTGATTTGTTCTTCCTCATAGATGTGAAGATTACGGTAGAAGGTGGTTTGCATTTCTGATTCTTTGCTCTACATCTGGCACTGCTGTTCAACCTTAACAAAAATTAACATAGCCTCAGCTGCTGTTTAGTTTTTCTTTTGGTGGTAATTCTGAATGTTGCTCTGAGAGGGAAGGAGGCTGTGCTCTGGACTCGATTCTTTAATTTTCTTCCTACAAGAAGTAACTTTACCGAAAGAAGTGCCCTACTTGTGGCAGCCATTATTGAAATCAACATAGCCAGTTTCCACATTGGCTGTTAAAATGACCTCCACCATGACTTGCTGACAATGGCTTCTGTTCTCTCTAGGGAGTAGGGGAATTCTACCCTTTTCTTGCCCCGTTCAAGTTTGAAATTGCATGTTTCAATCCCTGAGAACAAGAAGGAAAATTTAGCTCTTTTGCTTTGCTTGTCTCAATCTCTGGCTTTGTTCCTAGAACCAATTGGTATTCAAAGGGCAATGACTCACAGCATGGTACTGAAAGTGTGATGCTCTTCTATCCAGGAAATACTAAGCTCCTTTCTTTGGCCCAGCATTAGGCTTTGAGTTCAAAATATCATGTTCAAGTACTATATTGAGCCTGGCTTTTACCCAGCTATGCAGTCCTTCATGACATTACTTACCTGGCTTATAAAAAAATATTTTATATGGTTACCACAAAATATATAGGGTTGTTTCCTCTGTAGTGTTCAGTAAATGAGCTGACTGAAAATAGTACTTATATATTGAGCTTGTTTAGAAATAAAGATATTTTAGGACTAGACAGAATTTAAGTTTATGGAATACTGGTGAAAATGGAGGAAAAAATCTAGAAATGGTCAGCTATTTTCTTTCTGTTGTCTTAAACAAGAATGCTGCTGTTGTGTTAAACAAGAATGCTACATTAGAGTATGTATTATCTATAAATCAAAGTACTAGACAATGAAAAAATGGAAAACTTGCTCCACTGGCTTCTGTTAGATATTTGAAATTATAGTTGTGTTTTCGTTTGAATTCTATTTTATGTACTAAAAATAAAATGAAAAATAAACCTTGGAAAGAAGTAGAACATAAAAGCGTAACTGAAACAATCCTTTCCGTTATCCTTTTCTTCTGTAAAGCCAGTGCTTGAATATATGCTGTGCTATTTGTCTGAATAGTGATTTCTTAAACATACTTTGTAAGGATAAGAAATAGTTTTTCATTTTTGTTCCATGCAAAACTTTTCTTCATGAGCACGGAAAGTAGATTCTGTCATCTAGGGTTTATTTAATTATTGTAGTTGAAGAACCTCTTCAGTTCCAATTAGTTTCCCAGCTTTTGCTCTTATTACCAAGAATATGAAATACACAGTCCCTATTACCTGTCAATAATAAAGTACCAAATACAACATGTAGAACACCATATATTCCTATATTAATTACTTTTTTGTCAATTAAAAAAAAAATCTTGGCCAATTTAAGAACGAGTGATCACTGAAGGAAAATGCAAAACTAATGGTACTGGGGGAGATGCCTTAACCCTTTGGCTACTGTCATAATAAAGGGAAGTTAAACTTTTCTAACACATTTTGCTTTATAATGAATTGCAGGCCATGTGCAAGAAACACTTTCATTAAAACGCAAAATTTCTTGGCAAGTACTAAACAATACTGACGTCGTCTACCTAGACCTGAGTAAGGCATTCGACTCTGTCCCACATGACATCCTGGTCACCAAACTGGAAAAGCACAAACTGGATGGGTGGAGCACTCACTGGATAAGGAATTGGCTGGATGGTCGCATGCAGAGAGTGGTGATCAATGGCACAATGTCCACCTGGCGACCGGTGACAAGTGGTGTTCCTCAGGGGTCAGTGCTGGGACCAGTGCTCTTTAACATCTTTGTCAGTGATATGGACAGAGGAATTGAGTGCACCCTCAGCAAGTTTGCAGATGACACCAAGCTGTGTGGCACAGCTGACTTGCTGGAGGGCAGGGATGCCATCCAGAGGGACCTGGACAGGCTGGAGAGGTGGGCCCAGGCCAACCTCATGACGTTTAACAAGGCCAAGTGTAAGGTCCTGCACCTGGGTCGGTGCAATCCCAGGCACAGATACAGGCTGGGTGGTGAATGGCTGAGAGCAGCCCTGAGGAAAAGGACCTGGGGGTCTGGGTCGACGAGAAGCTCAACATGAGCCGGCAGTGTGCACATGCAGCCCAGACAGCCAACCGTGTGCTGGGCTGCATCAAGAGAAGTGTGGCCAGCAGGGCAAGGGAGGTGATTCTCCCCCTTTACTCTGCTCTCGTCAGACCCCACCTGGAGTACTGTGTGCAGTTCTGGAGCCCCCAACACAAGAAGGACATGGAACTGCTGGAGCGGGTCCAGAGGAGAGCCACGAAGATGATCAGAGGGCTGCAGCAGCTCTGCTATGAGGACAGGCTGAGAGAGTTGGGGCTCTTCAGCCTGGAGAGGAGAAGGCTTCGAGGAGACCTTATAGTGGCTTTCCAGTATCTGAAGGGAGCCTACAGGAAGGCTGGGGAGGGACTATTTACACGGTCTAGTAATGTTAGGACGAGGGGGAATGGGTTTAAGCTGGAGGAGGGGAGATTTAGACTGGATGTTAGGAGGAAGTTCTTTACAGTGAGGGTGGTAAGGCACTGGAACAGGTTGCCCAGGGAAGTTGTGGATGCTTCCTCTCTGGAGGCGTTTAAAGCCAGGCTGGATGAGGCCTTGAGCAGCCTGCTCTAGTGGGAGGTGTCCCTGCCTATGGCAGGGGGTTGGAGCTGGATGATCCTTGAGGTCCCTTCCAACCTAAACCATTCTATGATTCTATAAATACCTTTCTTAATGTGACTCTTCCTACCAGTTGTCTGTCTGAACTTTAAAGGTGTTAAAGCAAAGTTAATAAAGTTCTAATAATTCTATTAGCAGTATCAGTCTATTAAATTTCTTATGCGAGTGCAGGAATTAAATGGTAGATAAAAGCTTGTCACAACTGTTAAGTGGCATATATATGGAAAAATATCCAAGTGCACGTGTAAGCCATTCAGATGCAAAAATATGGTCATATTTTCACAGACTGAGATATTTTTAAGACTTATGTAAATACACGAGTAACTATGAGTAACCACCTTTCATTCTTCTTGCAGTTGTGTGACAGATAAAGCTTTGTAGCATTTAATTACTTGCCATACAGAGAGTGATTTAACCAATCTTCTTTGCCTTCAAGTTCATATGGGGAGATTCGGAAATCTGTCTTGCCACTTCTCGGTGTTGCTGAATACATTGGTTGATGTTTGTACATCACGTTGATGTTACAGAATGGATGAAAGTTCATGTGGGAGTATTAGGTGTCTGTTACTCTTTTTCCCTATGGAAAGGCCTGGCTGTGTGGTGGTACTTGCAACTGAAAATGCAAGCAGACTGTTGTAGTCACTGACTTGTTGATGGATTGTCCCAGTCCAGAGGAATCCCAGGTATTTCTGGGATTTATTTCTGGATTCTTGGGCGCAGAGTTAAGGGCACAAACTGTGTCAAACGCATAGGCTAGCTTTATTGCATTCACACAGCATACACACACAAGGATAGGGATGAGGAGAGGGAAAGTGTAAGAGAGGCAGGAGAGCAGAGAGAAAGAAAAGAAAGAAATACCCCCATGCAGAGAGAAGAAGGGTCACTCCGGAGTCATTTGGCATCCCGAAAGTCTGTTTGAAGAGGTTGGGTGGGGAGTGCACTGACTGCAGGTTGGAGCTTCTCTTCTTTTCCCTGGCTGGTTCATTGAATATGCATGTTTTTCTGAGAAACACTTAGCGTTTTCCAGGAATTATTTGCTTAGCCAGGCCTGCTGTCTGGTTGTGTTGGGCATCCTCAATGTGGTAGGGGGTTTTCAGAGTTGAGTCGCCCTTGTCCGGCCATTTTTTCTGAAATGGTCACTGCTGTTGATAAATCAGGAGCTGCTAGACTACAGTTGCGTCAGAATCAGCAAACCTTTCACAACAGGAGGCCTTCACCTCCTACATGTGATAGGTGACAGGAGCTCAGTTCCAGGTGTTGTGGTTCCGAATGGTGGTCTTTCAGTTCATGCAAGCTGAGCTGTCAGGCAGGTGGTCCCATGTTAACATGCACAAGCTCACTCTGTGTTCCTCAACTGTTTTCTTGGCCAGTTGTTGCATATTGGGGAGCTCCTGGGAGGTCTGAGCTCATGCAAGAGGGGCTTTTCAGGACAAACAGGATGCTCACTTAGCACTTTTCAGAAATTTAGCTCAAAATAAGTTTTTTCCAGGATGCTGGGACATGCTGTTTGTCTCAGTGTCTTGACATGTACTTTACAAGACAAGGTAAATAAATGCTTGAACACAGATGACATTGCCCTCTTAAGTGCAAAGCTTGTATGCCTTGTTAATATTGTTATTGTTCTTCAGGAAAAGATCCCTAACGATGTTTAATGATTTTGAGTTATTTTGGGGGCTCTGGATGATGCTTTTGAGCAGAGGGGCTAGAAGAGTGACCTCCAGAGATTTCTTCCAACCTCAACCATTCTGTGATTTAAAGGTTTCTCACGTGCTGCAGGCTTATGTAGGAAGATATTTGTCACATCTACTTGAGTTAGATAATGAATTGTGTAGCTTTTTGTATATCATTCAATTTATAGCATACTTTCCTCTAGTAATTCATGTAATATGGTACACAGAATGTTTTTTAGGCAATTCATTCTTCTTGCTTTGTGTTTTGTGAAATCCATTATTCAAAAGGAAAAATGAGCTGCTAGAAATACCTCCCAAAGTTGCTTGTCCTGATGAGCTGTTCATTAATCAACCTTATTTGTCAAATAATGCGTAATGCGTATGTGGAATAAATAAGATTGACAATCCGTTTCTCCATTCTGTGGGAACTCAGCTATGCTGTCATGTAAATGTGAGTTCTCCTGCTACTTTTTTCTTAGTTGGAGACCCAAAAGTTTTGATGGCAGTACTCTCACTACTTTTTCCAGTCAGTACTGGGAAACAATTCTTAGACCATCTGATGATTAAAGACAGGTCAGGCTTGTGAATCTGGTTCGGTAAGTGCTAGAGGTAGTAACTAGGTTGTGATTTACATCTGAATAACTGTTCTTTCTGAAGATGTATTGCCAGAGGTAACTGGATAAAGGTGAACGATGCAGGATTTTTTTCAACTTTGTCCGGGTATAGGAGCACAACAGAGGAAATGCAAGGGGAATTAAGGTGACTTATTTTCAATTTAGTATTTCATATCAAGTACTTCAAAAGGCATGCTTTGAAGTGGGCTTCATTTGAGCTTTCCTAAATATCAAATTTTAGCTGATCTGGTTGGCTAAATTGAAAATAGTTGTTATAATCTATAAGAAAGTACTTAGAAGTTAATTATATCTAAGGGACCGTATATTAATTATGCATTGTTAGAAATCAAATGGGCTTATCATGGAATTGTCTGATTCATGGAAGTGATGGACTGTGGCTGTTGCTGCAGTAATCATGCAGACCTTTAAGAGAAACTGAATTCTAAGTCTGCTGGACTTGGCATGTTTTTAATGATGGTTACTATGTCCTAGTTGTAGGAAGGACTGCTGCAGGAGTTCTTAAGGTTGATTGTGTGAAATTGCTGTCAAGCTACAAATGTATAGTTTTTACAGAAAACACATTGACACGTGAACAGCCTAGATCCCAACATTTTGTGCCTTGCTCAAAAATGTCTCTTCTTTTTATACAACTATGTGGTGCAGGTGCTAACAGTACTATAGGCATACTTACCTATAGTAAGTTCCTCCATGGAAGGCACTTGTGGGAGATTGGTGTCACTGGATTTTATATATTCTGAATCTTTATTTTTTTTCTGCATGTCGTGTATTTTAAGTTAATGTTAAGTCAGTCATAAAGGCAAGGCTACTGTTGTGTATTAATTGTTCTTATTTTGGTTTTACTGTATTTATTAGTTATTCTTTTAATGTATGTACTTATTCTTTTCTTCATACTTTCCTTCTTCCTCTCTATCTGTGTAAAGCAGACTTTTCCTAGTTGATCAGACCATTTCATTGTCTGTCAAGAGTAAGAAATTGTGGTTGCGCAGGAGTGGAGAAAGACTGCTTGGTATTTACTTAGCAATTATCAAGAGTAATTCAGTTTCCTCTTAGCTCTGATCGTACGTATTTGTAATTTTATAAGAACGTTTTTAGTGAATCAATCAGAAGTCTTAAATAGTCACATACAATTCAAGTCAATAGAATCCAGGCAGCTTCTGCTTTCTATTTGGGGAATGTCAGTGTCTGCAATATATGAATCAGCTGTGTGGGCTTGTAACACACATCTGAGAAACTATTTCTTGTTTGAATCCTCCAGACCTAGTGCCTGTATTTTTATGCTGGTGTTTTATTCATCATAGAATCATCTCTAAGGAGAAAGAAAATCCCATGTTAGTCACTAGCAGTGGACATCATGTGGAAAGTTACATAAAGATGAAATAACAGTTACCTTCTTCAAAACACTTTTAATCCTTTGAGACTGCTTCCCACACATTCCATGTGTTTTTATATGCTTAAATGCAAAGTCCTCCTTCTGTGACATTCTGTACTTGTGACAAAATTGTGGGAGAGTTTAGCTTACTCTGCTCTAAGTATTTCAGTCATAGAGTCACAGGAAAGCAGAAGGCTCCCAAGGTTACAAGATGCTCCTGGTCAGCCTAATCTAAAACTACACATGAAATAAATACTTACTGAGGAAGCATTCTTGAAGTTAAGCATGGTTACTATAGAGTAGAAACAAGTCCCAATTATTTACATTACTTCATGTCATGCTTTCCAACTTTTGCATGACCATTTTTGGCGGCTATTTGACTTAATTAGCTGTATCATGTTATTATGTTTAGTTTCTCTTAATGGATTTTTTTTCCATGCTATTAATTGTTTTAGTTCTTCAGTTTACCTGTTGGTCACTCCAGCTGTGTTATACTTTGAATGGCAAATAAGCTTCTGTCCTAGTTTTGAGCCATGAGCTGCCCAGGGCAAAAGGACAGAAAATGTATTTTAGCCCTTTCCAAGGAGCAAAGTAATAAGTGCTCCAAACTGATTGGATGTTTAAATGGAAATTCTATTTACAGGTATTTACAGTACATTCAGGTAAAAGGAATATGTTCACAAGTTAGGCTCAGTGACTCATTTGGGTCTACCAGGTCAAAAACCTTCCAGAGCCTTCCAGAAAACCTCCACCCTACTCAGTCTCATCAGGTCTAAAAGCAGGTCAAAATGCCTTTTCACTCTGTCCCAGAAGCCTACCACAGGCTTCTGCAGGCCTTTTGTCATTGCAAAATTCCCANAAAAAAAAAAAAAAAAAAAATCAATCTACTTGTTGATATTTTTCTCATCTTTAGCTAATCTGAGTCCTGTGATCTCAAATGCAGAAGTGCATTTTTATCATGTATCAGGCTTTGTTACTGACTTAGGTCTAATGTATACTGAAGTGGGCCCTTATTTTGGTTTGCTGTACTTAGAACTTTCTTTTTCTAGTATCTTTAAGCATTTATGTTATATGTTGACATGAATATTACTATTTCCTTGTGACACTTGCTTTATATGCAGAATGGAACAGGTATGCAGCATGTTTTTATAATGCAACATATAAAGGCTTTATGAATTAATTGTATGAGCTGGCTTAGTATTTAGTGTCCTTCATATTCCATGCTTTGAGGTACTACAGTAGTTCAGTGCAGTTCTCTAACTACAGCTTAATGTTGCTTATTACTTTTTCAAACAACATCTGTCTTTGAATATATATGTTCTACATTTGTCTGTGTGTTGTACACTATAATTATTTTGTTTCTTTTATATATAATTTTAGTTCCTTTCATGGACTTTTCTGTATAGACCATGATTGAACATTGATAAACTTCTATCATGTCTAGAATCTAACACTGTGTATATCTGTTTGCAGTGTGACAAAAATTATGGAATGATCAAGAATAAAACCATTGTGCTTCTTGGCAGAGCTCTAACTATTTTTTTTCTGTCACTTGGAGCAAATGTAGAGTTATTGTGGAGGATGTACAATGTGGAGTCTCTTTACATAATTTATTGTTCTCAAAATTCAAGTGTGCAAGTCTCAGTAAAGTCTACAGGGCATGATTTGTTAAGGCTAACTTCTTATATTATGAGCTGAAGAGTTTTGATAGTTGTATGTTAAAATTACCCACAAACATGAACATGTGCCCCTTGTGCTACAAAATATGAATATTCTAGTTCTAGTAACTTAGAAACTCATTTTACAGTCTGGAGTAATTGTTTTTTGTGGTTTTTTTTTTTTTAATTGCCTTTTCTGTGTTGCTTTTTCTGATGCTTCACAAGAACATGTTAAAAGCATTAATTTATTCAATTATTTTGATAGGTATGCATACAGGTATTGTAAAGAATCTGTATTTTGCCTTTCATTCGTTATCAGCTTCCATGTCAGGTCATCCTTTAATATCCTTGGGAAGTGACGATTCTGTGATACAATATCGAACTACTTTTTCTCTTTTTGAATTAAGACTTTTAGTATTTTGATAGTCATGTTGAGTGCATTCTTGAAAGTGAAGTGTGTTATAATACTCTTTCTATAAATTAGCTTTCCATGTATAGTTTACTTGACTAGCTAAATCTGGAGGTTTCTTATCATTGGGAAAGTGATCCAAGTTGGAATACAGTAAATAGTGATCTAGTTACTGTATGCTAGTCCCTGAGAAGTGAGACACAGGTAGTAACTTCTGGAAAACACAGTTAATAGTGGCCGTGCCTTCCTATTCGGATGAATTACTTTTCATTTACCTGTAGCAAAGGCAGATAGCTGTAAGAGAAGTGCTAGCTATATCTGCCTTGAGCTTGGATTGCAAGACTTTTTGGCAAATTGGTTAAGGTGCCAGGTACAGCAGTTTTATTCTACTGGAAATGAGTTGCTTTTTCTCCTTACCTTTCCATATATCTGAGGAAAAGAAATAGAAAAAGAGCAGGTTTTGCTGTTACTCCCTCTGCCATGCTTCCGTGGTCAATGGCAAATACAGTGGATACTTTGGCCACTTAGGAGTGACAGCAAGTGCGTGATATTGCAGACAGCAATCAGTAGTTCTTTTGACATTGGATATTGATTTAGACAGTCACTTTTGATCACAATCTAAACCCGCAACCAAGGGACTTTTTGATTCAAAGCATCTATTTTAATATTGAAAAACATTGGTAATTTTTTTCTTTCCCTAAAGACAATTTATATTAGTTGTTAATCATAAAAGGATAGTGATTTTCAGCTAAAACTAGCTTTTTTTTTCATTTGATGTTTTATTTTGCTACCCAGTGAAAATCTATGTTTGTATACAATTTGCCAATTCTGATGATAAACATTGACATGTAATTCTCCTTTGTTTGTTTACTTGTTTTTTTAAAAACTAAGTTCTCTGAAATGTATTTATCAGAAAGGGAAAAGGTAAACTAGGCAGCACAACTTCTAAGTTTGGAACACACTAGTTGACTAAAGAAAGGAAGTACACTAGATAAATAATTATTGGTCACATTACCCTTCTCAAAGGACAAGAATGTTTCCTCACTCCTCATTTTCAGCAGTTTTTATTTCTTTTTTTCATTTCCAACTAAGACTGAATATACTGATCATTGAATTCAAGTGGTTGAAACATTAAAACAAAGAAAATATTTTTTAAAGATCTGCAGAAAAATCTGTTTCTGTCAAGAGCTGTTTTAATATGTCAGCAAGATGTGCATCCAAGTCTTCAACTAATGAATTGCTTTTGACTGTCTTTGAAACTTCAGTAGTAGCAAATATGTGTTACTAAAACATTGAGCATAGTTTAGAATTATTGACACCTTGTGGTGAACATCACAGTAAATATAATTAAAGCTGTTAATAAAGGAGTTTATTTCTCAAGTAAAGAAAGTACATTTTTCATCAAGCTTCCTTGAGTTTGTGGTGAAGAGGAAGAAAATAATTAAAACATTTTGGATGTGAAAAGCAGTACTTCAAGCTGAATGTTTAAATGACTTCCCCATGTCAGAACACTGATGATAAATTGAATACAAACCATACCATGGTCACAGAGGCTTCTAGAGCCCTGCTACCTGTTATTTCTACTGGCAGCATGTGCATCTGTGTCTCAGACTGAGAGCTTTCCCACATTCCATTAAGCTGTTCGTTGCTTCTTTACAGAAGAATAGAGCCAGTAATGGTGCCCACACCACATCTGAGAATCGTAAGACAGAGAGAGACCCAAGTGTGATAATATATCTATCTGTATTTCACCTGGGGCTGTTTGGCTATGTGCCTTTTTGAAATATTCCTGATTAGTAGTTTGACTAACTCTGCTATGTGTGTTTGTTGAGTTGGATCCAATTTTTGTCAAAAGTGAGCAGAAGATGAAAAAAAGACCTGCAAACATATCCAGCCACAGAGTAATCAGAGGGAGGGGTGGTTGTGGGTTGTTTTGTTTGTTTTTTTTCTGTAGTGTTACTGAGGAATTTATTTTAACTTCACATTTTGTTTTATGAAACTTTTCCCATAGCTTGACTGTACTTGGAAAGAAATGTATTAAAATGGTGTCTCAGAGATCACAGGGTCACAGGACATTAGGAGTTGGAAGGGACCCAAGGAGATCATCGAGTCCAACACCCCTGCTAGAGCAAGACAACACTAACACAGGTCACAGAGGAATACATCCAGACAGGCCTTGAAAGTCTCCAGAGAAGGAGACTCCATGACCTCTCTGGGAAGCCTATTCCAGTGCTCTGTGACCCTTACAGTAAGAAGTTCCCCCTTGTGTTGAGCTGGAACCTCTTTTGCTGCAACTTACAGCCATTGCTCCTTGTCCTATCACAGGGAGCAAGTGAGAAAGCCTGTCCACCTGCTCCTGGCCAGCCTTCAGATACTTATAAACATTTATCAAATCCACTCTAAGTCTTTTCTCCACACTAAAAAGCCCCAGGTCACTCAGCCTCTCCTCATATACCATGCCCTCCAGTCCCTTAATCCTCCTTGTAGCCCTCTGCTGGACCCTCTGCAGCAGATCCCTGTCCTTCCTGAACAGTACACAGCTATCGATGGGAACATGCCAGTCATGGGAGCTGTCCCACCATGTTTCAGTGATGGCAATTACATCATAGTCATTCAGCCTAACACACATCTCCAGCTCCTCCTGCTTACTTCCCATGCTTTGTGCATTGGTGTATAAGCATTTCAGGGAGGGAGTTAGTCCATCAGCTTCCACTCTTGCTCTCTGACCATTCCCAGCCCCTTCCATGGCCCCCAACCAAGCAGTAAGCTCTGCATGTGCTGATTCCTCATTGCTTGATTCCTGTGGTCCATCTCTGCAAGATTTAAAGAGTTCTTGTGTGTCCCCAGTGTGTTGCAGGGTAGCAGGCTGAAGGCTCCTGTTAGCCTCCCTCCCTGGTATGCCATATCTTGCCTGTTTTCCAGCACACAACTCATTGCTACCTACCTCACCTGAGCCACCAGTGGATCTGCCAGTGGAGCTGACACATGGCCCCACAACTGTATCAGGCTTGCTTGTAGTAAGCCTGGCTTCCACCCTCCCCCCTCTCTCCAACCTAGTTTAAAGCATGATTAATGATCCCAGCCAACCCCTGCGATATAAACCTCCTTCCACTTGGAGAGAGGTGCACCCCATCTGCTGCAGGGAGACCTGGTGTCATGTGGGGGGACCCATGGTCAAAGAAGCCAAAATCCTGTTGGAGGCACCAGTCTCGAACCCAAGTGTTGAGCATGTGAGTCCTCCTCACTCTCTCTGGGTTGGTCCCTTCAACAGGGAGGATAGAAAAGAATATTACCTGGTCTCCCACTCCCTTGACCACTTGACCCAAGGCCGTGAAGTTTCTCTTTATAGCCTTTAATTTTTTTTCTTCCAAGGTCATCATAACCTATCTGGAAGGTTAGCAATAGGTAGTAATCCATGGGCCTTACCAGGGAGGGATTCCTTCTTATTACATCCTTGACCTGTGCCCCTGGTAAACAGACCTCCCTTTGGAGTGGGTCAGATCTGCATATTGAGCCTTCTGCACCTTTCAAAAGGGAGTCACCTATAACAATAACTCTTCTCTTTTTTTTTGATGCAAGACGTTTGTAAGGAGGGCTTAGGCTGCCTTGATTTTGGGAATTCCTCCACGCCATATGGTTCACCTTCCTTGTTGCCCAGTTGTACCCAAGACATTGAACTTGTTCTGCAAAGGCACCTGGGGAACACTGTTAATAACTGAAGCAACACTCCCATCATGGTGGGTGGGAATTTGTTGCCACAGTACCTCTTTGATTTGGTAGGGGGAGTTTGGGGGGGTGGGAGATGGACAAAGGCAGAAGTTTCTTTACTTCCTTGACCATGGACTTGCCTCCCCTCCCTCTTTTCCTTTGAGTTACTGGCCTCAGTCTGACAGGAGGTGGATACAGGGCATGCTTGACCCTCAGTATCTGATAATGGGTAATCCTGTCTCTCCCATCGGGACTGCCAAGCTGGCATCACCTATCTTGTCTTCTGCTTCTCTTTCTAAGCCTGTGAACTTCATCCTTCAATCTTTCAACTTCATCCTCCAGCTGCGCTGCTCCTCTGAGTAGGAAATCTACCTGTTCACAGCGTATACAATTCCCTGGTACAGAGGAGAGACTGAGGCATTCACTGCAGCCTGTGGTCTGCTTCTTAGCCTGTTTCATTTCAACCTTCATCTGTGTTCCTATTTCCATCTTAGCTGGCACCAAGAGCCTGCCCTTCTTCTGTCAGGTGGAGAGCGTTATGCTTACCTACTATGGTGATGTGCTTATAGGCAAGCAGGTTAGGTTTTGGGTTGTGTGGGTTGTGGGATTTGTTTGTTTGTTTGTCTTTTTCCCCGCCTCCCCCTCAGGCTCTACTCTCCTCATCACAGTGAGCAGGCTGTTGGCTCTCCTTCTGCTGATCTCACGTTGAAATGAGGGGCTTGCACTATTGGTATTGGTGTTCTTCATTTGGTCAGTGTTAATTGGTACTTTCCTTTCCAGCTAATCTGCCTATGCAGATTATGATGCATATAACATCAAGATGCTCTTCATTTGGTCAGAGTTAATTGGTACTTTCTTTTTCAGCTAATCTGCCTGTGCCTACTATTGCTGCGATTGATGGGACTGCATTAGGTGGTGGCCTAGAGCTTGCACTAGCCTGTGATATAAGAGTGGCAGGTAGGTTGGAATCCTGTTTGTAGAGTATAGGATGATTAGTGTTGCAGATGGCTAGACTAACATTTTGGCAACAGTCTTATGAAACTTACATTGTATTTGATGTTGTTTACAGCTAGTTATTTTAAAGAGCTCTAGCAGAAACCCAAACTTGCTCAGCAGAAACTTGCTCAGTGTTTAATTTCTAACAATTCCCACTGAAAACTCAGTTTTTTTTTGTTACATGTTTTATTTGATTCTTAAGGCTTTCATTTTATCAGTATTACTAGAAGTGTTGTGTAGTTGTTAGGAAACTTTATTTCTGTATTCTCCTCTTCTCTATTTGGAGAAGTGTTCTAGATGGAAACTTAATTTTGCCTAAAGAGGTTGCAGAAAAAAAAAGTTGTATTATTACACAAACAATTAAGCTGTTAGAAAAGTGAAACAGCACTTGAAAAGAGCTTTGACCTATCCAGCTGTTAAAAATGCAAAATCATTAGTTGGAAAGTAAATCGAAACTTGGTCCTGAGCAATTGCCAGTAACTTAGAGTATATAGCACTATATGAACCTTAGAGAATATTTGATCAGCTAAATAATCCGTAATAATCAGATAAGAATTCTACCCCATTTTACGATGTTGAGTAATAACAGTCTTTTAGTATTTTATATTTTGAAAGTAAGTCTCTGTTACTCACTTGTAATTGCTTATTGCTGTGTGAAAATTGGAAAGGTGCACAACTTGCCTTGTTGGGAGTGGTTCGATCTTTTACTAAAGGCAGATCAGTAGAACCTATTTGAAGATTTTCATAAACAAATGCTTTTAAAGTGATTTATTGTTCTTTATGAAGTAAATGCAATAAATTAACATTCTGATAGGTCATTCTTACAGTATTTTTCAACCTTCTCCCATATAGATTATAGTAGGAATTTAATTCCATTCTTCTTTTTTTTTTTTTTAGCCTCATCTGCTAAAATGGGCCTAGTTGAAACAAAACTGGCAATCATTCCAGGTGCAGGTAAGAATATTTTGCTTTTGTTTCCATGGATAACTAAATAACTGATGTCTTTTTATATGATTCTTACTGCTGTTTATGAATTTCTACCTATTTTTGTATTTCTGTTGAGGATCATGACTTATTTTCAACATTGTTGCTTTTATTACTTCCAAAAAGATACTGCAAAAGTGTATTTCTGATTTTTAGAGTGACACATATATTATGTTTTTAATCTATGTCTTCATTAACTGTTGAGTGATTCAGTAAATGATGTCTGATATCTTGATCTGAAGGCTGAATAATTGTGCTAAGGGTCAGACCTAAGAAAAAGTGAAAATTAACTGCATAAAAATTTAAATAGTTATACACTATTCCATAATGTCTTTAGAATTGAAATTTGTTTTCATACTGCTTGTAAACTGGTTGTAAAGAGTTTAATAATGGGAAGTATAGCAATTAATAGATCTTTTGTCTTAACAATAGGTTTTTTCCACATTTTTTGGGGTCAAAAACTTCTATTTAAAGGGCCAGTTGACTAGCTTTTCATGGATTCAAGGGTCATGAAAGTTATCTAATGAATAACTTTTGAGGAGGTCTTTGTGTTCTGAAACCTTAGTGTTTTCTTTAATGGATAACTCATCACCATTTGAATTAAGATACCTGTCTTTTCTGGAGGAAGGGAAGTAGCTTGAAAATAGATGCATCCCTGTGACGCTCATACATCTTTGGTCTCCATTTCTGGAAGTTCTGGGGAATTTTCTTGTAGAGGTGAAAATGAAACTGACATTATAGAAGCACTGGTATGAAGCTTGTGTAAGAAACTATACCATCCTATAACTATCCTGGACAGTTAGTACACAGTTTAAAATGCTCTGTGATGATTACTGTAGAGTCGTAAGTACTTTCCCTTGTCTCTTTTTCTCTGTGATCAGAACTACATTTTACAGAAATAAAACTTGAGTTATGGTGACTGATCCTTTTTTTTTGTCAGAGGATAGAGAATATTTTGTATGATTTTTTAGCATATATTTCTTTGTAGCGTTTGTACCGTGGAATAATATGCCTTGACAAGAAGTCCTAGTGAAGAAAAAACCAGAAAATGATGTGATTTCTTTGTTGGCAATTTTTCTTCCACTTTGTCTTCCCACTCCATCCTCTCATAACGAATTTTGCAGGACAGTTTTGGCAGCGTAATCTTCAGTTCAAGAAATTCTATTTTTTGTGCATTCTTAGTATTGATCTTATTTATGTTGTGTGATGGTTTGGGAGTTACCCGTTACTTATGACATCTTATGACCCGTTACTTATAACATCCAGACACAGCTGTCTGGAAGTTAAGGAATGAAGCTTTATATTCACAGCTTAGCACAATATACAAGCAGATATTTACAATATTTACAGCTATATGCAGAAATATACAAGTTAAAAATAATACAGAAATACAACACCCTTCCCAGAAATCAGAATTCCCAGGAGGGGCTCCCAACCACCCTTCCACCTTGTTTCCACCCTCTACCTTATCCCAGAGTTTGCCTTACATGCAAGGTGAGTTTGGAGGATCAGAAAGGAGGGTTGGAAGCAGAATTAGTTGGGTTACACAGCAAAAGCCCAGGGAGAAGAGCACAGCCACCAACTCAAATAGAGACTCTCACATACTCTGTCTTATCTGTGTTTATGTTCTTCTTGTTATATGTCTCAGCAAGCCTATGAATGAAGTAGACACATCATCATTGTTTTCTTTTTACAGCCTATATTTTTTTCTCACTAAAATATTTCAATTAGCCTCAAGCTAGCACATGTTGTCTGTGATGGCTTGGGTGTTCCCCACCCCCACACACTTTGGAAATCACCCAGACTAGACTCAGCTGACTCTGGAAATCGAATGAAGCTTATATTTACAGCTTAGCACAATATACAAGCAGATAATTACAGTATATACAATTATAGACAGAAATATACAAGTTAAAAGGTAATACAGAAACACAACACCCCTTCCAAAAACCTGAGTCTCCAGGAGGGGCTTCCAACTGCCTTTCCACCTTCCCCCAACCCCTCTCAACCTTACCCCAGTCCCAAGGACAGAATGGAGGTTCGGCCAGGGGGTTAGGAAACAAAGTGGATTAGTCAGAGAAATGGAGGCTGAGGTTAGAGAGAGAGATGCAGCTTGGAGCTCCCCAGTAGGAGTAGTGCTTTATCTATGTTTTGATCTTGTTCTTGTGCATCTCAGCAAGCCTATGAGTGAAGTAGACATAACCATTGTTTTCCTTTCACAGCCTGTAATCTGTTCCTTCTCACCAAAACATTCTAGCTAGCTTCAAACCAGCACATTGTCTCATATTTTCTTGTCTATAGTTAAGTATAGATATTTCAAACTTGCAGTGCTTTTACCTTAAATTTTAAGTTTCTGACTAGTTTACTATTTCATTCAAAATATTTTATTGCTACTCAAGGACTGAGATTTGAAAAAAAAAAAGTTGGGTTCTTTTTGTTTGTTTGTTTTGTTTTATTCATCCTGAAATAATGATTTGGCCATAAATCTTAAGCTTCTAGAAAATGTAACAGATTGCATGATGTTATAGTGCCTTTTAAACTTAAAACATTTTTGTAGTATGTTCAGTGATTAATTTTCTCCTTGTCCTATTAAGTTTTCTGCTGTTTTTGCTGAGTTTATTTAAGCTTCTCACAACATTTTCCTGCCGTCCTGCATTTCCAAGCCCCTACTTGCACCAGTTCTGTTAAGCAGTTAGAATATTTCAGCCCTTTGTGACTCCTGTTGGCCAAATAGTAACTAATCATACTCTGTCATCTGAAGGTGAAAAACGAATGAAGGAATTTTGCATATGTCATTTGGGTAGAGAAGCCAGATAAGCCCACTTGAACCATAAGCTTTGTAGGTAATGGAATACTTGCTTGCAGCACTTACTTAAAGCTGCTGTGGACTAAAACAGATCATGACAGTGGAGCTGAAAAGAGAGCTGTAGTGTTTAAGAGGCCTCAATAGGTTTCTGCTGCCATCTAGAACATCTGCAACATTCCGCAAAATGTGTTTCTTCTTCAAAGTAGGTCTCTGTGACATGGTAGTCTACTACTGCCTTTATTCTGTTCCATTTGCTGCCTTGAGGATATGATAAGATACAAAGTTTTTTACCTTGGGTGATACTAACATGCTGTTTGAGGCTATATGAAAAAACTTTTATTTTCTGTTTTCCTGGTTTAAAAAACCCACAAAGTTATACTCAAAAAGCAATGTTAGAAGAATATTAGTAGAATGTCCCATTTCATTGTTTCCAAGACAGCTGTCAACTTTCACAGTACTTGCAGGTCCAGGTCTAGCAGGGAGCGTTCCTGAATTGGCTCGCTCACCAGCTGTGTCAGAAAGTTATCTTCCACACACTCCAGGAACCTCCCAGAGTGTTTTGTCTCTGCTGTATTGCTTTTCAGCAATATTTCTTCAGCCTTTTTTCTTCCTCACTTGTCTTCCCTATGAACTTGCAGTGTGTTGGTTGGTTGTGGTTTAATTGGTCTATAGGCCAATGGCCGCAAAAAAACCCAAGTCTCTTGAATGTTACTCAAAGCAGATGGCCAGCTGAAGGGGAAATTCTATTGTTCTCAGACAAAACGTTTCAGAACAGATGAACCTGTCCTTGATCATGAAAGACTGGGGCACAGGAGGGAGGTGTTGTGGATGTCCTCTCTGTGGAAAATGTTTTTTTGGCAGAATATTCTTCTCATAGGGCAGCAAGGAGTTCATGTCAGACAAGGTTTCATAATAAATGACTTGCAGCATAAGGAGATGCTTCTTATCAGCTGGAGCAGCTTTTGTCAAAACTTAATTGCTAAAGAGAGTTGATTTTTTGGAATCTTTTAGTCAAAAAAAGCAGTTTAAACAGATGATTTTCCATGTAGTGCTGTGCTCTGTACAGAAGTCAACATAATGTAGCCTTTTTTTACACAAACAACAGATTCTTCTACTTTGTTTTTATTTCCCAAACTTCAGTACGCAAAAAACACCTATTGAACATAGTTTCTGGTGTCTCTCAACTTGTGAAGAAGGTGTTTCACAGTGACAAAATTATCCTTAGCCAGAAATTCCTTTGGAGTGTTTGTATTTGAAATGTTTTGGTTTTCTGCTTTTTAACTCGTTAAAGCTATTTCCATTCATGATTTATTTTATGTTGCTTATATTTTCACAATAGCTGTCATACTGGGCTTGAACTTGATACGCAGAATCGCAGAATCATAGAATGGTTTAGGTTGGAAGAGACCTCAAAGATCATCTATTTCCAGCCTCCTGCCATAGGCAAGGATACCTCCCACTGGAGCGGGTCGCTTAGGGCTTCATCCAACCTAGTCTTCACTACCTCCAGGAAAGGGGCATCCACAGCCTCTTTGGGCTGTGGCACCTGTGCCAGTGTTTCACCACCCTCGCTGTAAAGAACTTCTTCCTAAAATCTAGTTTGAATCTTTCCTCTTCTAGTTTAAACCCATTACCCTTTGTCCGGTCAGTACAAGACCTTGTAAATGGTCCTTGCCCAGCCTTCCAGTAGGCCTCCTTCAGATACTGGAGGTTCACTATAAGGTCTTCCCGCAGCTTTCTCTTCTCTAGAGAGAAGAGCCGCAACTCTCATAGTATGTCCTCACAGGAGAGGTGCTTCAGCCCTCTGATCACTTTTGTGGCTCTCCCCCAGACTTACTCCAGCAGTTCAGTGTCCTTCTTGTGTTGGGGGCTCCAGACTGCACACATTACTCCAGGTGTGGTCTGAGAAGAGCAGACTAAAGGGGCAGAATCGCCTCTCTTGCCCTGCTGGCAACACTGCTCTTGATGCAGCCCAGCACTCGGTTGGCTGTCTGGGCTGCATGTGCACACTGCCGTCTGATGCTAAGCTTCTCATCAACCCAGACCCCCAGGTCCTTTTCCTCAGGGCTGCTCTCCAACCATTTACCACCCAGCCTGTATTTGTGCTTGGGATTGTGCTGACCCAGGTGCAGGACTTTACACTTGGCCTTGTTAAATGTCATGAGGTTGGCCTGGGCCCACCTCTCCAGCCTGTCCAGGTCCCTCTGGATGGCATCCCTGCCCTCTAGCCAGTTGACTGTGCCACATAACTTGGTGTTGTCTGCAAGCTTGCTGAGGGTGCACTTGATTCCTTTGTCCATACCACTGACAAAATTGTTAAACAGCACTGACCCCTGAGGAATGCCACTTGTCACTGGTCTCCANGATGCTAAGCTTCTCATCAACCCAGACCCCCAGGTCCTTTTCCTCAGGGCTGCTCTCCAACCATTTACCACCCAGCCTGTATTTGTGCTTGGGATTGTGCTGACCCAGGTGCAGGACTTTACACTTGGCCTTGTTAAATGTCATGAGGTTGGCCTGGGCCCACCTCTCCAGCCTGTCCAGGTCCCTCTGGATGGCATCCCTGCCCTCTAGCCAGTTGACTGTGCCACATAACTTGGTGTTGTCTGCAAGCTTGCTGAGGGTGCACTTGATTCCTTTGTCCATACCACTGACAAAATTGTTAAACAGCACTGACCCCTGAGGAATGCCACTTGTCACTGGTCTCCAGGTGGACATTGTGCCGTTGATCAGAAATCTCTGTGTGTGACCATGCAGCCAATTCCTTACCTAGTGAGTGCTCCACTCATCAGGTCTGTGTTTTTCCAGTTTGGGGACCAGGATGTTGTGTGACAGAGTCAAATGCCTTACTCAGGTTTAGGTAAATGACGTCAGTTGCCCTTTCCTTGTCTACTGTTTCTGTGACTTTGTCATAAAAAGCCTTTTTTTGTTAGTATACCACTCAATGACAGATATATTACAGGAAGACAAAACGTGCTTGTAAACAACATACATAAACTTTCGTACTTTGTTAGTAGAATGAAATGGTTTGACAAGGGAAAGTAATGTAGGATAGATGTAGGAAATACAGATAACAGAAATTCATTTTGGGGAGTTTTACATTTTATTTTTTTTTATATGAAAGTTGCATGTATGAGTCAAGATGTTGGTATTCATTAGCTATTACACTTCCACCAAAAACTCCAGAAAAATGCAACTCCACTGAAATTCATACACTTGTGACAGCTGGCTTAACCTTGCTAGGTTGAAACTGTAGCTACAGGCCTCCTTGGAGTGGTGTTGTTTGGTTGGTTGTTTTGTTTATGAAGGCATTTAAGTTGGCATGACTTCATTTAAGTTACCAAAACAAAATTTGCCTTTGTTCTTCCTTACTACTACTTCATTACAGAGCTGTCTTCTGCTGTTTAAAGGTAAAATAAAACCCCAGGATGTAGTCCCTCAGATTATACTTTCCTTGACAGCATTCAGTTTAAAAAGACTTAATGAAAACCAACAAAAAAACCCCAAACAAACAAAATACCCCAAACAAACAACAAAACAACAAAACCCACAAACCCAACAAAACAGAAAAGTTATAGCTTCTTTATGTGTCTTAAAGTTTCTTTGAACCCTCTATGCCAAAGATGAAACTGAAGCTGTGTTCCATAGCAGATTGAACTGATTCTGGTCTTTGTAATAGGTAGCAAGAGAGAGATTGAATGGCAGCATTTCTGTGTTCTTATCCTTTTACTTGTTTTAAAGGTTCTAGTTTCTTTTTCTAAACTTTAAAATGTGTTTGGGGAAGTTTTAGAGTACTTGTAGATTATAAAAGATAAGAAGAACAATCTGAAAAATCACTTTTGTTTGTATAGAATGAAAACAAGCATAAAAATATATGCTGGATTTAGATAATCGTTGTGTATTTTATTTATCCCTTAAAGGATTCATTGTCTGATTCTAGAAACAACAGAAAGGTTTCTGCTGCCAGGTTTATTTTAAAGCTGAAAAAAATATTTCTATTCTAGATGACAAAGATGGCAAGGGAATTTCCAGATGTGAAAAACTCATACAGAATATGATCTTGCTAACAGCAGCAGTATGATTTAGCCAAGTGTAAAGGTTAAATAAAATGTCAGACATTTCAAGTTGAAATTAATCTTACAATACATTGTTATTGTATTCTCAGATTTCTGTTACTTTTGAAACTAAAGTACAGAAATTACATTTGACAAATACAAAAAAAGAATTAGTGTCAGTAATAGTGTCTGAGGTAGAACTTCATGGCTGTAGAACTAAACTGCACATTTAGTGTAATTTTTCTGCAAGTAGGTGCGTGACAGATTTAAAAAGAAAGATCTGCCTATTTGTATGACTTTATACTCATAACTGAGGAATCTTGTATCTCTCTATTCTGTCTCTGTTCTTGCCTTCACTATCCTACTTTAGTCATCTCCTTTTCCCATGAAGTCTTGCTAGTTCTTACATATACATTATTTTCACGGTACATAAACACACCAAGTAAGTTGTTTTACATTTTTAAAGTTCAGCTTGTAGTCTTGTGGCAACTGACTGGCTGATCAGAAAAAATAAAACAAAAGTGAATCAGTTACCTTTGTGTCTTTTCCTCTCTCTCTTTTTTTTTTTTCAGTCTGTAAGTTCTGAATTTCCCCAGTCTTGTGTCAGATTTTTAATACTGTACAGTTCCCATATGAAAATAGTGGTGCAGTACAGTTTCAAATAAACTCCTGAACCAACACATTTAGCATTTTGTCAATAGTGTTCTTAAAAATTCATTTGCTGTGGAGCAGCTAGGAAGATGCACTTTCCTTCTCACCTTCCTTTACAGTTAAAAAAAGAAATTGTAAAAAATCCCAAGAGATTTATTTTTAAACAAGATGTCATAGTGACTGCTGAGCACTTAAAATTCTTTTATGATATGATAGAGTAAAAACTCTGAAGTAGCTGTTCTAAGAACATTTATATGTGTTTTCTTAAATCATCTGAAATGGAGATTGCTTTATTTGCATTTTAATACTGTATAATGTTTATCTTATGCATCGTATTAAGTAAATGGCCTGAAGTAAAAAATTGCTAATAGTGCAGAAAACAGATGTTTGAACATCCAGTCTTAAAGTAATTAAACACAGTAAAAGTAATAATACTACAGCAAGGTAAATTGGTTCTGCTTCTCTAAGTTAAGGAGAATTGTGGTTCTAATGTTTTCTTAAACAAAAATAAGTAGATTTTCATCAAATGATTTATTTTCTCCCTGGCTTTATGATCAGTTGTAATGATCATGATGCTAAGGCAAAACTTCATAGTATAGTATAGTATCATAGTATCATCAGGGTTGGAAGAGACCTCAGAGATCATCAAGTCCAACCCTTCACCACAGAGCTCAAGGCTAGACCATGGCACCAAAATCTTGTGCAGTACTAACACTGTGAAAGCTCCATACATAAAACTAATGTTTTGCAAATGCAATCTACTTACATAAGTAGAATACTTTGCAAGTAATGGCAACATACAGAAGATGATAGGAGGACTCTTATGTCATCAGAACTATCTCTTATACCTACATGAAGTATACAGTGTTTGCAGAGTGATTCACAGAGCAGCCTGTGCTTTTTCCTTTTAAAACTAGCCATAGAACACTTTCCAAAACCATAGTAAATCCACAGCTAGTACTTTCTACAGGAAAAGAACTATCGCCAGTCACCCAAGTGACTACACTTTACAGACTGTTACTTGAAATGTGAAGTTCAGTGTAAGAAATTGACCACTTCTGACAGTCTTATAAGAGGTTACAGACATGTCGTCTTCAGCTAAATTTGGAAGGTGTTTTTTTATGAATCAGAGTTAACAACTGGACATTTTAAGAGATTTCAGCATCCCCAACATACTGTGTCTAGTTTAAGTTAGTCCTTTGATGCTAAGTAAGGAGGTAAAATAAGGACAAGAAAAAGCCATAGAAGCCAAGCTGAGAATTAAACAAAGTTTAAGAGGAGAAAAGGCAATTAATTCTCTTGTTCTTGGAAATGAAAGTGTGATGGTTTAGGTGTTCCCCGCCCCCACACACTTTGGAAATCACCCAGACTAGACTCAGCCAACCTTGGAAATTTGAATGAAGCTTGTATATTTACAGCTTAGCTCAATATACAGGCAGATATTTACAGTATATACAGTTATATATAGAAATATACAAGGTAAAAGGTAAAACACAACACCCCTCCCAGAAACCTGAGTCCCCAGGAGGGGCTCTCAGCCACCCTTCCACCTTCTCCTACCCTTCTCAACCTTACCCCAGTTCCGAGAAAGAATGGAGGTTTGGCCTGGTGTTTAGGAAGCAAAGTGGATTAATTGGAGAGATGGCAGAGAGGCTAGAGAGAAGTGCAACTCAGGCAATGCCCCAAGAAGAAGCGCTTTATTTATGTTTTGATTCTTGTACTTATACCTCTCAGCAAGCCTATGAGTGAAGTGGACATCACCCTTGTTTTCCTTTCACAGCCTGCAATCTTGTTCTTCTCACCAAAACATTCTACCTAGCTCAAACTAGCACAGAAAGCATGAAAGATCTGAGACCATTGTTATGTATGTATGGACAAATCAAATCTTAGTAACAGACAGTGATTGAATTTTCTTTGTCGTGTCTTGGAGGGGTATAAAACCATTGTTCTTTTTATCAAAATTGAATTTGTGAGTAGTTTTTATTAAAATTTAGTTACAGTCTGAACAATGGTAGCAGTTTCCCCGTTCTCATAGTTACATATTTGCTTTTGTCACTTTGGAAATTGTTTTGTGAGATTGATGGATTGCTCATTTTTGAATGACAACCAGAAAAATGGAAAAAAAAACAACAAAACCCCAAACAAAACAAACAACATGTTTGGTTTCTTCAATTATTCTTAAATCATGTAGATTTAAACTCTGTTCAAGTACTATTTCAGTGAGCAGAAGTTGTAGTATCCCATTTGTATACTTTCCGGATCATATCTGTGCCATTTGTAATTAAAGAATGAAGACTAGAGAAGAAAGCAAAGCAGAACTTTACTTTTGGAATTTTATTTTCTCAGCGTGCATATCTATCTATCTATACATGTAAAATACCGTGAAACTGAATAGAAACTGTAGTTTAGGCAGGCCATAACAGTATAAATGGAATTCACAGTGAGTTTCATAGTATAGGTACAAAGTAGGATATATTGACTTGGTTTACTCAAGTGAAAAGGGCATGGAGAGAATAAAGTGATGGAGAAAAGAATGATCTAAAATGCTGCTTAATTTTTCCAAAGCTGGTTAAAATGATCTGAATACATATTTGCAGCTGATTAGGTAAGAGGCTTTTATATTCTCTCATAAGGAGACATCTGAGCTCGTGGATGCTTTTGATGAAATGCTTTTCACCTTGTGTAAAGTTTTGAATGAATTTTAGAAGTGGGGGCTGGTCTCTTCTCCCAGAAAACCAGCAACAGAACAAGGGGACACAGTCTCAAGTTGTACCAGGAGAAGTATAAGCTGGATGTTAGGAGGAAGTTCTTCACAGAGAGAGTGATTGGCATTGGAATGGGCTGCCCAGGGAGGTGGTGGAGTCACCGTCCCTGGGGGTGTTCAGGAAAAGACTGGTTGAGGCACTTAGTGCCATGGTCTAGTTGACTGGATAGGGCTGGGTGCTAGGTTGGACTGGATGATCTTGGAGGTCTCTTCCAAGCTGGTTGATTCTATTCTATTCTATTCTATTCTATTCTATTCTATTCTGTTCTATTCTATTCTATTCTACAAAGTTGCAATAGCAAAAGTTGTTTAATTATAAATCTTCGAAGAAGACCACCTTCTCAATCCCCAAACATGTCCTGAAACCAGCACTTAGTGTTTGTCTCAAGCTCTCTTGTCCACTCAAAACTGTGATTAAAAACTTGGAATCACACACTTGAACGTAAAGTTTTTTATGTTATTTTCTGTCAGCTTCTCATTTTTAAGCCTATGCAGTACTGAAAGGAAAGCTTAAGTAATAATATCCACAGTTTCTGGGGAAAGGTGGAGCATAAAGAAAATAAAAATTTGCTCAGTGTAGAAAATACAGTTGCATAAAATCTTCTTGGCTTAGTGATTTTTTTTCTTTTTAAATTTCCAAAAAGTGCATTTTGGAAATAAGTATTAGACAAACGAGACTCAGTATCTACTGACTTGTGTTTTCAGTGGAAGTGGGAGCTAAAACAAAAATCCTAAGCTTCAAAGTTCTAGGCTTATCTTCTTCCATAATCAGCATTTCTGGATTTTAAATTTCTTCACCTTCTTATCTGATTACCTTTCCACATTCCTCTGTTAATGAGACTCATTGCTACTTCAGTTCATTCTCAGAGATTATTTATTGTCTTGGTAGTGTCCCTTGTTCATGTAGCTTTCTCTTTGGCAAACTTACCAAACATTTCTATACTCTTACAAGACTCAGTGATTCCCATCCACAAGAAGGGTCGGATGGAGGAACCTGGGAACTACAGACCTGTCAGCCTGACCTCAGTGCCAGGGAAACTGATGGAGCAGGTTATCTTGGGGGCAATAACTGCGCACCTGAGGGATGGCCAAGGGCTCAGGTCCAGCCAACATGGATTCAGGAAGGGCAGATCCTGCCTCTCCAACCTGATCT
>WAAF01020241.1:67898-142287 GCA_013400475.1 Tricholaema leucomelas
TCCCTGGAGCTGTTCAAGGCAGGATTGGACGTGGCACTTGGTGCCATGGTCTAGCCTTGAGCTCTGTGGTAACGGCTTGGACTTGATGTTCTGTGAGGTCTCTTCCAACCTTGGTGATACTGTGATACTGTGATACTGTGATAATGATAGACACAATTTAGTACATGATGATGAAGATGAGACATCAGATGCTAGCGCATGTAGCTGATCATATTATGTATCATTTGGTGGTTTTCAATAGTTCTGTAGAAGCGATGACCAAGCTTGTTTTTCAGTTGCAGAAGCTGAGATTAAAAAGTATGTGTACAAGACTTGCATGATTCATAAAAAGCAACATTCATACATAGGAATCAAACAGCTCATAAGACACTCTTAAAGTGGTTTTAAGTGACTCAGCTTCTGTGGCATATCCCTTCTCTCTGCCCTTGCACTGTATTTATGGTTTGACAGATCTGGTTGTACTTTCACAGTCTGTACATATGCTTGGGAATGGCATCTGCAGAAAGTCTTAGATCTGTACAAGGAGGCTGTGCAAGGAAGCAAAGACAGAAAAGTGCAGGAGAGAAAGAGGGGAAAAGATGCAAGTTCATCAGGAGATTGCTGTCGGAGAAACAAGGCAGGTTGGAGGTACAGACCTGAGGTCTTAAGAAGTTTATTTTTAAAGATTAGGACATAGAAATAAGATGCCAGACCTGCCCTATTTAATCTCTTACAGAAATGGTTTATTAAGATGAAAATCTTCAGTGCAAGGTTTAGAAACATATCCATGTATCTGTTTTTTTCCTTCTGTTTGTTTTTTTTTTCCCCATAGTCTCACAGCATTTTTGAAATTGGAATTATGGGTATATCCTTCCAAAACTTAGTTACAAATCTTTGTGTGATTATTTGGTGAAAATTTCCATTGACATCGGTGTTTGCCACAGTAACCTGTGATCTTCCTTTAGGATTTGTTTCACTAGTAATGAATCCAGAGGGATTCTGGAGGAAAAAAAAGGAAAACCAAAATTTTGAGAAGATTAACTGAACACAGTGTTTTTGTCTTTTACGTTCTAGACATTGCGCAAGTGACCCTTACTGTGCCAAGCACACAGGGAAGAGTTGCAGTTTAGTCATTGTCATGTGTTACTAAACTAAGGCCTTGTGTAAGCAGGGGTCACTAGGTGAAATTAATGCATTGCATTAGTTATGTCATGTTTGAGTGGCTTATGAAAGAACACTGTGTGAATTTTTTGAACTGCAGGAATAGTTTTCTTAAAGTATTTCAGATTACCTTCTGCACTTCATTTGCTAAGTGAATGGAAAGCAATTTATGGGAAGCAACAGTCTTAGGAAAGATGAAGGCAGTGAAATATATTCCTCTGTGTGTTATTATTAAGACTGTTCTCATGAGTATGTCTCCATCTCAATATAGATGTTACTGGGGGCGTAGAATTGGGAGTGGGGCTCTGGAGTACCAGCTGGAGTGTGTAAATGGGGGCTAGTATAGACGCAACAATGCTTGGTAAGTTCCTAAAAATTACGTCGACAGCTGTTGAGCTCATCCATGCTCAAGTGTGTTTTTTGAAGAGAAGCCAAGGAATTTTTAATCAAGGAAGATTACTGAGCAGACTACTGTGTACTGAGCATTTAAAAATAGACTTACTTTTAATAGAAAAAACTCTTTGTTTAAGCATGAAGTGTTCCATTTTTCACTGAAAATGCAAAAGTTGTTTTCATTTAAAACAGTATTAAATTATTATGAATGAGGTGGAAAGAGATAATGAGATGGAAAGAAGATAATATTTATTCTGTTTATTTGGACTCTTTTACAGGAATGTCAGCTTGAGTAGTGTAAGTGCATTTTAACTTTAATGGGTCTCAGACTGCAGAAGTTTTGGAGTAGAGAGTTTTTAGTGATGTTAGATTGGAAAACGTCTGATTTAAAGAAAATTCCCTATGGAATGTTTTTGTGTGAAGTTATTTTGGTAGCGTGCTCTCATAGGACCAATTGCTAGTCTTTTCCCACCCTAATGAAACTAGGTCACTAGTTTGTGGCACTCATCCAAGTTGTGAGATTTATTTGGTGTTCAAGCACATGGTCTAGAAATAGTGATGCAGTCTCAGCAAGGCCACTTTTCATTTCATGAACATAATTTCCAGTGCCCTGGAATTAATTTATTCACTGACCTGTTAATAACTGCAATCTGTCACTGGCTTACAGAGGCAGAGGAAGTGTCTGGAAATAGTCATGGTCACCCTACCAGGTGATTAGTTACAGGATATCTGTTCAATGTAACTTTTTTTGTTGTGATCATGTAGAAGAGCCTGACTGTTAATGAAAACAAGCCAGAAACTTAATCAACAGGAAAATACTTGTAATTAATGAATATTGGAGAAAGATAGTTTACTTTAAGTGGTTGTTTTACACCACGTTATACCATAATATGTCTGACAAATGTTCTGGTTGCTTCTGAAAAGGTATAGAAATTCCACACATGTAGGTGCTTGAAAAAGCACATTGTAGGATCACCATTGTACTTGCTGATTTTTAAAAATAGTAATTCTAATTTAGTGATGCTCCAGATTTATTCTTCCCCCATCCACCCAATGTTTTCATTAAAATTAGAATTATTTTTTGCCACAGGAGTGGCAGAAAGTCACTCAGGGCAGTAGAGATAGCTCTGGGTAATGCAATAGCTGTTAACCCTTTCCTACTTCACGTGTAACAGAGCCCTGGAGACTCAAACTTGCTGCTGCCTTTGAGGGAGAAGGATTCATGGGTGAGAAAACAGTTCTTACCGTGTGTTGTCATAGCTGGCTGTTCCTAGAATTGCTGCTTCTATTTTCAGTGTTTCTGTTTCTGCTGTAGATAAGCAGCAAACCTAGTTCTAAAGGCATCTCTCTTCTGTTCTGCATCCTAGCCATGAGCCTTTTAACTTACTTCAGTATCGCAGAATTGTTTTGGTTGGAATGCTTTTAAGATCAACTCCAATCATTAACCGAGCACTGCCAAATCACTTCTAAATGTTGTCACTCAGCACCACCTTTAGTTCTGAATGTTTCATTTTTAACTCATTTACCATTCCCTGTGGTACAAGGTGCACAGCATCCTGCCTCTTAATCCATTGTCTAGAAAAGTAAACTTTTATCTGTATCAGAAAGCTCGTGCTGATTAAAATGTCAGGCAGCACCACTGCACACAGCACACCCTGCACTGTAATATGTATGGGAAAAGACTTTCCTAGACTTGTACAAAACCAGTCTTTGGAAACAGATTAACGCTAAATCATAGAATCATAGAATGGTTTAGGTTGGAAGGAACCTCAAGGATCATCCAGTTCCAACCCTCTGCCATAGGCAGGGACACCTCCCACCAGAACAGGTCACTAAAGGCATCGTCCAACCTGTCCTTGAACACCTCCAGGGAGTGAGCATCCACAACACCCTGGGCAACTTGTTCCAATGTCTCACCACCCTCACTGTAAAAAAACTTCTTCCTAACATCTCGTTTGACTCTCCTCTTTTCCAGTTTAAATCCATTACTCCTTGTCCTGTCACTGCAAGACCTTATAAATAGTCCCTCCCCAGCCTTCCTGCAGGCTCTCTTCAGATAGTGGAAGGCTTCTACAAGGTCTTCTCAAAGCCTTCTCTTCTCCAGGCTGAAGAGCCCTAACTCTCGTAGCCTGTGCTCATAGCAGAGGTTCTCCAGCCCTCTAATCATCTTTGTGGCCCTCCTCTGGACTTACTCCAACAGTTTGATGTCCTTCTTGTGCTGGGGGCCTCCACAACTGCACACAGTACTCCAGGTGGAGTCTGATGAGGGCAGAGTAAAGGAGCAGAATCACCTCCCTTGCCCTGCTGGCCACGCTTCTCTTGATGCAGCCCAGGACACAGTTGCTGTCTGTGCTGCATGTTCACACTGCTAGTTCATGTTGAGCTTTTCATCAACCCAGACCCCCAGGTCCTTTTCCTCTGGGCTGCTCTCCAGCCATTTGACACCCAGCCTGTATTTGTGCTTTGGACTGTTCAACCCAGGTGCAGGACCTTACAGTTGGCCTTGTTAAACGTCATGAGGTTGGCCTGGGCCCACCACTCCAGCCTGTCCAGGTCCCTCTGGAGGGCATCCCTGCCCTCCAGCGAGTCAACTGTGCCACACAGCTTGGTGTCGTCTCGAAACTTGCAGAGGGTGCACTCGATTCCTCTGTTCGTATCACTGACAAAGATGTTAAACAGCACTGGTCCCAGCACTGACCCCTGAGGGATGCCACTTGTCACTGGTAACTAATAAGAAGGTTTTCTTTTTTGTTTTGGGCTTTTTGGGAGTTCTGGTTTAATACATTTCAGGAGCTTCTTAAGGTACTTGATGTGATACTAAAGGTACTAAAATTTCAGGTGGAACCTTCAGCACAGCCGATCAACTGCCATTGCAAACCATGGGAAGAATTGCCACTCACTTTTGGTCTCAGTTTTCATGATTAGTAGTGTTTTCTTGAAGCTTTGGTTTAGAGGACAACTCTTTAGAGGGGCCAAAAATTTACTTTGGGAAGAAGCTCTGATGTCTGTAGAAGTATCATGCTACACATCTCTTCTGCTAGAAGAGAATTATTGAAATTAAATTAAAACACTTTCTGGTATTTTGCTTTTGCTCTCAATTACAATGGGTAAGGACATTTTATGAATAAACAAAACCAAAACCAAAACAGGACAGAAAATATTAGCTTTCTCTACGAATCTTGCTAAAACCAGTATTATCTAATGGAGACTTGTATGAAGTGCTGTAGCTACTGCATACTTCCCTGTTTGGTGATACTTATCTTACCAGACATGATTTCCTCATAAAGTATGAGGAATGCTCTGGCTGCTTTGTATACTATCCAGTCTTTTAGAGTATGGAATGCTAGCAAATTTTGATGACTTGGCCTATTGAATCTTTTGATGTCTCCTTTGTTTTCAAATTCTTTCAAGTGACACAGTAAATTAAGCTGTCCTCTATTCACTACATCTGCTGACTGTCCACCAAAGTCTTTGTATTGGAAAAGAGAATAAAACCAAAATAAATTCCTAGCGAGTAATTTTCTAGTATGCGATAAAACAGAAAACCCAAACTGTGTATGAGCAATGTAGAGCAATATTCTGATCTAGTAAATTACATAAAACCAGAAGATATTTGGTTTTTCATGCCAGGAAAACAAAATTATTTTGAGACATACTCCAGTGTCTCAAAAGGCTTCAAAAGTATGAATGTTTGAAGCATACTTTTGAAGCCTTTTTAGTTGTATTCATTTCTAAAGTGCTTACAAGAAAATGCTATTAATGTTTTATAGCATTCTTGTGCCATGGTATTACTGTGATCATGACTCAGTATTGGTTTTTGGGGGGTTTGGCTTCATTTTTGTGTTTCAGTGAAATAGAAAAGCATTAATGTTTGACAGCTTTCTAAACTCATAGTTGTCGTATATTGAACTCACATGTTGGGAACATGCCTTGTCCTGAATCGCTAGTTCATCTGTGTTACAGAAACAATTTAATTAGTTAAACATCCATGTGAATATTCTTGGATTTCACTGTTCTTAGGGTTCAGGTGTTGGCTTTTTTTCGTTACTGTGCTAGTTGATTAATTTTGCTGATCTTAACATTATTGCATTATTGACTGTTGCAAATGAGAAGTCTTATAAACATCTATAAATACCTGAGGGGTAGATGAAGGTGCCTAGTGAGAGGATAAGGAACAACAGGTACAAGCTAGAACGCTCTTTTCTGTGTTGCCAGTAATTTCCTGTGAATCTGTATGTGTGTGTAAATATATGTGCGTGTGTGTATGTATAATTTATAAAGTGATTTGATAAGTGAGAAGTCATAAGATCGGAGGAGATGTTCATATTTTCATTCATATATTTTGAATATAAACTTTGCTTTCCAGTTCATTCTTCATTTTATGCAATATTAAAAAAAAAAAAAAAAGAGTTAAAGGACAAAAAGTTGATGTGGAATTGATTGCTATCAATAGAGAGTTCTTGGAAGACAACTGTGATCATTGGAAGACCAAATGTTCTTTGCTATGATAATTCAACCTGAAAAGTAGCAGGTAGCTATTAATCTTTCATTAAAATCCTGAAGTTTGACACTAAGTTCATCTACTAATTACCATGAGCCTGACAATGAGCAAGGCAATACACAGCTTGTATGTTACATTTCTTTCAACTGAGTGAATTAATAAACAGTTTTAACCCAGATACGTTGGACTAGATTTGCTATTAGAGGCAGAAATAAAGTGACTGAATTTAGATGTTTCAGTTGTTCATGAGGATATTATGTTTAGATAGTGTTATAACCACTGCAAGTGATCAAGTCTTCATGCTGAACATTTAGAGGTGCCAGCTATTTTTCTGGATGGCATCTCTGACTAGAAAAAAAAATGTACTTTCTTCAATATTGAAGTGACAAAGTGGAAGAAAGTAAAAATGAAAGTAGAGAAATAATAATATATGCAGCATAGAAAGCACCTATTGTGTTGCATGTTGTTCGAGTCAAAAAATCTAACTGCTTGAGTTAAGAAGCACTTAACTGTAGTCTTGGAAGTGTCAAAGATCAAAATAGTGAAAAGGGCTGTTAACCTTGTCTGTTCTGAGACCATCACACTTCTTTATTTTTAAATTAGTTAAATAAACCCCAAGTAAATTCTTCCCACATTCTCTAAAATAAATTAGACCAGGGATTGTAATGTAACGTAACTACACATTTTCTAATTCTCTTGAATTCACATGTAATGTCTTTAGGCAAGACTGTTTTCTTTTGTTCCTGGTAAGAGCACTACTCTTTAATTTGGCATTTACTATGTGAGAAAGAAAAAAAAGAGGGAGAGAGAGGAAGAGAGAGAGAAAGAGACAGAAAGAGAGAGAGAAAGAAAGGGAAAGAAAGAGAGTGAGAAAGAAAGAGAAAAACTGAAAGGGAAAGTCAGAAAAGAAAGGAAGGAAAAGAAAAAATAAGGATGACTAAAAGCATGCTTTGCAGTTGAAGAGAAATTTCACTTTCTGGTGGGATGAATAATAGTTGGACCTTTATCTGTTTCAGGTTTGTCAAGTGGCATACATTTTAGAATGTTTGTGTAGATATCCATTCTTGTTGTCCTGGAGCCAGGTACTGCAAATGAAAAATCTGATCTTCTGCTTTCCTTGATCTGGACATGGCTCTCAATAGCCTTTTCTAGGAGACTCTTCCTTGGAAGGGATGTTGGAGAGGATGAGCTCCAGAGGTTCTTTCCATTTTAATTTGTTTAGTGGTTCTGTAATTTTGGTAGTTGGATGAAAATGATGGTTATTCTTTTTACTTCTCAGAATCAGTGAAGTGAGCTTGTGTGTTGTAAGCATAACTACTAGCACAATGTAAAGAAACATGTTAAATGCCTGTGAGAATCTAAATCTCATTTGGGTTTTTTCCCTTCTCCCCTGTCCTCTGCATAGGAAAAAGGAAGTAGTACTTTCAGAGTAGACCATCAAAATGACAGCTGGTGAAGACTATTGGGTCAGTGGAAAAATCTTCAACTTTCCTCAGAACACTGTAGAACAAAATATTATTTCAGTCTCATGATATTTTTCTAGTTTATCTTTTCTCATTCTTGTTTCATGATGCTATAAAACTTCAGATCATGATCTCTAACAAAACTTCTCCTTAGCAATTTTCATTATGTGTATAAATTGTAGTTTAGCCTTCTAAAGAGCAGCAGTTTAGCCTTTAAAAAAGGGATGTTCTGTGGTTTCTGCCCTCTTCTTTGTGTTTTAAGAATAAGGAACTCCTTTTTATATTCTTTTAGTGATGGCAGTAGACTGGATTCAGAACTTTTGTTTCTGTGTAACCAAGCAGATAGGTAAAGCAGGTGTGCAGTTACAGGATTGGTGCCGAAGAGTTTGCCTTACATCAGGAAGACAACTTGACTAACTGGGAGCAAGGTGACATTCTCCTTTGAAGTAGGTGTAGCATAATAGTGAAATGATACTTGTTCAGTTGCAGATTTCTTACGTGCTCTAAAATCAATTTGTGTTCTGAGATTATTTTTTAAAATATCTGTTTTCTTACTGAAAATTATTGTTAACAGTCAAATTTAGGGAGCAGGAGATTCACAAGGCATAGTGATTCTTGGCCCAGAGCGTAGCAGATTAGAAAATACAAAAGGAAAACAGAAATGCCCTAATACTATATCAAGTTCTAATCTGGGGATGTCTGAAGATGCACATTTAAGGATCAGATTGTCCCAGTAGTTAATTTCAAAGTGTTCCAGCAAGCTGCAGAGTGACTTAGTTAATATGTTCTGAGATTGGTGGTACATTTCTACTGTGATAGTTTTAGTATAAGCCTGAGGAAGTGTTTAGCTGAGCTAAAAATTAGTCTAGCGTGTCTGACATCAGTGATGGGGTTGCACTTGGGTGTCTTTTCCGTTTTTTTGCTGAGTCACATTGGCCTGTTTGTTCCAGGTTTTGCTCCTAGCTAGGACTGAACAGAGTAGGAATCTCACATCCAGCAATCTTAAGCTCTCTACGGATGCACAATATGGAATCAGAACGCTTAGGTAAACAGATATGAGAAAACCCTTACTGACAGAAATGTCAGGTTTTCTTTGCTTAAACGAATAATTATGTTCTCTTAATTATAAGCACATAGTCTAAATCTGTCAGGGATAGTGTTATTGTTAGGGATTTACATAAATCAAAAAGCACATTTATGAACTCACCCATCTTTTCTTTGGTTATGTGTGGTTTTCTTACAGAGATAAATTAATGCTTGTTATCACAGTAAGCATTTGTAGGATTCATAGCATCTCTGTCAGAGGTTTCTGAAAGGGTAGCATAGTATTTTACAGGGAATCTTCAGTGCACATCTCAATAATTTATAAAGTTTGACACTAACTACACATTTTTAGGTAGCAGAATCATAAGACCAAATGTAGAGTTCGATTGGCTAACTCTAGATGACCAAACATGGCTTTTGACTTTTATTAAAGGAGAGCTCTGACAGTTTTCTTTGCTACATACATGGTCTTTACCGTCCCTTTTGTCAGCAAAACAATGCTGCATACTAAAATTGAAGTAATATCTGGTGAAAAGTTGAGATTACTTTTATTTTACTTCTTTGTACTTTCATGGTATTTATAAATTTAAGCCATGAGAAGTCAACTTTAGTGAAGTACAGTGACATTAAAAAAGCATATTTTAAAATAATTATAGGTTAAGAAAAGCAAGTTGTTGAAAATGTGTTTTTCATAGAAGGTTTTACTGATTTATATTTAGTCTTCAGATATGCATGAAGTATAGTATGAGTAGTGATATTTTTTTTCTTGTTTTGCAAATTGAAAATAACTCCAGACCAATCTGCGTGACTGCAGAAGTGGGGTGTTGGGATGCTAACTATCTGGAGTGTAGCTCATTGATTTTTGAGTGTCTGATTAAAGCAAATTACATCAATCACTGGGGTGGCAATGTGAAAATATGGAAGTGGTGCAATAGTAGTAATCATTTCCATAATGAAAAAGTCAGCTGTAGGAATGTGTGTAGGAGGAAAGTGTTTTCCAAGAACTAACTACATTTGAATATAATTTCATCTAAATAGAAGACACCTCCATGAGGCTGATATTTTCATTTTTAGTAATCATTAACATTATTTGTCAGAACTTGCCTGTAACTCTGTCTTTTCACTATTGACCTGCTTATTTTTATTTCTGTATACAGAAAACTAAAAATAATACCCATTATTCTGCTTTTCATTTGTGTCTTATGATGAGTTCAGTATTTTCAGCACTTGTTTGTCAGTTATTTTTGTTGTCGGTCTGCCCATTATCACTATGTCATGGTGCACTGTGATTTATTGAGCTCTTCTAATGGTGAGAGGCCTAGTTTGTGCATTTCTCTTCCTCCCAGTCAAGTATGTGGCTGACTTACTATAATAACCAAGTCAAAAGCAACACTTTGTGACATGTATTGCTTCTGAACACAAATCATAATTAAACAAGATACTCATTTCTACTAAACAGTTTTCTTAAGGTGTTACAAAGATTTTAACTGTCTTTTAAAGGACTGATTTATTGCATTAAAGATGCAGAATAATTTGAAAAACATACAAAAATCTCTACTTAAATCAAATATTTTGCAGTATGTGATTAAGGAAACTCCATATTGATTCCATAACTCATCATACCCTGTGTATCATTTTTGGGGAAATCAGATTCTGAATATGAAACTAGATGGAATCTGGCTTGTTATAGTCAGTAAACTTAAGGTGGTGTTGTTGCAGAGGCTTTACAATATAGGACCAAAAGGTAAACAATTAAATAATATATCACTTTGAAAATCCTGATTTTTGGGGACAATGTAGAAGCTTGTAAGAAGCTGTTTCTAACTCAAGTTTCTATTTACAATATTAAGAAGTAGATAATGGAGGTGTACTTTTAGTCTTCTACTTCCAGTCTTAGTAAGCAGATATCTTAGGCTTCATAGTAACGGTCAGTAGAATATTTTGGATAAGATAATCAAAGATAAATATCCGACATACAAAGTCCATATTGTTTATCTGTGCTTGGTGTCACTGAGATTTCGATTGCTTATATGCTTTGTGATGGTAGACAAATACGAATGATTACAAAGAATGAGAATGGAATTCCATCCAACTAAGGAGTCTGTCATTTACCTGGAACTCAGGTTTTAATGAACTGTGTAACCTAGGTGAAATTTGTAGAAGCTGATACCGTAGTTGTTGTAAATATTTCTGTGAATCTGTGTAAAGATAAGTAATAAAAGCATGTATTATTATGGTGAATACTTTAATGTTTAATGATGAAATAATTTTAATGGTTTGATACTTTTAACTTAAACTGCTCCTTAATATAGGATCATGCCCTGAGATACATGATTTTTCCTACAGATGGTTGCTTACTGCACTTGCTCTTTCAAATTACTTTAGGAAGAGACAATGAATAGTAGCTCAGGGGATGCTTAGTAAAAACCTCTGAGAGAAAGAATTACTTTAACTCTATGAAGGCATGTTGTGCAGAAAAGAAAATGTAATATATTGTGATTTAATTAGAGACTACTTTTAAAGGACAGATAACTGGCATATGTTGCAAAATCGTAGGTATTTTTCTTTGTTACATAATTATAAATCTATAATGCCAGATCTTGTTTGGCAATGAAGAGGTCAAAATAAATATTTTTTTCAATACTTGACAATTTAGCATTTTATAAGATCAGCAAAATGCCCATGTTTTGCCCAGTGCTGAGTGATCTCTGTATTTCTTTAAATGTTTACCTGACAAAATTTCAAAGCAAAAATAGATGCAAAACTGTTTCTGATGTTTGTTAAACACTGTCCTTTATCTTTTTTACTCTTTTTTGTAGGACTACTAATGGTAGTAAAAGTATTCGGTCTCACTGCGTGCAGGATGCTAGTGGTGGCATTTCCTATTTGTGTGGTATAGAATGCTAGTTTTAGTTTGAGTTGTAGTAAGTGTTCATTATGCTGCTCATGACTTTAAGCCAGTGATGTTAAATGTTCACACTAACTTCAGGATTTAGGAATTTCATTCAGTGTGTGAGGATATCAGGAAGAAATAGTTGACTACTCTCAATGGATAGCACCACAGTTAATTCACAGCCTTGTCACAATGAAAAGATAAAATACCAATTCTGGAAGATCATCAGTGAAGAAGCTCAAAGGGATTTATGGTCCTCTGAGAAACTACAAAAAGTATTTTGTTACATTCCAGAAGATCTAAGAAGTGAAACCTTTTTCATTGAAATGGAAGAGCTGAAAAATTACAGTAAAGCTTCTGAAAAAAAGAAGCATCACTGTTGTGATCGTCAGTGGACCATAGGCAGTGTGATTGTGTAACCCGAATAGCTCAAGCCTTTTTATTTCCACATTCGAGAAAAGGCAAAAGGTCATTAAGTGACTGTGTGAGAATGAGAAATGAAAGTGCTAGTTGGTAGAAGAAACATTTTATGTGACTGTAAGATGAACTTATGCATTGTATGTACTAAAGCAGTCTGAAGATGTGATTAATGTGTTGGGATACCCTGTCTATCTCTTTTTGCCAATTTAATCTAGTTTACCAACTCAGAAGTGAACAGCTGTAGGAAAGATAAGGAAAAAGCTCACCATGGTCATGGATTGTGTTGTATTATTTGTAGTTGTCAAGCATTGGAAAAATGAGAGAGATTAACTATTACTATGATACCAGGCCTGGCTATACTTTCAAAAGCCATGTGCACACAAATGTGAAGAGATGAATGTGAAAGCAGCTTTGTAGTGTTGGATGTCTCCATGCAGGATACAGCGATTCCAGCAGACTTCCATCCACTATGGGGGGAGATTACACAAAGCAATGAGTAGTTTTTAAGTTGTAATGGGATGCGTTCGTTTCGAACATTGTGACACTCTTCTGGTGGAATAGAAGCTTGTGTTACACCTGGAGTAGGGTAAACATAGCCAGATTGGTTTAGTTTTGCACTACAAGATGCAGGATTTAAACAGAAATAAAGAAATCAAATACACTGGCAGGAAAGCAGCTGAATTAATAAATAAGCTGTGAAATTTAGCGAAATAGCACATCATTTAGGAAACTACTTCAGCATTTAAGTGTACAAGTAAGGTCATTTCAGGAATTCTGTTTAGATTTCGGCAAAATGTGTTTTGTAGTAGAGCACTTCTTTGACCCTAATGAGTCTGTATGTCAAGCCTTCTAGCTAGTTAGGGATTTGTATCATACTTCAGTTCTTCTTCTGTGGAGGAGTTCCTGTAGAATAGTATCTTAGATGACATTTTAAAAATTTCTATTATATGAATCACGTCTCAGCGGATTAAAAACTGGTTGAGCTGTGGTCCACATCAGCCTCTATTTTATAGTTACATGAGTCAGTATTTGAGGAGTATTCATACCATGAAGATAGTGCAGCAGAGTTAGGCTGTTATATGTTGGAGGAATATTGTTTGTTTGTACCTGGGCAGTTGGTCTACATTGATTTAATGGATGGCCATTTGCCATTTGGCTTTGAAGTTCATTGTACAGGGTTAACCCTCCAGAGGGAGTAACCTTGAACCTGACCCTAGGTGGTCTTGATCCCTCCCCAGGGATGGGTCTGAACACTTAACAGGTGATGGTTAGCCCACTCCCTCTTCCTGTCTAAAGGTCCATAAAAGCAGGGGCACTCCCTGCCTTACTGCTTACCAGCATCATGGTCCTGTTCTTGGTTCTCTTTGTTTTACCAGGTGGCCATCACCCACGAGACGGACAAACCCATTTCCATCAAAAAACCTGGTTGTTTTTACACACTTTGTATCTTGTTTTCCCTTCCCTATACCTTTGTAACTTCCCTACCTCAGATACCTTTTTAACTTATTGTTAAACGTTTTCTTCTTTTAACTTCCAAATCAGAGTAAGGTTATTTATTTGGGTGCGCTTACCTTTTCCTCTCTCTACATCTAATTCCTTTCTTTTGGGAAAGAAGAGGGAAGAGGGAAGGGCACTCGTTAAATTGTTATTGGTTCCATCAAATATATTTGAGTCTCTGGGAGTTAAAATTAGAATCAAAACATTCATTAACTTCAGTTTTGAATGTGATTTTTCAGGAAAAAAAACACTTATCTCAAGTCCAAATTGTTTGTGTCCTACTTTATCTCTATGATGTTTAAAGAAGTGTTCTAAATCATATGAAACACTCACAGCAAATCCAACCAAAACAACAATCACCAAACCTTGCAAACATGGATTTCACCTTTCTCCATATTAGTCAGCATGAACAGTAAAATATTTGTAAAATAACCACAATAAAGCTGGGTAAATAAAGTGCCACAGCACCCATAAAAGTTTCATCTTAGCTTCCAGAATTAGTTAGCAATAAATCAACTCAAGCTAGCCCCACTTTGGGCACCAAATAAAAGAACGTGGTGGGTTAGGAACTTTCCCCTCTCCACTGTTGAAATTTGCAAGACTAGCTCAGGTGGTTTGGAAGTAAGAGGAATCAAAGCAAAATTTACAAGCATATATACACAATATATTTACAAGTATTAACAATTACATACAAATTAGAAATAATATAGAAATCCATACTCTCTCCCAAATAAAGAAACTGCCCAGAAGGGCTCAAAGCAACCCCCTCTTTCTCCCTATACTTTTCCTAGACAGACAAACAAAACAAGCAGCAAAGCTTACGTTGTTTTATTTTAGTCAAGATTAATGGAAAGATATTAGAGTGAAGTTAAGAGGAAGTGAATAGATCCGACAACACAGACCAGAGTAGGCAAAATTGTTTACATTTTAGCTTTTTATCCCTCTCAGCAAAGCAGTGAATGATACAGACTTCACCATTATTTTCTTTTTTCCAACAAGTGATCTAATTTCTCTCATTAAAATATCCCAATTAGCCTCAAACTAGCACAAAGGAAGTTTCAGGTTGTTTTTACACGAAAATATAAAGGAGAGGCTTTCTTATAACTGCAAAGCTAACCACCTTAAGAACTAGGTAATTGAAAGGATCTAATAGAATCTGTAAATTTAAAAAAAAAAATTCTTTAAACTATTTAGTGTGTTGTTGTAGCATGTAAATACTCTAATTATGGACAAGAAGCCTGTTGTTTAAGGCAGTTTTCAAATAGGAGGAAAATAATTGTCCCCGATGAAAAACATTTAGAATATAAGTAAAAATTTAGAAAAGATGCAATATATGGTTTCAAAATATGAGGGAAATTAAAAGTGTTACACTGAGATTTTTACTCAATGGAGGTGGAGTGGAGTCAACAAAAGATGCTTACAGAGGAATGCAAGATCGTAAACACAGATTCATGAGGCTGTGACATTTAAAGAATTAAATCCTGAATATTCATCCATGTACTCCCATCAGCAAAGGTGTGAAGGCTAATTGTATACACTGTAATTGTAACCCGTGGTATTTTTCATCAGCACTGACAAAGACTGCTATTGGCAATCCCAATATGCTCTAGATGGAGAAAAAAATACCTGTTTCTTCAATGGTCTCACTCTTTGCTTCTTTATACAAACATTTGATTTGAACTATAGTTGATCGATGCCACAGATGAAGATGGAGCATGAATGTATGGAAATCAAGTTTTGAACTGGCAGAGGAGTTGTAGGATGCTCATGGAGTTAAAGAGTACACCTGATGGAGAAAATGCAGCTTGAATTGTGGACCTGTCTTATACAGTTTCTGCTGGTTGAGGTGGTTGTACAAACCATTGCGCAGCCTCTGTTTTTCTGTCTGATCACTTTGTGACTCCCTTAAGCCATGGATTGGGGTGTTACTAGAATTCTTTTGTTCCTGATATAGTCTTAAATCCACAGTATAATGTGCTGGTCTTTTTTTTTTATTTTCATATTTAAACAAGAACAAAATTTTACGGCAAGCAAAATGGTCATCAAATACGGAATAGGCTAAACTTTTGTGAAGTTATTAATTATTACATCTCCCAATGCTTGCACAGTCTAAAAATCTTCAACAGTTGATTGAACCATGGATGAGTTTAGGAATTGGTTGAAGCATATTAGCTCAAATCTAAACTTCCAAGTACGAGAGCAGATGGAGGCTGTAGTTTTCCACGTGCAATTCTCTGCATTACAGGTGGGGCTTACTTGAGCAAGCGAGGTTTCAGAACCAGAGAGCCTTGTGTTTGGTCTGTCTAGCCCCGTGTCTTGTCACCCATAGGGCAAACATATATAATCAATACCTCACTTTATTACTTTCCCAGATTAGGGGAGTTGGATGTAGTTTATCTATTTTAATAATTGTCAGTGGATTTTCATTCCATGAATTTGTCTGATCTTTCCTCTCCTTAAGCCTCTGCTTTGTTAAAAGCTTTGTTCAGTACTTGTACCATTGAGTCGATTTTGCCCAAAGGGATGTGTAGATTCTAATGTGACAGTGACCTGATGATTATGTGATGCTCGCATGATCTAAATACCATTTCAAAAAATTAACCATTGGTGGCATTACCAGTGTCTGTAAGTGTGGATTCTCTGAGCAGCAGGAGTAGAAGTGCTGACAAAACTTATGCATATTCTTGATGCTCTGCTTACTCAGAATAGCTAATTTGATTCTGTTACCTGACAAAGAACAGTTGCTTTACTGAATGCAGGTTCTGATTACCTAGCCATGATGCACTTTTTCCTGATGCGGTTGGTTAAACAACTTAAAACAGTTACTTGGAAGTCTGTCAGCAGATTACAAGCAGCTGTGCTGAGGGAAGATTGCTGCTTACTGTCCTACCTTCGTCTGCCTGTCTTTCCCTCTGTCCAGAAGTCATCACTCATTTAGATCTGTTTACAGAACAGCTTGTATAAACTCTTCTTTATTATAGTAAAAATAAAAGGGCTGGTAAAGACCTGTAACCTAAGCCATGCAAGCAGATTTTGACTGAAGCAGACGTGGGGAATCTGATCTGAGTACAGGGATCAGTTGTATAAGCAGCCTCAATGGTGTTTAAAGAGAAGCCATAGCCTCTTTTATTGAAACTAGATCTGCATGATTGACTGAAGGTAATGTCATACAATATAAACATCTATTGTGTATTCTAGAACAATAGAATAACTTGGGTTGGATGAATGGTTTTGAGGTGCTGTATTCTAATTACCAGTTGAAATTAGGTCAGGATCTTGACTTGTTCTTGTCCCGCCAAGTTTTTTATGCCTTGAGGTTATTTGCTCTTTAGTCTCTCTGACCAAATGGTTCTGTAGTTTGTCCACACTCCTTGTGATGATTGGCTTCTTCTATTTTACTAGAATCTGGCTTGCTGCAACTTGAGCCTTTTGCTTCCAACCCTTTTCCTGTGAGTCTCTGAGAGTAATTGGTCTCTGTCTTTTTCTACCTACCTTTAACTAGTATTTGAGAATTAACAGCAAGGATACTGTGGTAGACTGTCAAAGACTTCCTTAATTTGTGGTAAATGACAGTCTTTTCTTTCCCCTCTTCTGTCAAGTCAAATAGGTCACTATCAGGCACCTCCTCTTGTGGGAATACAAATGACTTCCAGGAGAATTTGCACTGTAGCCTTCCCATAGCCTTGTTAGGCTGGGTGGCTAGTAGTTCCCTTTATCCACTCTGTTGAAGAGTATGACATTTGTCTTTCTCTGGTCTTCAAATCATGTACTTTAGTTGTTTGCTGTGATCTTCTGAAGTAGAGACCTGTGTCTCAGTGACCTTTAGCCAGTTTTGTTGCACCGTTAGATACATCCCGTCTTGTCTCTTAAGGCTTGACAATGTCCAGTTTGCTTATCTGATCTCTAACCCAGTCATTGTCTAATGTGGATAGTACTTCAGTCACACAGATGATACCAGGAGGCTCAGGAACTCTTGTGGGCCTGAGAGTAGACCTTGACAATAAAAAAGCAAGTCAAAGAAGACACTGAAAAGTATTTCAGCCTTTCTGTGTTCTTTATCTGTTGGTTGATCCCTTGCTTTGTTCATTAGGGATCCACAGGCGACCTTGGTCAGTTTTGGTGCTAACACTTACAGAAGCTCTTCTTGTTTTCCTTTTACTTCTGTGTGTATTCATGTGCATGATGTTTCTTACCTCTTAGGTAGCCTGTCACAACTTCCACGTTAAGTAGAGTTTCTAATCTCGAGGGTTTTTCACTCGTTTTCCTTCAAGACATTGTATCTACTGCCTTTATATTTGCTGAAGGAATTTATCCTGAGCCTTTCAGCATGGCCATTTTTTTTTCCTCTTGATGACTGCTGCCAGAATTTCCTCTTCTTTTTGTTGGAGAAATTGTAGCCTTCAAACAAATAGTTCAGTAACCTGAAGTCTCTACTCAAAAGTAATTGAATGTTTTGTAACTGTAACTCTTGCTGTTTCAGGTGAGATTATGATACTAGAAATATGTTTTACCTTTTCTGTTGTAAAATACTTGAGCTAGAGTGCAGTCTGAAACCTTAAAATAATTATGTTTATATATATAGAAAAGTGTACAGTAAAATGAGGTTAACCTTTTTCTTTTTTTTTTTTAGAGTGATTGTTTATATTTAGTCTGTTGATAAAATGCACAAATGCAATTGTTAAGGCAAGTCTCGTTGCTCAAAAGTCTCATTGCTCATAGAGTATGAATGACAGTCAAATGTTTCAAGTCTATATTTAAGTACTTTTCCTTCTCTTTATGTCTTTTTGGAATTCGAAATAAATATTCCTTTAAAAATAGGAGCTCTGAGTAACTAGTTTATAGCTAACTTTCCTAAAAAAAAATAGTTATTCTGTCATGAATAAATTTATTTTTAACAACAGATCAGAGAATTGTAAAAGTTCAGTTAAAATTGTAGTTACAGTGGGTTTGTAGCAAAACTATATTTGAATTTATTTTATTGAAATAAATGTTTAAAATTCTGCAGTGTTCATGTTTATTTTATGGCAGTAAAATGCAGAAAGCTCAATTACAGCAGCCTGTAGATCTAATGGATACGTGTTTAACATAGTTCAGGCCTCACTGACCAGTTCAATGAGCTGATCAGAATTTTCTCATGTGATTGTTTCTTCACACTTATAATGTACTGTAACAGAACTTTTTGAAAAGGGTGTCTTAAATTGGGCAACTCCACTTAGTTTCAAATGAGAAGTTCTGGATGATCTTTGAGGTCTCTTCCAACCTGATTGATTCGATTCTATTCTATTCTATTCTATTCTATTCTATTCTATTCTATTCTATTCTATTCTATTCTATTCTATTCTATTCTATTCTATTCTCCTCTAACGTAGAAACATATAATCAATTTAGGTTGGAAAAGATAGTTAATACCATCACGTCCAACCATAAAGAAAAAAACAAGCAAAAAAAACAACCCCAAAAGGAAAAAAAATGGGGGGAAACAACAACAACAACAAAAAAAACCCACACACAAATGAAAAAAAAAACACTCAACACACAAAAAAAAACCCACAACATTGCAGGTGTTTTACTTGAGAACCCTGCAGCATCTCCAAGGGAAGTTATTCTTCCCCTGTACTCAACACTGGTCAGGCCACACCTTGTGTACTGTGTCCAGTTCTGGGCTCCTCAATTCAAGAGAGATGTTGAGGTGCTCTAATGTGTCCAGAGAAGGGCAGCAAGGCTGGCGAGGGGCCTGGAACACAAACCCTATGAGGAGAGGCTGAGGGAGCTGGGGTTGTTCAGCCTGGAGAAGAGGAGGCTCAGGGCAGACCTCATTGCTGTCTACAACTACCTGAAGAGAGGTTGTAGCCAGGTGGGGGTTGGTCTCTTCTCCCAGGCAACCAGCAATAGAACAAGGGGACACAGCCTCAAGTTATGCCAGGGAAAGTATAGGCTGGATGTTAGGAGGAAGTTCTTCCCAGAAAGAGTGATTGGCATTGGAATGGGCTGCCCAGGGAGGTGGTGGAGTCACCGTCCCTGGGGGTGTTCAGGAAAAGACTGGATGAGGCACTTAGTGCCATGGTCTAGTTGATTGGATAGGGCTGGGTGCTAGGTTGGACTGGATGATCTCGGAGGTCTCTTCCAACCTGGTAGATTCTGTTCTAATGAGATGCATTTAATCAAACCTTTCCTAAAACAAACTCTTCTCTTAATACTGACTTACAAGGTGATGACTTGTCTGTAAAAGAAAATTGCTGTTTTGATGTAGAGCAAACAGATACTGCCTTTAAAATGGTTTTGTATGCAGGATGTTCAGTGACAGTTTCAGCCTTTATGTGATGAAGTAAAATGATTTTTGAACTCTGACTTCCTGTTGAACAAGATGAAATTTTAGCTTTTATGTTCAGAGATGCAACTTAAGATGTGTATGATGATTCATTTGTGGTTTGGATTGTAATGGTTTTACTAACTTGTTGGATGGTGCTGCGTGTTGAGAAGTCTGTATGAGTAGGTGAAACGACTTCTGTATTGTAGCTGCAGTTCAGGTAACTAGTGTTTTAATTACTATCCCTACCCTTGTATAATCAGCCCAAATTGACAAATGCCTTTTTTTTTCCCAATATATTAAACGTAATGGCATTATGTGTGATGGCTTTAAAATGACAGATTATTTGTGTAATCTAGTGAAAGCATACGTGTAGACTAGTATTTGAAATTCCCTTGTGATGATCCTTAGATGGGAAAGGAACAAAATGTGGGCATGGTGTAATTGTTATGGCAAATTGCATTTGCCGTGTAACAGGAAAGAAAGAGCAACCTCAATATGCTGCTTTTCTTCTGCAGCTTCTGGTTGAACCTAAAATGTAATTTTCATATGCTGGGCAAAGGATTATTTTCCTGGATTTCTTCTTTTCAAAATAATGCAACAATGTCCTTTTGGCAATTTAACATTAGAGTTGAAATAACGAAGAGACTGGTGGTCAAATTTTGACTGTTTAGTTGCCCTGTCCATGACTCCTGAATTAGGAGGTAAGTGCATGTTTAATTACTGCCATGTGCCTCTATGAAATTCCAGATAGTATATCAGCATTGACAGTCTTGACATTTAAATATATATATATATCCATTCTTAATTTGAGTTACAAGAACAACTTTAGAAGTCCCATTCAGAGAGATAAAATATACTGCGGCAAGGATTGTAATGACCGTTAGAAAAATTAGAGGATGCACATAGTATACAGCTATGTAAAACATACTCCCAGTTGTTGATTTTTGGTAGAAACTACTTTTGCATATATAGCAGATGAATATATGCAATACGCCTGTTACAGATCTTGAATTAGGTGCAGTATCTCTGCTGTAATTCATACTGTTGGTATTTAAAATAAGTCATTATTGCAAGTTTTTTAATGAGTAGAAAGCACTAGTAGGAAAACATGTAAAAAGGTTATTTCCTTAGTGAAAGAATTTCAAAGCTGGATGATTGTGGGATATTTCAGAATTAAGAGTAGGAATGGAATAAACTGGAGCAAGTTTATCAGAGAATTGAAAACTAGTGCTGGATCAGATGCATCAAACTTTTAAACTTCACAGTACAGCTATTGAGTTCTAGGTGACAAGGGCTTCTGAGCCACATACTGGCCCAAACAGGCTTTCAGTTATGTTGCTTTAACATCTTGACCTATTTGGTCACTCTATGGAACTCTCTCCTGTGCAATCAATTCTGAGTTCTGGGATGAACAGTAACATACAAGACTGCCATGAGTAAAGGTAACACATTCCTAAACCTAATTGGATTGAAATGTGGCATACCGTTAAAGATGCTGGCCTAGAGATATAGGCTGAGGGGGAAGGGGAGAGGTTGGCTTTTTTCAGTTGTTTGTTGTTCAGGTTTTGGTGGCTTGTTTGTTTTTTATTGGGGAGGAGGTGGGGTGTTGGTGAGCGCTAATACCTGCCATTATTTGATTAGGTTTTCTAACTATTTGGTGAAGTCTTTTCGTTCTAAAGTCTACATGTTTTTGAAATTTACCATGAAGCCTGTAATATTACTTACATTAGCAGCAGGGAGTTTGGATGAATTTGGCACCTCAGCCAAGATTTTGCAAAGAAATGGGGTTTAGAGGCCTTGAAGTCCTTAGTTCAGACCTGATGTCAATATATGACTTGACAGGAGACTTGGAAGGGTCCAAGGTGCTCACTGAATTGTCACTGAGGGCTTGCACAGTACCCAAGAGTATGAAACGATGTAGAAGATGAAAGATAAACTACATGTCCAAACCCAAGAAAGACTTGCAGAGAGTGTTCCAGAGACTCCGGCTTTCAAAACAAAGGCATTTTTAAAATGTTCTCTAATGAACTGTCAACAGAAGCAGTAAGTTTGAAGAAGTGTTTGATGTGCAGGAGGGTATTGGAGCGTTTAGAAGCATGCAGATGGATGACATTTTACCACCAAACTGTCTTACTGCAGGATGTGGTGAAAGGAAAACGCACTTTGTGTAACTTGTTCTGAAAGATACTTAGTATCTCCTGCTAGCATCTATTGCTATACCCAGAGTTATCTTGAGCTTGCCCTTTGAAGTTTTGGGATTCCATTCATTTTAATAACTGAAAATCCTCCATTGCTGACAAATTCTATAACACACTTAAGCATGAAAGGTCATCATCACCAGTAGATACGTGCTTTTAAAAGAAATACATGGCAAGATTGTACTAGTGGCTGGGTATATTTAAGTATGACGTTAGTGTATGTTATTTTTGTCTTGAATCAGAGTGTAAAGTTTTGGAGCATGCTGTTACGTCTTAGCTTCAGAAATGAAAGTGAAGTGATAGAGATGAATCTATATATGTTAAAGTGCATTGCCTGTTACACTCAGGCTTTGTTAACATATTTTCAGTTTTCCAGTTGGAATTTCCTTCTTTTACAGTTTAGGAGTTTCCTATTATTTGTTATATATAAAATTAATATTTTGAAGCAGTATTATTTAAGTAAGGGTGATGGTGCTGTCAAGGAGAGGACATGATGGTCTTTTATTATTGTAATGTAAACCTTCAGTTCATCAAATTGGTAAGGCAAGTAATTGTTTTTAATAGAAGGTGACACCTAATTTCCTTGAGACATAGATCCATACATCTCTTGCATCTCATGTCATACACTGCTGTAGTTTGCAGATTCAAGAGGTAATAGTCCTTAACATGTACAAACATGATGTTACGTTTCTCTGTGTAATGTTCAGTAATTCACTTCAAACATAAACCATTGTTTGTGTATGAGTAACAAAAAAAATGGGAACATCCTTTTGGCACAAAGAACTTTGAAAAGCCAGAAAGATCTCTGTACAAACTGAATTGTTAATTCTGTTTTAAGGTTACTTATGTATGTGTTTATGCGTACTATGCATATATATTATATGTTTGTTGCAGCTATGATTTTCTAAGTTTGGAAATACAATTTAACATACTTGAAAAACAGAGATGATTTTCTAATGTTTAGATTGCACTCACATTTTTGAGATAAATTTGAAAAGCACTCTGTAAGTGAAATAATCTCCTGTTTCACTTTTAACGAGTTAAGTCGTTATTCACTCTTTTTAACTTTCTCTGTCTGAAAGTATTAAAACAATGTAATGAAATAATTGTAGTCCAGTTGAGATGTTTCACAAAGTAGGCCATGACACTGGTTGTGGTTGCTGTGCTGTGTGTAACAAAGAGAGAATTATGTGTTTCTCTTCTTTATGAAAATGAAGGCAAATTATTGCAAGAAGCAATACTACAGGTAATAGTATGACAAAGGACCACTCTGTATGGAAGGAAAACCACAGAGCAGAGTGGATGTTTTAAGATACTTGGAGGAGGACGTGAGGTTCTCTGGGAAGCTCTGCACTTGCTTGCCTTCAGCTGTGTCTTAACGGCATTCAGAGCTGTCTGTGTCACTTTCTGTTCCCCAGATTTTCCCATCCTGCATTATATTCTTTTGAAAGAGATGAAGCCTCTGGTAGTTTTTCCCAAAAAAATAGTAAAAGTGGTCAAGCATGTTATGGATCAAATTGTTGTCAGATTTCATTTTTGAGAAACGACCTTTGTTCCAATGTAGATTGAGAAAATCAGCTATGTTAATTTAAAAAAATAATCTGGAATTGGTCTGGAAATTGTTTGTGTAAGATTTTGTATCAAAATTTAATATAAGTCAATATTTAATGTTTTTTTCCTTTATTCATGAAAGTGCGAGATTGTAATGGAAGTGGTGAGAAGATTTCTACCAGATAACGAGGCTGCTAATGTCACCGTAGAGGTTTTCAATCAGTATAAAACCATCTATTTGGAATCACTGTCATTGTTTAAAATATCTAATATAGCATCCACTGTGAACTAAACATACATTTGTAGGTTAAGGTTTTTGCCTAAGCCTTTAATTTTTTAAAAAGAAAAATAAATACGAAATAATCTTCTTATAAATCTGTGATCAATGAAACTTATCAGTGTAATTAAAAAGTTTCAGAAGAAAGCTGCAATCTGATAGAGGTTTTAAGAATTGAGATGCTAAGCCTGAACAGAAGTCTTCAGGCAGGACTTAGTCAAAATTATATCCTTCTGCATCATAACATGCAGCGTCTAAGAAGCTAAGATAAAATCCGCAGGGAAAAAATGACCTAGTAGTTTCAAAAAAGCAATAACCAACAAACCAGACTGAAATACAGAGAAGAATCTTTCAAGTTTCAGTAGAGCACTCTGAGTTAATAAACCCTCAGTTCATTTGATCTAGATTTCACTGTTGGGGGTTCATTAAAATAAAGTTTCTTTTTTGCTATCTTGAGTTGCAAGGTACGAGAGATAAGGGCATTGTTTTACTGATTACTGTTTAAAAATTAGTGTGATGCTATTTAGAAATAAAAACATTTGGCAGCTATTCTGAGCTAGAAGGAAAACTGTATGATACTTCACACACCATTTAATGCAGGCTTCCTATTTCCTTTATGCACTTTGCCTTTTACTTCTGACATTTCAAACAGTTAGGTAAAACTCCAGCAGAAAAAATGGTTTTCAAGGCAAACTTGCATTCATATTTATACAGTGAAGGAATCAATGATGTAAGTGTAAATACTTTATTCACTTTTAAACAGCCTCATTTGATTTTATGTCATAGTTCCTCAGTGTCGTGTTTTTGTCTCTTGTGGTGCTACAGGTGAGTGTCTGTAAGCTGATTTGTGGAGAAAAAAAAAAACAGAGTCCTGGTGAGAAAATGGGCTGTTCAGAGTACCTCTTTGACTAGTGAATATAGTGAAATATAGCTGGAGTGGGCATCCTTTCAGCAGAAACGATAGTGTAGAGTGCTTTGCCATTGCCTGAAGCTCTGGAGTGGCTGTCGTTGTATTACAGATAAGACTAACAAGTATTTTCTGAAGATAATGCAGTGCATTACAGAATGTAGAACTTGACCTTACACATGGCTTTTCCTTTTTTTAATAGTTTCCAGAGGGTTGATAGCTCACATTGTTTAACTTGTAGAAAATGACTACTGAGTTACATATATTCTGTCCAGCAGCAGGTGTGCAGGATTCACTGGACAAGGTCAAACTAACCCTACTGAGAAAGTCTGCACATTCTGAGGCACTCACTGTCTTTGCTGTGCATGTGCAAAATACATGCATGATTCATCTGACCAGGATTGTCATAGATTTCATAATTCAGAGTCAATCAGGGCTTAATGTGTTATGGTATTTAAAAAGTGGTTTAGGAGATTAAGTGCAGTTTAAACTGGAGAAGAATCCTTGCAGTATGTCCTCTGCAGTGAGACAGGTTTCATTTTGCCTACCAGACTGCTAGGTAACTGCTTTTTATTCTTAATGAAGGATGTGTTCCTAGACCTTCATCTCCTTCTACTGGTTCAGTTCATCTGCAAGTTATACCTGTGTGCCATGTTTATAACATCTGATGAATAGTATTAAAGGAAAAGGCTGAATTAGTTATCTTGTCTTCAATCATTGGAACACTTTCAGACATGTAAGTGGAGTGTATTGTGCAAACTGTTGTATGGTGAGGCCTTGAAATATGTAGACAACATTGACATAAAAATTATGGTGATCAGTGTTTCTTTTAAGTAGATGTAGAGATTCAGTGCTGTGTCTATACATGCGTATACATCTTTATACATACATAAGTTCTTTATTGTGAGGATGGTGAGAAACAGGCTGTTCAGGCAAGTGGTGGACACCTAAGTCCCGGAAGTGTTTTAAGACCGAGCTGGATGAGGCTTTGAACAACCTGGTGGGAGGTGTCACTGCCCATGGTAGCAGAGTTAGAGCTAGATGATCTTCCAACTCAAGCCTTTCTGTGATGAATAACTATCTGTCAGTGCATACTGCCAGCGTCTGCTTCCAAAAGTTTTTGCTTGTCTGAGGCTTCCCAAGAAAATGCATGCTTCTTAAGAATTCCTTAGTCAAGGGTCTTGGAATGGGTTTATATAACTGACAAGCTGCAGTCATTGAGACTGAAATTTATGATGCTAAATGACTTTCTCAGGATAATTTTAGTGGGAACGTGAGTAAGAATGTACATGATTTAAAAAACAAAACAAAACCTGCCCACCCGCTCTCTCAACATTATAGGAGATCCTATGTGTCAGGGGATAATTTCTGGTATCCAAACTCTAACTAAGCATTATCCTTGGAATCACAGAATTTTTTTGGGTTGGAAGAGACCTTTAATGGCCATATAGTCCAGCCCTCTTGCAATGAGCAGGGACATTGTTATGGAGGCAGGAATTAATTTTTGGCCGAGTCAGGAATTTATAAAAATAGAGTTATTTTATTTTCCCGAAAACCCGCCCCCAAAACTATATACAGAAGATAATTTAGATTTAATTAGCAGGTTCTTAGTTGGTTGAGAATATCCACAATAGGATGCCACAGGTAGACTTGTCTAATTTTGAAGTCAGGAGTTGGAAAAGGTTTGAGCTATTAAATACAGCATTCCCCACTATCAAAATAAGGCTGAGCCCAAAGCTACTCACAACAGAATCACGGTGGCTTGAAAGGAAGGCGATTCAAAGGTCTGTCCCGCGGGTCTTCTCAGAAACCTCCAGGGTCAATTAGAAGCTATGAGCTGCACAATGGGATGCTTAAGGTGAAGTCCTTGGGCATCTTCGGAGCCTCAAAGGCTATCCAGGTGGGGGGAGAAGAACTCCAAGGCAGGAACAAAGTTCACGGCAGGCACACCAAGGCAGGAACACTCCAAGGCAGGAACCCCAAGACGGGAAGTCCCCCCAATATTTATACCCTTCCTAGACAAAGAGCTGAGTTACCACTTCCTAGGCATGAAGAACACAGCCAATCCCCAGTGCGGGCCCGGCACGGGGCACTCCTCGTGCCGGAAGGGTCCCCCTGCCCCCCCCCCTTCATGCCTGCAGGGCAGGGGGGGGAGAACAGGTCTTTTTGCGCCTTTTTCCTGTCCCATTCAAACCACAGAGGGTGAGGACATTTTTGGGGTACACGGGACCTCCAGGACAGACATCTTCAACTAGATCAGATTGCTCCGAGTCTTGTCGAACCTGACTGACTACTTCCAGTGATGGGCCATCTATAGCATCTCTGTGCAGCCTGTGCCAGTGTCTCACCACCTTCAGGGTAAAACATATATTCCTTATACCTGGTCTAAATCTACCATCTTTTAGTTTAAAACCATTACTCCTCATTCTGTTGCAACAGGCCTTTGTAAAAGATTGTCCTCATCTTCTGTATAAATTACTTGAATTATTGAAAGGGTGCAGTAAGACATCCCTAGAGCCTTCAGTTCTCCAAGCTGAATAACCCCAACTCTTCCAGCTTTTTCTCATAAGAGGAGTGTTCTATCCCTGTGATCATTTTTATCACCCTACTCTGGACCCACTTCAACAGATTGATGTCTTTGTGCTGAGGACTCTGGAGCTGGACTCTGGGGTCTCACCACAGTGGAGAATCACATCTTTTGATCTGCTAGTGGGACATGCTTCTTCTGATGCAGCTTGGATATGATTTGCCTTGTAGGTTGCTGAGTGATGTTGAGCTTCTTGTCAACCAACACACTCTTCAGGGTTGCTCTTAATCCCTTCACCCCACAGCGTGTACTGATACCCAGGTGCAGGACCTTGTACTTGGCCTTTCTGAACCTCATGAGGCTTACATGGGCCCACTTTTCCAGCTTGTTCAGGTCCCTCTGGATGACATCCTGTTCCTCAAGTGTGTCAACTGCACCACTCAGTATGGTAGCATCTGCAAACTCGCCGAGGGTACACTCAATCCAACTTTCTGTCATTGATGGAAATATTAAACAATACTGGCTGCAGTACTGATCCCCGAGGGACACTACTTTTCACTGATATCCATTTGGACATTAAGCTGTTGACTCAATGTGACCATCCAATGAATTCCTTATCTACTGAATAGTCCACTCATTGAATCCATATCTCTCCAATTTAAGGAGAAGGGTGTTGTGGGGACTATGTCAAAGACCTTGCAGAAGTCCAGTCTTATCTGTAGCTCCTCTCTTGTCCACTGTTGTAGTCACTCTCAGACAAGACTTGCCCTTGGTAAAGCCGTGCTGGCTTTCTCAGATCATCTGCCTGTCCTCCTTGTGTCTTAGCATTAGGAGAACGTGTTCCATTATCTTGCCAGGTACCTAGGTGAGGCTGACAGGTTGGTAGTTCCTGGGCCTTCATTTCTACAGTTGGTTTGGTTTTTTTTTTAATGGATGCAATGTTTCCGTTCCAGTTATCAGGGACTTCACCTGTCTGCTGTGGCTTCTCAAGTATCATGGAGAGTGGCTTGACAACTACACCAGCTAATTGTCTCAGAACTCCAGAATGTGTCTTGGCAGGACTTGGGTATGCTCATGTTCCTCAGTTGGTCATGAGCATGATCTTCTCTTACAGTATAAGACTTTTTTCCCCGCTCCCTTGCAGTCTGTGCATTTGAGAGGTGTGGGAAGAGAGGTTGTCAGAGAAGACTGAAGCAAAAAAGTTACTAAGTCTTTCACATGCTGTATACAGATCTTTTCTTAAGCTTTCTACTGACATTCATTTGTTTCTGCTCAGACCTGTGAAGTATTTCCATTCTATTGAGAGGCTGAAGTCAGGCTTCAGGGGAGAAATCTTAAGCCTTTTCCTGTGGTTATTGTGACCCTGCTGCAGTGCCCACCACATCAAGAGCATATGGCTGGCTGTGGAGCACCCCGGCACCTTGTGGAGATGGCTCTCAGGTAGAATGAGGAGGGAAGACATAGCTCAGGACTTACTAGCAGGAAACTAAACTTCAGAAGAAACCAGACCTGGAGAAGAAATGAGGATCTGGGAGGAGTTGCATGAGTTTTTTAAGTGGAAAAAATTGGTGAATGTTCCTGTAACTGAAAGGACAGTGTGTTAAGAAAGCAGTAGGTGAGGAGGAAGTGAGAAAAGCCTGATGAAGAGTCATAACATTGGAGAGAGAACTAAAGCTGACCAGCCAGACACTGAAATGGGAAAAGGACAAGGCACAGCCTTAAAGTCCAAATGGACAAGTGCTGCATGAAAAATATGTTTGTGTGGGGACATCCCAGAAATGATTGTGTCCACTAAGACACAGTTACTTAGAAAGTTGGGAGTGGAGCCAGTGTTCTTTAAAGACTTACTTATCTGTAGTGGAAAAGTGTGTGTTGGGATGTCATTCTAACATTTGTTTATTACAGTATTAGTTAAGCTGCATTAGTTCCTGTGTGGGCTTGAATAGTTCTAAGTGAAAATGGACTTGTTCTGTTTTCACTTATTTTGAAACTGAACTTTCTTACCTCGATATAAATCCATCTGATACTCCCAATGCTCCTGGGCAGACGTTGTGCAAGTCTCGTTGCCCTTCTCTAGACAGCAGTCCCAGTTCTGGCATGAGCTACATTCTACATGCTGTTGGGTATTGCTGTAGGGGAATGTTACTGTTACTTTTCCCAAGATGGGAAATAAAGGAACTTGTAGCTCTGAAGGTAAAACACTTTATAGGCCTCCTCAAAGAGTCTTGTCTTACATGGATCCTAAAATAAATAAATAAATAAAAAACCAAAAGGAAAAGCCACCCTTAGGAGATGTGTCAAATGTATTTTGGAAGAATGATTGAAAAGTGAAGCAATCAAAAATTAGCTGCTATTACATGCAGGCTTGCAAAGTTTTAAGCCAGCTCTTTATCTTATGCATCATTCTGTATGTTCTTCCATTTCATGACCATATGTACTACTGCTTTTCATAATGAGATATTTTTTTTAAAAGACTGGAGCTTGCCCAGGTTTGTTGTGTGAAGTGGACATTTCTGCAGATGTTGCTACCACTGTCAAGCCAAATTGAACTCTGCATTCCAAAGTGAAGATCTTAGAAGCCTCAAAATAAGGCCAAAAAAAAAATTAAATAAATAAACAAAATCACACAGATTTTACCACAAGCTTCATTCTTAGGTACAGCTGAACTGTTTTGGCTTATTTAAAAAACAAAACAAAACAAAACAAAACACCACATGAACAGGCTTGCAATACGAACTCCTTGCTGGGCAGCTCTAATACAGGGAAGAGTAATTAAAAAGATGTGAGCAATTATACTACGTAACACTTCATATCAGGTAATGTTATGTGATATGAATAAAAGTGATACTAAGCACTGCCTGCAGCTAGAAATATAAATGAGTTATATTGCTAAGAAATAATTTTTCAATTAATTTTAAGCTTTTTAAGCACTTAAGAAAAAAAAATTAGTAGGGATATGAAAGGAAAACTTACACAAGTGTAAAGTACAGGATTATTAGGTGATGCAATAGAAAATGAAAAAGATAAGGGCACAATCAAGAGAATTAATGAAATTCCCTGTTTGTTTTTGAATGCCAGAGTCACATTAAAATTACTGCTGTGTGCTTGAAGTTAGAGCTAAGTCAGAATGAACAGTCTGTTTTATCTTCTTGTCCTAGAGGAGTGTGAGTTGTCAGGATAACCTGATACAGATGTGAGGAAGTGTGAAACCAGAAAAGACTATTAAGTATAATCCAAACAATAATGGTACTATGGTAATATGAACAAGATACTATCATTTCCTGAAATTGAGGAGATGGGTGAAATACAGTCAGAGCTCCCTTTGGTATTTTCTTCACACAGAAGCTTAGAAATATTTTATTAAATATTAATAGCAACATAAAAGACCTTTGGTCTTACTTTCATTTTAATTAGGCAGGGTATATATGCCATTCACTTTGAAGCCAACTGCTACCTCTTTGTATAAACCTGCAGGGGGTACTAGAAAATTGAACCAAGTAGCATTTAGCTGTTTCTCCTCCTGCCATGAGATAATTAACATCTACTCTTTTGCACTCTCTTAGTGTCACCTGATCCCCATATACAGGTTTCATACTGACTTCTAGAGTTTGAGCTGCCTCAGCCCATTCCTCATGGAGTGCAAGAACTCAGGAAAGTAACTAAACTGCTGAACAGATGAGGGAAAATTAATCTCATAATGAAATCAGATTGGAGAGGCAAGATAGAGAGTAATTTCAGGAGAGAAACAAACTGTATATAATACCTTGAACCTATTTTGCTTTGTAGTGAATGATCAAGGCAACTGAAAAACCTACAAATTTAATGATAGTTGCTGTGTCTGAAAAGAATAGGAAGGTCTTTGATGCATAAAGCTAAGGCAGGAATTAACAAGGAACAAATGAATATAAAGTAAAAGAAGTCACTTCTATGAAGTGTGTTAGTTTCTGGTCTTGACCAGCTGTTTACCCAACCTGCCTACCTCTTTCACAGGTTCCCCTCTCAACATCTAAAGCCTAAGAATCATCATCAGTGAGGCATTATTGCTTCTGATCTAGTGGCCAGGGATCCTGGGGCCTCTGTTGGAAGAACCTTAAAGAGCTGCCAGGCTTCCTCTGGGTAATGGCCTTGGACATGCCTATTGGCCACATCTTGATGTGCTTTTTGCAGATGGCCAGGTAGCCTAGTGCTCCTTAAGTCTTAGCTACAACATAACTTTGATTGGTCAGTCTACCACGGGACTCTAAGATCACTAGTCCTGCAGTCTGTAGGACTGGCCACTCTTCATGGCTAGGGTTTCTCAGATGGAAGAGTCTCATAGACTTAGAAGAGTTACACACATTCACCAAGAGGAATCAGGGCTGCTTTCAAACTCATCTGTGTTCTTATCAATAGAACAAGAATTTTTATACTGAATACTTCACTGGCTGATGTATTTGTATTTTCCAGTGATTATCAGAAAAAAACTGTAACTAGTTTGACTGTCATTATAATGTGCCATGACTGTAATGGTCTTCTCGGTACATATGCACTATGAAACATGATAAATTGCATCATTATGTTTTTTCATGGATACCTTCCTCCACTCTTTTTTAATCAGCTAGTACTCAAAATTCTCTGTGTTTTATTTCCCCATTGTGTAAAATGAACAACGTTCCCTGTTTCCTGTACATTTTCCAGACTTGTTCTGGAGACATGATTACTCATTTTTCCATGTAGAAGTACATGAGATGATAATACTTTGCCTTACAGAAGAATTACAGAAATACATTTCTGTAGTATGTGTGAGACACCCATACTGTGGTGACGCTATTTTTTTCCAAAACACTTGTGAGGCAAAGGAATATAAATAGCTTTGTTTTACCAACAGGGTAAAAATCCAGCAAACAGCAGTTTCCTTCATCTTCTGACTGTCTTCTGTTTTTAGAGAAAAGGTTAAGTGATTAACAAAAATGCTAGACTACACCTCTAACTTTTTTGCCATTTTCTTTCTTTTTTTAAAAACAAAGCTGTATTAGCCTGGTTGTGATACACTGATATACTCTTCCCAAGTAATTTGTCAGTTTTAACAGGTATAATCAGGTTTGTAAATTCAGAAACTTCCACATCAGCTGTAACAGATCATCTTAGGTTCAACCCTTCTGCTATTAGAAAAGCCGTTTCAGCCTGTGACATAGTGGTTACCGGTCTTGAACGAGTAATGACCACAGAGGTTGCAGAGCAGTTTCTGACATATCTCACTTCCCTTGTTCTCAGATACACAAGTTAGAGCTAGCTGAAAATACTAAACCTGCTTCTTACTGCTAGAGCAGCTGGTTTGAATTTGAAAATGTTTATGTTTGGTCCAAAGAAATCCCTGTCTTTGCCTCTGGGAAGCTCTAAAACTGCTGGCTGTTACGAAAGGGGAGGAAACAGAAGGAATGGTTTTGTTAGTGCGTACAAGTTCTTGCCTTTTTTGTGTCAACAAATAAACTAAACCAGCAACCATCTCCAACTAGTCACGAATATTACAAGCGGAGACTTTCTGTGTTAAAGAAGTATTTTCTCAGGACTGATGAGATTTAGATCAAAACCATTAGACTTAACTTTCATGACACAGAGGGCTAAAAATATTAGTCTTTTGGTTTTATGGAAAATAAAATGCAAAGCCACTTGAACCACTGGCAGGCAGAGCTCATGATACACAGAACTCTCTGTCCCACCTCCACCTGCCTAAAAATGGTGACTTAGAAGATAGCAAGCAATGGCAAAAAATGTTCGGTGCAACAAGCACCACAGGTGTGTTCGCTGTGTGCACTTGCAGAACAGGTACAGTGCTCTGCAAGGGGAAGTGAATGATAAGGATCATGGTTCACCCAGCTTGGAGGTGTTGCCAAAGTATAGTTGATCTACACCCCTTGTCAAAACTTCTTCAGTAGAGAATAAAAGTTGGGTCATTGTCACTCTTAAGGGATCCTGAGGCCCGATATGCATATTGTACCCATTTCTTGCAGAAGTCTGCTACCTCCCTGGGGCTGATGTTATGAGAAAGCTTCCTTCCCTAGTATGGCCCAACAGTAAAAGCCAGTAAGTAGAGGTGAACTGGACCTCTTACTGACAAACAGAGGAACTGGTGGAGGACATTTGGTTTGAGGGTAGCTTTGGCTTTATCAGTCATGAGAAGATTGAGCTCAGAATAATGAGCAGTAGGCACAAAACAACAATTAGGATATCAGCCTTCAAGTTCATGAGGGCTAGCTTTGTCCTTGAGAAATCCCATTGGTTAGGGCTCTGGAAGGTAGAGGGGCTTAAGGGCTGGTTGATACTCAAGAACTACTTCCTCCAAGCTCAGGATCAGTGCATCCCTAAGAGCAAGAAATAAGCCAAGGGAAGCAGGAGACCTGCACAGCTGAGCAGGGATTTTCTGAAAAAGCTTACTTGGAAGAAGAAGTTTTAGAGTACATGGAAGAATGGTCTCACCACTTGGGAAGATTTCAAGAATGCTGTGAAAGTATGCAGGGACTAAGTGGGGAAAGCCAAGGCCTGCTTGGAATTGAGCTTGGCTAGGGATATCATGGTCAACCGAAAAGGTCTGTTCAAGTATATTTGAGGCAAAAGGAAAATCTGAGAAAATGTGGGCCTGCTGTTGAGTGAGGCAGTTGCCGCAGTGATTGAGGACACAAACAAGGGGGAGCCACTGAATGCTGTGGGAACCAAAAAAGGGAGTCAGCTAAACGTGATGAATGATGTATCTTTGGAGTGCATCCCTGTGTATCCTTGACACAGTAAGATTGAGGATAGAAACACAGTAAATTGGTGTTCTCGCCTTGTGTAACATTTGCATGGAAGTGACATAACTTAGAACAAAGAACTGAAAGTAGTCTGTGTTAAAATAGCTAACGTCTTGCTAATACCTCACTGTTATTCAATAAGAATGTTGGAAACAATATTTTAGAACTTGTAGAATTACCACAACTTGTAGAGTGGGATATAAAAGACTGTGGATATAGCAGTAAATGGCTTTGGGGCTTTTGCCCTTGGTTTTCAGCTTTGTCTGTTGTGTTGCTATTATTTTGTCTGTCACCAATAAATATATAAAGCGACAGAATGCCTTTGCTTTACTCTTTACTGTCTGGGTCTCCAGGATGAGAAGACATAGAATATTCTTCTGATATATTCTTCAGGTATCTGGGAGAAGTCTTGCAATCATTAGCCCTTGTTCTCATAGGGGATTTTGGCTTCCCTGATGTCTGCTGGAAATAGTCATGAAGGTTCCTAGGACAGGTGAAAAACTTCCTGACACAGCTGTTGTGGGCCCTTTCTAATTAAGGCAAAAAGAGGATGAAAGGAGAATCCCTGTCTTTTACTTTTACTGGATTCAGAGGGAAACACTGTGATCAAGGATGAGGTACTCAATACCTCCTTTACTTCATTCTTTAGTAGACAGACCAGTTGTTTGCTGGGTACCCAGCCATCTGAGCTGGAAGGTAGGAATGGAGAGCACAATGAAGCCTCCATAATCCAAGAAGATGTGGTTAGCAACCTGCTGTGAACCACTTAGAAACACACAAGTGTATGCAACTGAATGGCGTACAAGAAGGTTGGCAAGGAGGATCTAGGATAACAGACCTATCATCCTGACCTTGATGCCAGAGAAGGTCATGGAAGGTCATCTTGCAGATGCAGGGCAACCAGGTGGTCAGGTCCAGTCAACATGAGTTCATGAAGGGCAGGTCTTGCTTGACAAACCTGATGTCCTTCTAAGAAAAGGAGAACTGCCTAGTGGATGAGGGAGAAGCTATGGATGTTGTTTACCTGGAGATCGGTAAAGCCTTTGACACTGTCTTGCGTGGCATCCTGATGGAGGAAACTGCATGTGACTTAGGTGGATTTTTTGCTGTCTTAAAAACTGGCTGTCTGGACTAAAGAGTGGTGGTGAATGGAACTAAATCCAGTTGGCATCCAGTCACAAGTGGTGTTCCCCAGGGCTCAGTTTTGGGGCCCATTCTTTTCAATATCTTTGTCAGTTATCTGGATGAAGGGATTGAGTGCACCTGCAGTAAGTTTGGAGATGACACTAACTTGGGAGGGAGTGATGATCTGTTTGAGATAGGAAGACTCTGCAGAGGGAGCTGGACAGGCTGGATTGGACAGCTGAGGCCAATGGTATAAGACTGAACAAGGCCAAGTGCTAGGTCCTGCACTTGAGTCACAATAACCCCCTACAGGCTTGGGACAAAGTGGCTAGAAGGCTGGTTGGCAGAAAAGGACCTAGAGATGCTAGTTGACAGCTGTCTGAACTTGAGCCAGGCATGTGTTCAGTTGGCCAAGAAGGCCAACAGCATCCTGGCCTGCATCAGGAATACTGTGACCTGCGCTGATAAACTTGAGTACTGAATTTAGTTTTGGGACTCTCACTACAAGAAAGACTTTGAGATGCTGGAGTGAAGGGTAACAAAGCTGGTGAAGAGTCTGAAGAACAGGTCTTCTGAGTAGAGGCTGAGGGAATTTGGGTTGCTAAGTCTGGAGAAGAGGAGGCTGAGAGGAGATATTATTGCTCCCTATAACTGCTTAAAAGAATGTTCTAGCAAGGTGAGTGCTGGTCTCTTCTCTGTAGTATCAAGTAATAGAATGAGAAGACATTACCTTAAGTTGTACCAGGGGGCGTTTAGAGTGGATATTAGAAGAAAACTCTTCACTGAAAGATTATTAAACACTGGAATAGGCTCTGCAGGTAGGTGGCTGAATCCTTGTCCCTGGAGGTGTTTGAAAGACACATAGATGTGATGCTAAGCTATGTTTAGTACCAGTTTGATAGAGTTAGGTAATGGTTGGACAGGATGATTTTAAAGGTCTTTTCCGACCAGAGCAATTCTGTGATTCTATGCTTTACGAGTACTGTTTAATTATTTCACAGAATTCCTCTGGCTCTTGAGAAATATTTCAGCCAAGTATTGCAAATCTCTGAATTTCAGAAATAGTAGATTCCTGTCCCTTTCTTCTCTGCTGCTACTTTTGACTCTGTTTTCAGTCATTCACCAAGAATTACTTTTTCCCCCAGTCGTCAGGCACAACTGAAAATAAGCTTATAGGAAATATTGTCTGCAAAAATGTTACTCCTTTATGGCTTTGCACTAACGAGTCTGTATTAATGGTCTTTACATTTAATATGGATTTAAGATCTGAGAAAAAAGTATTAATTGGGTGACTAATTTGCATTTTCTCTTGACAACTAATACTTACTGTAGAAGTTTTGTGAAATTTTAAAGGAAATAAGAATACAGGATGCAATGTATATAGACACATGAGTGGAATTCAGTTTCTTAGGGGCCTGCCTTGGTGCATTAGTTTGCATGTGGACATCAAGGAATATGAATGACTGTGCTGAAACTGAAATTATCAAAATGGAAGTGGGAAGTTAGTTTCTTTTTTACTGCTTAGCTCAGTATGTTAGTATCATTGACACCTTGCCAGAAGGAATGAGTATTTGGTAATTTATTATGAATGAAGTCAAATTCTCCTTTTAGGTTGGAACTGTGAGGTCCTCATAATAAGCTTCCTGGGTTCTTTGTTTCGTGAAGTGGTAAAACATTTTTATTTGCCTAACAAAATTTGGATAGTTGTAAGAATTTTTTTATAGGGTTTCTAGAAAAGAAACAAGTTAAAAGAAGCCCTCTCATGCCCTGCTTCTCAGAAATACAGTGATGGTCTTGCCACAAAAAGAAGAAATTCAAGAACTTTACACAAGGTCACTGAGAACTCTGCATGCAATTACAATCATCTGTTTCAGCTCACAGCAGCTATAAGCTTGCTCCTTACACTTGATTTCCTGGTGGGTTTTCCTTAAAAGAGTTCTTTCTCTCCATACCTTGTTTTCCTTGATACGTGCCGTAAGCATGAGCTATACGTAGATTATACTTGAAGAAAATGTTTCTTTATGCTTTGTGGGGGGAAGTGGTTGTCTCGTTTTCATCCAGCATGCTTGCATGAAACCATGACCAGTCTCATATTTAGGAAGTTAAAATGATCTAACACAGGACATAGTGGAGAATCGTGACTGTGTTTAGCCTAATAAAAAGGGGAAGGATGTGAGGTTGTCTGTGGGATTTGAACCTACCATATTAAATCACAGGTGTGCACCTTAGCCCTCTGTGATGTTACAAAATAGTAAGGAGAGGATGTACATATTACTAGGGATGGAAAATTATCAGAGCAAAACAATTAAAATTGCTGCTGCACAAGGATATTCCACGCTTACAGTACAAGTAGCATATGAGATCATTGTCACAAATAACGGTGTCATTTTTGTTGAATGTGTTTCAATTTTATCAGTTCAGACAACCTCGGGTTTCTCTGCCACGAATTCTCCCTGGTGTGAAATAGTACATGGATTAAGCACAGGCAGCAGACTGGAGAAGAGGGATAGATTATTTTATTTGATAAGACATTTTTTAGGTGCAGGTAGGACTGCTAAAAAAAATGGAAGACTCTGGTCTGTAGCCAAACTAAACTATCAATCAAAATCAAGTGGTAAAACCCAGAATGTTTTGTTTGAGATTAAATACAATAGTCTGTTTCACCAGAGTTGTTGGTTTAGGCACGTAAAAAAAACCCAGGGAATGAGAGATGCATGAGCAGCCAACCAGATAAGAGAGTCTGAGACAGTAGTTTAGACTGTCTCCACTCATATTTAGGTTTTATAACAGAAAAAAAGCATAAAGGCCATGCTAACACATTGTTAGCTTGTCCTGATTTTGGTACTCAGTTGGGTGTCTCTGCTGAATACATACAGCTTGCTATGTTGCCTTAAATTATTCATGCATGGTAAGGTGCAGCCGTGTTTGGTTAGGGTTAGCAATGGATGTGTGATAAAAACTACCAATTTCTGAGCTGTTTCAGTAGTCCATTAACAAGAATAACTTCCAGCTGAGGCTGGCTGGGAAAAGGGCTGTAAGTTCTTAGTCTAAAATGCTCTCAGGCTTTAAATATAAAGAGAGAAGGGAATTCTGTTTAAAAATACTGTTGTTTTGTTGTTTGGTGGTTTTTTTTTTCTTTTTTATTTCTGAGAAAGAAAGTCTGAGGACAAGAAGCTCATGAGGATTTCTGCTTTCTCACCAAATTTCTAGCCTTGCAGGCAGATGAAGTCTACGAGGGGTTACATTCACCATGTCCACACTTTTTCTAAAGATTCTACGACTCTCTTTGGATTTCAAGGGTAAAGTGTCCTTTATTAAATGCTCTTTTCCCTAGTTTCTCACTCATATGCCATGTGTTCTCTGAAGGACTTACACAGAAATAGGGCCTGCAAAGTCACCACTAAAGCGTTCCAACACTGATTCTTTAATCAAGCAGATGGATTGCTGCCAGAGAAGGGTCAAAGGATCTGCATGTAGGAGTGAGTGCCTTGAGAGGTCCAGAACTAGAAGCAGCAGCCAGGTTGTAGCCACACCTCAAAGCAGAAGGAGTTCAGCATTTAAGCTGTCTCGCAGCAGAATGGTCCTGTCTGAAGAGCAGGGTGAGGCCAGCTGTTGAGAAGTTCCTGGTGCTCCATAGCTTGTTCCTCCTTATAATGTCTTGTAAACTATTCTTACTTAATTAAAAGATTTTTTTTAAAATATGTGTAATGTTCCCTCAGCTATCCTGCCTCTTACTGCAGATAGAGGTTAATTTCTTCATTACCTTCTGCCTATATAGTCCCTTAGATGTAAGGAAAATAAGATCATAGAATCATAGAATCAGCCAGGTTGGAAGAGACCTCTAAGATCATCCAGTCCAACCTATCACCCAGCCCTAGGCAATCAACTAGACCATGGCACTAAGTGCCTCATCCAGTCTTTTCTTGAACACCTCCAGGGATGGCAACTCCACCACCTCCCATGGGGCAGCCCATTCCAATGGCAAATCACTCTCTCTGTCAAGAACTTCCTCCTAACATCCAGTCTATACCTCCCTTGGCACAACTTAAGACTATGTCCTCTTGTTCTGTTTCCTGTTGCCTGGGATTAATTTCTCTGATCTGTAAAGCTGCAAAGAGCAACTCATCTGTGCATGATTAGGTGACAAGTACTAGCTTCTCCATTATAGGGAAAGATGTGCTGCTGCATACAGCCATTTTGCATTGCATACTGTAAACAGGGACTTCTTTGCTGTATTGCTATATCATAGCAGCAGGTGTTTTCTTAATATAATTCCTTTCTTTAGTGTTATAACAGTATGATAGCTACAACCTGGAAATAATCATTTTACTCTCTCTCTTTGTTGATTTCTTGTCAGTTACTGGCTTTTGGGGGCTTTGGGGATTAGCAAACTGACTTGAAGATGGAAGAGGTGTAACTTTCTATTAAGGAAAAACATCTGAGTAATCTAGGACAACAAGGTGTTAAAATACCAATTGAGACTTCATAGATTAAGTCCACTGTTATACAGGAACAACCCTGGTAGAAAATCTATTGCATATGCCTTTAAAGTTGTTATATACCTTTAGTAAATTTATATGCATATTAAAGTGAGGTCTTTGTGTTTGTTTCGTTGGTTGGGTTTTTTTTTTTACAAATGAGGACTGTAATGTCCTTAAAAACCCTGATTCTCAAAATAACAGTGTGAATTTAGGTAAACAGTATTTAGCAGTGAGGGAATAAGTAAATCTAAATGTACTATCTTTTGTCTGTTTTTTAATAGTAATGTCAACTCAAAACTCTGCTATTCCTACATAACTTCTGTCATTTGATCCTCAGTAGCAATACGTGGAACCAGGGGTCAGTCAAAAATAGCAAACATATGTGACTTCCTGATAAAGACATGAACAAATAAGCAGTGTGGATCTTATTCTAGTTGCCTTTGTTACGTCGTATTTGTATCCTTTCTGTCTTTGAATATCAGGTCTTACCCCCTTCATCTGGAGGGTTTCTGCTATTCTCAGTGCAGTTGAGTAGTGACTGATTCATATTTGTATAGTGAGTGGTGTAGACCCTGTAAAGGGTAATGCTGGCTTTGAAAGTGTCTTCTCTCCCAGACTGTGTCATGGGCTTCTAATCTAATGTGTTCAGATCGCTTGATTTTAGTAGCCGGTCTGGAGGTACTGAGCTAAAGTTACTAAGGCTGTTTGTGTCTCTGAAAAAGAAGGAGTCTTTCATGGTTTGAAGACAGGCTTTGAACATAGCCATGTGATCAAAGTTAGCCCATGGAGAATATCCCATAACATACCGAATGCATGTTATAATTTAATTGTTAATTGCTAATGCAAGTTTTAGCTATTCTTGAGGATAGACAGAATACTTACAAGGAATAGAAAGCAATGTAACATTCCGAATACAAATTAACCTGCACCAGAAATCCCAAAACATTTCGGTTATCCATGTGTCTTACAGAAATCTTAGTAAGAGCAGTGATTATTTCTTCACATGTCAACTATTACTGTAAAATAAGAAACAGAAAGATCAGTCTAGAATGCTGTTCTGGAACTCCTAGATAGCACTACAAAATCTAATGTATCAACCTTTTTTGTTCAGTTTTGGGCTCCCTAGTTTAAGAGGGACAGGGATCTGCTGGAGAGGGTCCAGCAGAGGGCCATGAGGATGATTAGGAGACTGGAGGGCATAGTTTATGGGGAGAGGCTGACGGACCTGGGGCTTTTCAGTCTGGAGAGGAGAAGAACTTAGAGGGGATTTGATGAATGTTTGTAAGTATCTGAGGGCTGGTCAGGAGCGGGAGGACACAGGCTCTTCTCACTTGCTCCCTGTGATAGGACAAGGAGCAATGGGTGTAAATTGCAGCAAAAGAGGTTCCAGCTCAACACAAGGGGGAACTTCTTTACTGTAAGGGTCACAGAACACTGGAATAGGCTTCCCAGAGTGGTTGTGTGATCTCCTTCTCTGGAGACTTTCAAGGCCTGTCTGGATGTGTTCCTCTGTGATCTGTGTTAGATAGCATTGTGCTGCTCTGGCAGGGGGGTTGGACTCAAGGATCTCCTTGGGTCCCTTCCACCCCCTAACATCCTGTGATCCTGTGATCCGTGATCCTGTGAACCTAAAAAAGTTAGTATTTCTGCATATCAGACTTGGTATCTCAACATTAATTTATGGTTTTTTTTTCTATAGAGTTTGCTTTTTGCATTGCAGATTCTTAGATTAATGTGTGCCAGCTCTGAATGATTTGCTATAGTCTATGGTTTCAAAGAACTTTAAAATGTTATCGACATTACGTTACAGCCCAGATACTAGGGTGAGTGCAGTGAGGCTGTAGTGTATGGTTGCCTCATCTAGGAGGGCATACTACTCATGGTGAAAAATATACTTCAAATGCACAAGTTCATTTTACATATGTATATATATCAGAAGAGAGAGCACTCTGCTTCTTCAGATTTGACAGCTAAATTAGACAAGATTGTGTCCTCCTACAGTCTCACAGATTTTGATGTTTTCCCTGGGCTCCCATTCAGTTAGCCACTGATTCTCCTTTCTTTAGTGCTGTTCAAGTCAGACAATTTCATGAATGAATAAATTCAGAGGTAAATTTTTAAATGCCATAAATTTTGACCAGTTGAAAGCAGATTAATTTGATAGTAGTCAGGGTGGAAGAAAGAATAGGTTTAGAAGTAGGGATTGGTTTTGGGGGGCTAGCACAGTGATGGATTTCTTTGCTGTGTGAAAGGCTAAATTGTTAGATTTCCATAAGGAGAGCACCAGAGTGAGGGAAAACATTCAGTCCACTTGCTCATAAGCTGTGAAGACTTCAGATATAATGGGATGGTTTTTGCTTTGTTTGTTGTAGCTTTATTTTAGTTCTGTCCATTAAAAACTGGAGTAATTGCCCCAGTTAGGGACTGTGATCTCTTCCAAAGCATAAATAAAAGAACAGTGCTATTGTGATAATAATTTTTTCTGTATTTGACTTGCTCTACATAATGAAAATAGTTTTTCTCATGTCTGCTTTTTATTATTATATTATTTTCCCATGAATTAAAATCTTGCTTTTCATAGCCAATCCAAAACTGTAAGAATATGGACTATGAACATAGGTATTTAAAATACAATTCAAATAAAAGTTTTTACCTATTGTTGCTCATAAAGAGAGATACCAAGGGAGCTGGGGCTCTTTAGCTTGGAGGAGACTTGAGAGGTGACCTCATCAACATTTATAAATATGTAAAGGGTGAGTGCCAGGAGGATGGAGCCAGGCTCTTCTCATGATGCCCGATGACAGGACAGCGGGCAATGAGTGGAAGCTGAAGCATAGGAAGTTTCATTTAAACATGAGGAGGAATTTTTCCTCTGTAAAAATACTGGAACAGGCTGTCTAGGGGGCTTGTGGAGTCTCCCCCTATTCAAAACCCACCTGGATGTGTTCTTGTGTGGTCTGGCATAGGTGATCCTGCTCTAGCAAGGGGGTTGGACTAGATGGTCTTTTGAAGTCCCTTCCAGCTCCTAACATTCTGTGATTCTGTGATAAACCCCACATAGTTTTAAAGTATGATCATGCAGAACATCATTGGGCTAAACCTTCAACCTGTTGTTACAGCTGAGTAATGACTTCATAAATGTGTGGGTGTAATTTTGAAACTTGAAAATTACTTTTCTTGAGCCATTAAGTCTATGTTCAGCAAGATGTGTTATGTTTTAATGTGTGTGTACTTTAGAATTTCATTTAAGTTCACTTTTCAGTCACTGCATTCCATAAATGACAGTAAGACCCGAGTTTTTATCTAGAGTAATAGGAAGGCATGTGGCCTTACCTAATACCTGTGTCTTAGAATCATAGAATGGTTTAGGTTGGAAGGGACCTCAAGGATCATCCAGCTCCAACCCCCCGCCATAGGCAGGGACACCTCCCACTAGAGCAGGTTGCTCAAGGCCTCATCCAGCCTGGCCTTAAACGCCTCCAGGGAGGAAGCATCCACAGCCTCCCTGGGCAACCCGTTCCAGTGTCTCACCACCCTCACTGTAAAGAACTTCCTCCTAACATCCAGTCTAAATCTCCCCTCTTCCAGCTTAAACCCATTCCCCCTCGTCCTAACATTACTAGACCGTGTAAATAGTCCCTCCCCAGCTTTCCTGTAGGCTCCCTTCAAATACTGGAAGGCCACTATAAGGTCTCCTCGAAGCCTTCTCCTCTCCAGGCTGAAGAGCCCCAACTCTCTCAGCCTGTCCTCATAGCAGAGGTGCTCCAGCCCTCTGATCATCTTCGTGGCTCTCCTCTGGACCCGCTCCAGCAGTTCCATGTCCTTCTTGTGTTGGGGGCTCCAGAACTGCACACAGTACTCCAGGTGGGGTCTGACGAGAGCAGAGTAAAGGGGGAGAATCACCTCCCTTGCCCTGCTGGCCACACTTCTCTTGATGCAGCCCAGCACTCGGTTGGCTGTCTGGGCTGCATGTGCACACTGCCGGCTCATGTTGAGCTTTTTGTCGACCCAGACCCCCAGGTCCTTTTCCTCAGGGCTGCTCTCCAGCCATTCACCACCCAGCCTGTATCTGTGCCTGGGATTGTGCCGACCCAGGTGCAGGACCTTACACTTGGCCTTGTTAAATGTCATGAGGTTGGCCTGGGCCCACCTCTCCAGCCTGTCCAGGTCCCTCTGAATTGCATCCCTGCCCTCCAGCAAGTCATCTGTGCCACACAGCTTGGTGTCATCTGCAAACTTGCTGAGGGTGCACTCAATTCCTCTGTCCATATCACTGGGAAAGATGTTAAAGATGTTAAAGTCTTCACATGCTTGTTGCATTTGTATACATGTAAGTAAAAGTGATTAACATTGTTGGGCATTACTCTTGTCTTTGTCAAGTAACCGATCGTCAGTGTCAGTGCATGGCCAGTACTATGGGTCTTGGGAGTCCACAAGTGGTAATATGGATCTGTATGTGTTAAGCAGTGTTTAGGCTGACAGTGAGGTTCATGCAGTTGGCTGTACCACACCTGTGAGGGAAATGTGGACTAAGCTCCGTGTGCCAGAGTCACTTTTGAAATGGAATCGGTTTCATAAAAATCACGTTCCCAATGAACTGTTTGGTTCCACACATTTCATGTACGCAGCTATCCGTGGGGCAGCCATCATCTGTCTTTCTCAGTCTACAAAAAGATTACTTATTTTGAAAATAAATTAGTTCTTCTAAATTGCCTGACAGTCTTTCTGTATGAAATCTGTGATTATTTAACTGCTAGTGAATTCTGAGAGTATATTTACACTTTCTCTCATGCATCGTAAATGCTGGTACATTCTTCCGATTCAAGCTGACATCTTCAAGCCACCCATGCATGGCGGTTTGGTATATGCTAGGTGGTTTTCAAATAGGTTTTAAAAGAAACCATTCCACTGATGCAGATGAATAAAACAGATTGTGAAAACTGATTTGCAAGTTAAGTTGGGAGTTTTGGAGCGGGGGTTTGCCACTGCCAGGCTGGGAATAGGTAGCAAGTGATCTTGCCTCTTTGGTCACAGGGTCTCTGATGTTCCTGCAGAGCTTTCTTCAGCCTGACTGGCAAGCACAGTTCTGTGAGCCCTTTTGGCAAGCTATTATGAAATCTTGCTGAAGCAACTCGTTCATCACAAGCCTCAGAGCGACCTCTGAGTCAACCTCAGACTGCTGTCTCAGGCTTTGCTCAGGTCTCCAGTTTTCTTCCAAACACTGGTTTATAAGGCCAGACATGAGAGCAGCCTCACATACTGCCTGCTCTTCATCAGTTAAGTGCTTTCCTCTCCTAACAGAGAGGCTGTTTTGTTTATTTTCTTCTCCATCCCAGTTTAACCCCATCACTTGCATCTTTGTTGAGGTGTCGCCAGATATAAGCTTGTTTAGATTGTTAGTTGGGTATTCTGTATGCACCATTGAAGAGCTCTTCATCTTCTCCATGAAAGCAAAGTCTCAGCCCATGAAGATTTAAGGTACCTAAAACATGCACAACTTTGTAGGATCAAGGCCTAATCTGGAAAACAGTCTTATGGAAGGTTGGTATTAAATATTGTCTTGGTGGAGTACTTAGGACTTTAGAATGTTTAAAGGTTTGAAAATTACTTAACTTGGCAATAAATGGCAGGGACTTTATAAGTGGAAAATGTGCTTGTTAAACACACTTTCAAAATGTGACTTACACGACTGTAAAATATTACGTGAAAATAATCATTATATCCATGTAGTATATTTATGGGTTCATATTGCTAAGGGTTCAGTGTTACAGCCAATAGCGGTTTGTGCCCCATATTTCAGCACATGAGTGAGTTTCAGCAGAAAGGAGAAAAATCTGCTCCTTGCAGCTTTCTGCACATGAATTGGAAAGACACATTTGAGCTATTTCTTGGCTGACTTGAATGATTGGGAAGTTTGTGTCTGACAGACTTCGGGTTCATCACTAATTATTCACAAAATTTACAAATGCAGAGTGGCCTTAAAAAAAAAACAAAACAAAACCACTAGAAACCTGTCAGTTAAATCAACGTAGTGTAAATCAAACAGAGCTCATGGTAAAAAGGATAGAGCGATTAATTTCTACTTGACTTAATAAACAGGATTATTTACTGAATTAAAATTCAAAATTTTTGTCAGAACAGTTTTGGGTTTTTTTTTTCCTGATATGTTTTGACAGTCTTCAGCTAGGAGAAACTACTGACTGTAGATATTCTGTGCCAGAATGATGAATCTATTTCCAGTAAGTTAGTTGCTTCATCTTGTTGGATATACTCTTGGGAATTTATCACGTAATTCCCTTAATCCAAAGCAGTTGTATACATATTCTGTAACTGATGAATTACTGACAGTAAATAAACCCTCATACAAAATCAACTATTTGTTGAAGAAAAAAAAAAAATAGTGTCTTAACAAATTTGTACCAGAACTTAGCAGTCTTCTATTACTGTCTTTTCTCATGAACAAGAGCATCAGGTTAAACTGCCATTTACAATCTCACGATACTGAATATACACCTTCTCAGATAAGAAGGCATTTATGTTGCAACTGTATGTCAAATACTTTTATCAACACACTGAGTAATAGCAGATCACTAGTCCTTGAAATAACATGCCATTAAATTTATGAAGATGAAACAACTATTCCTCCATCAAATTCTGTTCTACATTTAGATGAAATGCCTCGGTTAAGTAATGTCTTTGAACACTGAGTGTTACTTCCTTTAGCTCTGATTGTAGTTGGCAGGCATTATATGTGTATTACCAAAACAGAACATCTATCTGCAGCATACCCTCTGTCTTTTCCTCATAAATGAATGTAACTTTGGTGTGTTGAATGTATTTTAGTGTGTTGTTTGCATTTGATTAATTGGACCGTACTGATTTTGTGTGTGCATATATCTTATTCCTACTACTGAATGTGTATGATTGATGCAGTGAACTGTTGGCTTCTGTTCTGAGAATATTAATCAAAGAATATGCTTCTCTGCTTAATGGCTTTGCAGTGTAGGAGGCAGCTAAACATCATAGAATATAGTCTGCTTTTTTTCCTCTTTAATTGTTAGTGTGTAAGTCACTGGCAAGAACGTTTTTTTTAATCTATAAACTCTATTTCATGCTTAAACATATCCATTGTTTGGTCAATGTTATGAAATATTATTGCTCAATTAGATTTTGTTTTCAACATTTCCTGGTAAAAGCAGTAATACAAGAGATAAACAGTAAGGGAAAGAGAGAGAGAGTTAAGTAGAAAAACATACTGAATATAGCAATCAAGGAAGAAGCAGAAGATGTGTAGTCAGTAAATTCAGCCTCATAGGGTTTGGGTCCTAGGATTTTGACAATTTATTTTTTTAATCAAAAGCCAAATCTGATGCTTTTCTGGATTCCATTATTGTGATTAGAGGGATAATTTATGACTAAACTATTCATGAGAATCAGGGTAGACATTTACTGTGTTGTGATGTACACTTGAAGTATGTATAAGGATAGATTGTTAAAGTTTGACACCTAGTTTGGGTGAGAAGTTAATAGACGTGTTAATTATTTAAAAGGAAAACTAGCCCACATTCTTATGGCATGTAGTTCTCCTATCAAGGTTGATACCTAGATCTTTAGTTATTGTTTATGAATCTCACATGCAAAGCAGCCAAGGCTAATAGGAAGCTTTAGGGTTTGTAGTGTTTTACAAGGGGATTTGTTTTGTCTTCCCCACCCCTTTCATAAAAATGCCTTGAGTAGAGAGTTTCTCTAGTTCATGCTATTAGCAGTTCTTTTTCCCCTAGCACTATTACTAACTTAGTTGTAAAACTAGCAGAATTAGTAGAATTTATTGAAGAGCAGTTCCTATTGCTGTTCCTACTGCCATTGATCATTAGGATAGTCTTGATAAAAATCATCTCAAGAGTGATGGGATTGTAGAGAATATAATGTCATTTGTATTTACTAATGTTGTTCTATGAAATATAACTGTTGTAAGTCTAAGCATTTTTTTATTACTCCTATTTCAGCCTGGAAAATTTCTCTCATGCTTTATTACAGATCATGATTTTGTAATATTCTAGAAAGGCATAAGGCAGAAATACCCCAAACCTTCTGCATTTTTCTGTGAGGTAACCTGTTCAAAGGCAGGTCTGTTTTTATGGAGAATACAGCAGTACTGAAACTTGTTAGTCATTAAAAAAAAAAAAAAGATTTGAAAGCTGAATAGTTGAACCACATTTTTTTTTGTTTGTTGGCTTTCAGTCAGTTTGTTTGTCTCTGTCTTTAAAGTGTTTTCTGGAAACCTCAGTTGCAGAACTGAATGGCTTCAGTAAAATACTAGCTTAGTCCATCATTATCTAGCAGAGATGATATTAGTACTATTCTACATTAGTTGAACACACATTAATCCAGTATTGTACCACCTCCCTTTGAACACTTCCTGTAAATATTCTTCTTGCATATATACATATGTTTATATATGAACATACAGGCATGCTTCTGCAGAAAAAGCTGTTTGGAAAGAAATTTTTACTTACAGACTATCTATAGCAATGGAATATTTGTCTCAAGTCCATGTCAAAATGTACGTTTTCAAAATCTCTTCTCTTGGATAAAGACCTTCTTGGCTGCTTTAATTCATAGCAATATCTGCTTCTGTAATTTGAGTCTGCTTCAGTTTTGATAATAATTGTTTCTACATTCTCATTGAATTCTGTAAAGTAGTTAAGTTGTTGGTCCAACTAAGGAATCTTCAGATGTCTGGTTAATGTACTTACTGATTATAGACCTTCTTAAAATGCTCATCTGCCAAAGAAGTTTTTTGTGTAGTACAAAGAGCTAACTAAAGTTAGTGCTTGTCTGTGCTGATCCACAGTTGTCCTACCCTAATTTTTGTAACCAAGCTTTAAAATTCAACAATAAAGAGACAAACCCATGACATTTTAAAGACTTTGTCTAGTGGTTTTAGCATGGAGTAATTATTACTAGAGTTTTGGGGTTTTTTTGTATAGCTCTTTGAAAGTGTTTATCTTACGGCGATTAGTATTACGAAAGTCTCAAGATTGTTAAAAAGAGGCAAAGGTTTTGGATATGGTGATTACTGCCAAGTAATCTTCCTTCAGCTTTTGGTTGAATAAGGTGACTTGACTGTAATTATAATCTTTATTAGCATTACCTCTTTTTAGTTACTGACATGTCTTGCTAAGAAACAAGCCAATTGATTTCATTATAGATGTAGTTTCAAAACTGGATAAGGCATGCAGGAATGCCTTTATATGAAAGCTTAATTTCTGTATGTTTGTATAATTGTTTATGAAACCTAAAATACATGAACTGAACAAGACATTAACATTTGTACTCTAAAAGGATGAGAAACTAATACTTACATTTTCTCTTTTTCCAAATCTTAGGTGGGACACAGAGATTACCTCGCACAATTGGAGTGTCTCTGGCAAAAGAACTAATCTTCTCTGCACGTGTTGTAGATGGAGAGGAAGCAAAATCAATAGGATTGATTAGCCATGTGGTAGAACAGAATGAGGCAGGAGATGCCGCATACAGAAGAGCATTAGCTCTGGCAAGAGAATTTTTGCCTCAGGTAAACCAAATTATTTTGATTGTAGTCTTTAGTTTTCACCAAACGTTAAAACTGAAGAAGAACCAGCTTTATTAAGGAAAAAACTGCTATGAAGTTACGAATTTAAAAGCCATTCTTAGTTATGTGGGGAGCAGTCAGGATTTTTTTCTCTCGTTTTGAGTGGTGGTATTTGGAAATCATTTCATAGCAAAGGAAAAAGCTCTTGTCAGTCCTTGTGTTGGCATGATGTAGTCTGTGTTTGTATTGTGTATTTTTACTTTCAAGTTTTAAATTAAACAAAAATAGAATGTGAGTTGTTTGGTTTTTTGTAAAGCCATTATCTTAATAGTTTATTCTGTATCTGTTGAGCACTTCAGAAGAGAGGCAAAAAGTTGATATGAATGTGGACATATCTTAGTGTAACTCCTATCCTGAAAACGTAAAGTTAAATGTAATTTCAGTATTAAAGCAAAACTAATTTACTAGTGGTAAGTTTTCTTTCTGTCACTTAACATATAAACTTGATGACAGTGCTATGCTCTTATTACCATTTATTCTAAGTTACATCTTATCTCTGATTTCACAAAAAAAAATGAAATGGAATTTTCTGAATTCCTGTGGTCTAGAGCTTGAAAATGTTTGTGAAGAGTTGAATATGACCCTTACCAGGACACTTTGTCTTAGCTGATTGCTACTTGTTCCCCTATTCCCATAAATTCCAAGCTGTTTGTTCAGACTAGGAGAGTGAATTTGGAGCTTTTGATAAGCCTGCTTTTCAAGTGAAGGGTCCCAGGTAGCAGATACATAGGAAGCAGAGGAGAATAATTAGTAAATTACTTTATTGGATCACAAGTGTAGCATCTTACATTTTTAATTGAAAATGCAGAATGTTGCAGATTAAGTATGGCACTTAACATTGGTTATTTGTGTTTCAAACAGTCACAGCATCAGGTCACTTCTCTAAAGCAATATCTGAACATTCAGAAGCTGGTACTGAACTATAGGCACAGGACTGAGAGGACAAAGATGTCCCGCTGTTCAGCAAGGAGGGTGGAAAGGCTTCTTCTCTTTGGGGGCATTAGTCATTTATAGAAAAGTGTCATCACTTGAGTAGTGCAGACTTTGCAGTAGTGTATTTTAGGTTTGAAGCTCCATCAGTTAATTTTATTCCATTATTATATATTTTCATGTCTCCATTGTGTCATAATATGGACAAAAGCTTGACTTTGCAATGGCTTATTAAGATGTTTGTTACAGTGGCCATTCTGAGCCTTGTTTTTAAGCAGATTTAGCAAGCTTGACAAAAGTGAACATGCTTAGCACATTCAAAATATACATCAAAACCACTGCTTTAATTATTTGAAAAGCAGTGTACTTTCACTTTTTCTCAATATTGAAATGTAAGTCTGAAAGCAAATGTCTATTATAGTGATATATTTGATGTATTTCCTATAAATTTAATAGAAGTCCAAAGTCTAGAGTGTCCCAGTGCAAGAACACCGATGTGCTTACTCTTCACTGCATAATCTTGATGTAATTTTGATGATGTTTAAATAGACTCTTTCCTTTTAGGGACCAGTAGCAATGAGAGTTGCAAAACTGGCCATCAATCAGGGAATGGAGGTAAGTCAAATTTGAAACAAATCTACTGCAGGGATGTTTTACTAGAGAACTGGTTTTATTTTCTCAGTGTACAGTCTTGCAAAATGTATTTAGTCAGAACTTTTTAAAAANNNTTTTTTCTATCTTAGATTCCTGAGACTAAAGATGATTCTGATTTCTGTAATGAGGCTTGGTAACCTGTCTAAGAGTAGTGCACCCTGTTAATTATTAATATTAGAAAGTAAACATAAACTACTTGGAACAATTCGTATTTCAAATACTGGGCAGAAGGAAACCTCAAAGACATGTTCTGTCAAGTCTATCAATGCTCTCAGTGTTTGGTAACTAATGAAGTTAGAGGCCAAAAGGCATGTTTATTTTTAATAGTTTAATATGAGTTATCTGGAGTCTTATTTCATATTGGGTTCTGATTGCCGCTCCTTCTTGGTATACGATTTGCCTAGGTCTAAAACTTGTTAAAATCCAGCCCTGAACATGCCTGGACATGTGTTTTACTTCAGGCTTGTGAATCATCTTGGTGAACTCAGCAGTACTATTCATGTTTAAAGTTAAGCCCATGCATAATCTTTGGACCAGGAGCCCTTATATTTCCACCTGGAACAAGAGAAAGGGAATCCCAGTGCATGCAACATCTGAATCTAAAAAGACAAATTTAAGAATATCCCTTTTTTCTTTCAAGTCTTAAAAGCAACCAGTGATGTAATTGAGTTCAGCAAAGCCAATTACCAGTAAATTTTGGACCAAGAACCAAACTCGGATGCTGTTGCGCAAAGAGTGGGTTTGTTAGGTTTTCTCAGCAGGAAAATGACACAATTTAAGATACGTTTCGTAGGGACTCAGGGTTCAACATGCTGCAAGCTCAGTTAGCTAGGTATAGGGGAATGAAAGATCCAAATTAGGAACAGCAGAATTAGAGGGCTCGAATACAAGATCTACTGTATCAAAACCAGTCAAGCCAAAAGTTAATTCCAGCTATTGTTAAAACCTTCCATGCCAGAGATTTTGCAGCCTCCTCTGGTGATCTATCCTGTAGTGTATGTCTCCTTGACAAATTGCTTTTGGTGCATAGCCATAATCCTTCCAATGGCTGCATAGAGAGCTAGTAAGTTCTGCAGCAGATGTTGCATAAGACAGGTGAAGTGAGGAAAAAATCCAGCCTTTTCAGCTGCTCCGAACACATTACTAAAACTAGGTGATAATGCAGTATGGGCCATTGGCCCTTCTTTTCTTACTTTAAATCCCTCGAAAGTTGATTTTATGTTTATTTTATGGGATCACATCATGTTCTTATATGACATTCTGAAAGTAATTCATTTGAGAACAGTTTTTAAAATCATGCAGTCATTAAATCTTTTCCTCTGTAGTAAATGCAATGATTATGAACGTGGAAGCAGCTCATAGTTTTTAGCCCATATGATTTGTACTAAGGAACATACATTGTTTTGACAGGGTATTTCATATTGATGGTATCGCCAAATAAGGAAACTGTTTCAGAAATATTTGCCACTAACTCTCACCACGTGACAGTGTAGCATTTCTGTGTCAAAGTAACGTAAAAGTGTTTTAATAGAGAAATACAGTATTTAAGTTATCTGCCAGGAAATAATCTATCACAGATAGACAAAAACATGCTTTTAAAAACCACTGTATTCTTTTCCTCAGGTTGACTTAGTAACAGGCTTAGCAATTGAAGAGGCTTGTTATGCTCAGGTATGTAACCGCAATGACACAAAAATACCACGGGAAATTATTTGTTTGTTTGTTTTTTATTGTTTGTTTGTTTATTGATGCCTATTACCAAACATGCAGCAATTCAACTAGAAATTGCTCTATGATATTGTTAACAAATATTTTGGTGAAGCACTACCAGCCATAGACCTTACTGCCCATATATACAGTGCTGTGCATCTGGTCCCAAGAACTGCCTTGCTTTTGCTTTGTTTTGGTTGAACATGAAATATTATGAAGGGCACTTCACCAACACATGCCAGAAATGAGCTAAGCAACAGAAAAGTGAGAGAAACTTGGGGTAACATATTTGAATTTCTGTGTTCTGGACTTTAACACAGATCTTTTTAAAACAGAAGCATCAGCAGGAGATGCTTATTTAAAATACACAGTGCTCTGATTACTAACCTACCCCCTAAAAAAACAAAACAAAGCCCACTGAAAACTCAAAATCATTAACACTAAAGAGTTTGTTTGTAGAACAGATACTTCCCTCGTATTGTGCCTTGGAAGTGTGTGGTACTTTCCTGTATCTTACTAAGCACTGTAGTTTTCATTTTCCTGTTGTATTGTGTGTTACATGTTGGATGCATTGAAGAACTAAGAGTTGTATAAGAGTAATTTTTCTTGGTATTGTTTTTTGGTGTCAGTAATGAATTGTTCCTCTGCTCATTGCAGACTATTCCAACAAAAGATAGAATTGAAGGTCTTCTTGCATTTAAGGAGAAGAGACCTCCTCGCTACAAGGGAGAATAAAAGAAGCTGATGCCTTTTAAATTACAAGGGGGATAAAATTACTGCTATGAGGACCATTAAGGTGCACTTTCAGTCTGCACCTGGAATATCACAACCACCAAAGTAAAAGCAAATCATAACTGTTGTTACATTTTGAATGTGTCCATACTTGTACTGGGCCCAGATAGAAATGTGTGTCAACTCATGCTCATTACAGTTTCTAAAGATTCATCTGTGTATTGGCAAGGTCACAGGTTCATGCAGCATTTTTGAACCTGTGATCATGCTCATTACAGTTTCTAAAGATTCATCTGTGTATTGGCAAGGTCACAGGTTCATGCAGCATTTTTGAACTTTCATACATGTGAAATGCACCATTCCACAACTGAAAAGGCTCTGTTAAGTTCTTTATATAGACAAAACTTATATGTGATGCTAAGTATAAATCTGCTATATCATTTTGTCAAAAGAAAAGTGATGGCTGAACACCAAAAATAGAAAATTGTACCAAATATGTGTTCAAATTACTCTGTATATCAGTAAAAAATACGAGTATTCTACCTGAATATGTACCTTATTAATAAAGCTAAGGGAAATGAAAAGGATTACTGTTTGGAAAATGTTAAAATTTATTTATCTGGCTTACACTATTCTATGTAAAGTGAAATTAACTTCAGTACATGATGGCATTCTTTTGATGAAGTCATTGCCATTACATTAATTTAATTGTATTAAAGGAAGACACTTCTGAGGCCAGCCTTTAATTACACATTCTTATATATATGTTGAACCTGGCTTTGTCTTGCATTCTTCCAGCGTATCCTCTGATCGGCACTATCTGCTGTGAGGGAGCTGTGTTCCACTTGCCCCAGTCATTTTAAATTGTTGATGATTGTTGTACAGGGATGCAACTAATGCACTGTTAAAGAAACTAGAATTCTCTTAATCTCCAGACTGTTCTTTTTGCAGGTCCTAGCAGTGTGTATTTATATACAACAGGGATGATACTGTAATGTTCTTTATTCTCTGGTGGTCTCAGGGTTCTTTTCATACAGTGAAGGAGAAATCAGTAGGTTATAAGGTGAGAAAACTGTTGTGTTTCATTCTGTATATTTCCTGTGAACGTGGCACATACAGCAAATTCCTGGAAATAACCTCTTAGAAAGTATTTTTGTTAACTTGACTGGGAAATAAACATGGCTTAGCAGCCAGGAGCTGTCGTTTTTGTATGAAAACAAATTTCCTTATGTTTGGTTGCCATTGGCTCACGGAACTTGTGCAAGCTCTACTGTTTCTGCAACATTAACTGTGGTCACTGTCTGTATCTATGATGATAAAGCAGCCAATCAACATGAAATGACAAGAACTCATTTAAATTCATATTTAGACATATCATTACATGTAAATTGGTTATAACTGGTGGAGCACACACTTTGTTGACTGGTAGACTTGCTGAGTCGATCATTTCATGCACAATAATTTGCTAATAAAGTACCAGTGCTTGTTTTGATAGTCATATAAAGCCTAGAGGGTCATTTTCTCCTGTTTTTGGAATGCTAACATGTCATTTTCATTTCTACTGAGTAGGAAATAATTATGTTAATAAGAGAAAAAAAATATTAAGTCTATGCTGATGGATTTTTGTTTCATAACTTTGAAATAGAGCCTGTTTATAAAGCTGCCTCTGTTTTTTCTAACAAGCACTGATTAAGTAGCTTCTGTGAATGTCTGTTTTAAAAAATCTAGTAACTGTAAATGCTGGGGCATAAGACTCTGTAGCCTCATGCCTTTAACTAGTAGATTTGATCTCATAAAATAATGTTACCGTTACAGTGTTCTCTCTATTCCTTTCCTCAGGAGAAGATAATGTCATATTGTAGCAATTTGAGTCTCTTCTTTGAAGTCAACAATTTGAATATTATTACAAAGTGAGTACCAGTAGGACAACTTTAAAGATACTTTATAGTGATGTTCAAAATAGTTCTAAAGGAACAATATTTTAGCAAAAGAGATGTTAATCATTTACTGTCGCTGTTATTAAGTGATGTGTTATGATGGCTGTGCTGCTCGCGATTATAGTAATTGTCGAATTCTCTTTCCATAAGAGGATGATCTGTAACAGAAATGTTCTTATATAGGCTGACTTTTCCTTACAAAAATCACTATCTGGCAAATCTGCCTTCAATTGAAGGGGCTTAGCTCTTTCAGTTCCTGGTAATGCCATGGTTTTCTCCAAAATAGCTCATTGGTGAGCAAGCTGTGATTCCTGCTGATTCCTTGAAAAGTTATCTCATGGTCCATAGGCATAGCTAGCTAGTCTCAAACTAGCACAAGCTTTTTTTTTCTCTTGCTTCTGCTGAGCTCTAGTGAATACTGAGTTCTTCACTTCTCTACTGAGCTGGATATTGAAAATTTGTAATACCAGGTAGGTCTGTTACCTTCAGCTGATTACCCCTCAACACTGTAAGCAAGTTAAGCTTACTAAAATGCCTAGAAAATCTGTTTCATGCAGAAATTGTGTCTTTATATAACACATATCATTTTAGCTGGAATTTGTCCAGAGAAGGGTGACAAAGCNTCCTAAAAATAGATCCAAGTTGCCATATCCAGCAAAAATACATTGTCAGCTCTTCTGCTGGGCTAAAAACAAATCTGTCAGCAATTTCTTGGGGTTAAAGTATCGGAACACTTGTGCATGTGTTTTTTTAATCTTTTTTTTTTTTTTTTTTGGTTATGCCTTTTTTTTTTTTTTAAAAGAAAGCATTTAAAGTGATTTTGTAACAGGGTCCATTTAAAGCTGTAAGTACGAACAAATTATCATCTCTTGTTATAAAGACACTTTGTCAAATTGATGAGACCTGCACTCCGTTTAATGCTGTGGATCAGCTGCACAAATTAGCCTTTAAAGTTTGTATGACTCTGAAATCAACATCTTTGGCTCTGCTGGAATAGGGCATTAAAAACCCAACCCATTTTCTGTAATTATGAAAATGAAAATGAGAGAGAGTTATTCATGCAGGAAAAAGAAAAAAAAAAGCATTGGTAATGCATCTTAGTCAAATNTGTGTTTTCAATATTTCTGAAGTAATTCATATGCCTACTGGTTTTACTAATTTATGGACAAAGTTTCCATAATTGTCTGAATGGGTTAAGTGATTTCAATGCTTTTGAGTGCCCTGCCTGCAGTGAAGAAATACGGTGTTCTGTTTATTTCAAAGTTCTGTAATGATACAGTTAGGTGCACTGGGAGAGTATTGCTCTGTGGAACATTTCTTTGAGAAGAAATGTCTTTTTCAGAGACATTTGTGCCAAATTGGTGAAATTCTGTCAATCTATGTTCAATTCATAGCCCTACATCAAGGTTCATACTAATACTTTTCTAGATCTATTTTTAACCAGCTGCATTTAGAATAGCAAACATCAGAATGTATCATTTGCAGCTGCTTTATGTTTTCCTCAGTTGTTGGTCTTTGATACATTTAACCATAACCAGATTTGATCACAACCCAAAAAAACACCAACCAGCCAAAAAAACTCTTCTGTTCTGTCCACCACAGGACAGATGGTATTTGGGATCTCTTCGGGGTAGACTGCAGAAATAGAGGGAGGGCATCGATACTAGTGTCACTTCACATACCCAAACCAACCATCATAGATGCAAAGTGAAGAGGGCAATTGAAACATTAATTTGTCACCAACTTGAGTTTTATTTTGTTGCTTTTCCATGCAAGCAAATGCCTGAAAAGGTGTCTCTTGAGATTAGAGAGAGTATTTATTTACAGTTAAATGTAACTGAAAACCATTGGTACGTTGTGTGCGTTACATTGGATGAGATGTGCTTTCATGTCTCATTTGCAGGATTTTAGCCTTGTTCTTGCACCTAATGACACTGCTGCAAAGCCATAGATCTTCCTTCACTCTCTGATGAGGCAGATGCAGTCCATGTACTCAAAGTGTAGCAACGATCGTGATTTTTAAGATATTATTTTTCTGCAGACTTTTAGAAAGACAGCTAGCTCCAAAAATGAAAATAAAAAAGGAGAATAACTGCAAACAGATAAACCAAAAAGAGAGATGTGTTCAGCTTAAGGTAATTAAATTACTCTTACATATTTTGAGGGATTATTGTGCCTTTTATGTCTGTTGGCTGTTGATTTCTTTGAGTCTGGAGCTCAGGAACCAGGGTGCAGGGAACACTTCTAGGGATTTTCCTTGTTTTCACTTGTATGTTTCATAAGCAAAATTAGGAAACTTTAAAAAGTTTTCTTAACAGCATTTTTGAAAAATGTGATCAGAAATGATCATGTTATCATGGAAGATTGTGTAACACACCTGTTTTATTATAGTTTCCTTGTGCAGGAAGTAGTGTGTCATGGAATGCATTCATTATATCTGATTGTATGTAAGTGTGTCTAGTTCCATGTCCTATTCGTGCGTATGTATGTGTACGTGTGTATCCATGTGTGTACATAAAAATACAGTTCTTCAGACTGTCAGACGAGACCAAACTCCCTCAGGAAATGACAGTACTGTTCTACTCCAAAAAGTTTTGAGTTTGTTTGTGCAAAACAACTACCAACAAAAATGTTGAGTCTCACAAATCATGTACTGTGACTGTTATCAGTGTCCATTCATCATGGGCATCCTGTACCACAGAAATTCTGCTGCAGAAGCAGCAATTAAAGAGCAAGAGGACACGTGTATGTTGCCATATATCTGGTTGTGCACATCTGGTATTTCAAGACTAGAAAAAACGTAGCAGAAATGGAAGTGAGTTCTAAGCTTCAACAAAGGTGTGGCATCCAGATAGCACATTCCTCCCAATATAATTTTTTCTCTGCAGTTCAGACAGGCCTGCAGCAATCATCATTTGCTCATTAATCAACAACTGTTGTAGATTGTAAGATCAGTCTCCACTCCCCTTAAATAAATTTAGACTTAGAATTCATCTTCCAGTTTTATCTAGTAGATAATTCTTCCAAGGACACTCATTCACATGGGAAGAAATATGGAGTATGTTAAAAGAATTTATTACAGAGGGTGTGAATGTTCTGTGTCAAAGCTAAGCCCTATTGCAATACTTCAATTCAAAATAGTACATTAACCCTCAAAGGCATAGGCTGTACATGTATGTTTATAAACTCTTCAAAGTTTTGGCTAGTGACTGCTGCTTTGATTATAATATCTGAAGCATATGCTAATAAAGATTTTTTAATATTAAAGACATTAGAATATGTTGCAGTTTTCTTGTTGCATAATCACTTTCAGAAGAACTTGAAGAGTTTGTTATTTTTTTAGGGAACTTATACATCAAATTGTTGATTCTTTATTCTAGCAACTGCTAATTGATTTAACATTTTCCCTCAAGCATAAGGGACTTTGTGATATCATCTCTGGCTCTGTTTTTTTCTAGCATGTTACAAATCTTATGCCAGTTGTACACAGTCTTAAGATATGTGTATCTTTTGTGCAGCTAGAAAGCTGCATAAGGATGGAATCATTACTGTTGTGTTTTCATTATACATGAATGTTAGTAATAGGTCTGTATGCTTCTGTGGAAGGCATTTGACTCTACATCTTTTGTGTAATCAGTCTGCACTTCTGACAGTCCAGAGATGGTTGTATTCAAAGCTGGCCTGTAGTTGCACTTTTTTTCCAACTGTACATTACATTTATAACCTCAGCTTGTGACCACTCAGGGTTCATTTTGGCGTTCAGGTAGTCCTGTAGTTACTGTGTTTAGGCCAGCTTTTCCTTCTGAGTAGCGGTGAAAGGAGGAGAGAGCCAGGAAGCACACTTTCAAGAAGCACTGGGTCTGAGAAGCATGGATAGGAGAGATGGTTTGTAGAGTGTGTTAAGATTGCATGTTTGAGTCACAGTCCACTTAAACACAATCATCTTTAATATCTTCAGCAGCAGTTCTGAAAACAGGATTTTCCCATATTGATTGGTTTCAGCACCTGTGTTCTACACTCTGGTGACTAGCAGAGATCATAACATCCAAACAGAATTCCTATGCTGTTTGTATAACATACAGAAGTGGGTAGGAGGCACACAAGCAGTGTGGTAAGGGCTCTGCCTAATTAACAAGTTTGTAAATGACCACACAGACAAGAGTTTTTTCCTACTTAGTATAGAATGAAATTCCTTTCTTTGTTTTGGATTTTTACCCTTTTCTCCAAATCTTAGCTGAAATCAGTCCTATTTGAAAATGTAAAGAGAATATTACTGCCACTCCTCGACCTGATGTAATTGCTCAGTAGTTGAAGGACTCGTGAAACATCAGAGCAATTCAATTTCTGCTCTTTCTTTTCACTTGATAGACCTGAACCAAACCCTCCTACAGGGCCTGGTCACTAGAGGGTTTCAGTCATGAACTTTCTACTTACTTTAGAAGTTTATTTATTGAGATGTAGAGATAGTGACCATTTGCCTATTAGTTTAGAGAGGGAAGGCCTTTCCTGCACTCCCTTTTGCAGCAGATACCAGTTTTTTTAATAGCTTCTGTAACAAGGATGAGAATCCTGCTTGCTTTCTTCCTGTCTGCAGCATCTCCTTTGTACTATGTGGAGGCCTGTCTGCCAAGTCTGAAGATGCCTGGTGAGTCAGACTCCTTAGGTGTGGAAGATCTAATTCATAAATCCTGAAAGGCCTTAGATGCAGCACTAATTGCCATTACCTAATAAAATCAGGACTGTAACTTCCTAAATCTCAGCAAGAATGTTGACAATCTGAATTTCAGACTGGAGCACCTAAGTCTCTGCATAGATGTAGTCTGGATTGCGTGCATTTTGTGACTGCCCTTCTAGACTGCTTTACTCTTTAGGATTACTAGTTAAGCTTGAAAGTACTCCCTAGAAGTAAGGGAGGGCGATCAAAAAGTCACTTTTGCCGTTGATGACATTGCAGACCCCATAGTGGAACCAAGTTGCTGTTAATAGGCGGTGATACTCATGAAGCCTTTCTGCACTAGTTTCCTAGAATAGTCAGGCGGTCATCAGTGAGGCAGAAGGAAACCCTAGCAAGTCAGGGAGGAGGTGGTATAGGAGCAGCAGTGGCATAGCTCTGCTGCTGTGATCATTGGCTGTGCTAAAGCAGTTGTATGAAGCTGGTTATTCCAGCTCTGCAGCCTAGTTCTGCCAACAGAGAAGCACAAGGAAGCTGCACACAGGATGAACTTTTGATCATGCTCTCATGCGTATATGCATAATGCATAAAAATATATGGCCATATATCCCTTCTATTTCCAGCACATAGTTTTAAGGTTGTTCATAGAATCTTTTGAAGCATCGTTTCCATTGTTAAAATAGTTCATTAAAACCACATCTCCACAGGTATGTGTGTTTAGAGTTACAAAAACATTTTGTCCTATACATGTTTTCATATTCCATATAATTACAGCGTATTTATCTGAAGTATTTCGCAAGTAGGCTTTTGTGTAATACTGGTAGAAGATTAAGTAATAGCTGCTTACTAGCACTATTGCACAAGAACATCAAATGTTATTGTGATGTTCTGAGATTTGAGGTACCAAGCATGCTTTTGGCTGCTTTGTTCTCGTGACCTTTATGCTCTTCTGGATAATATAGCAGTTCTGTAACGATGCACATGTTTTCCTTTACACGAATGCCAGTAACCACTTGAGCAGGGCACTTGATTCCAGTTTTGATGGGTGGTGCCTATAATGGACAACAGTAGCATATTCAAGCCAAGTTGGCCATCTTCGTGCTTTACAATGCCAAAAACTTCAAAGCTTCTTCCTCTTAGAACTCTAAAGTAATACAAGTTTGTGTTTCTTCATATCATCAAACTTAATTATTGGCAATAAGCAACTGCTGGCAGGAGAAATGCATCACATGGCTCCATTTCTGCTTTAGAAAAGGTCAGCATATGGCATAAACACTTTGCTGTATTATGCAGCCTTGTACTCTGATCACATAACACATGCTTCAGAAAGCATTATGCAATCTTATACTCACTGATTAATGACTGCTTGCACAAGAAGTTTTTCATTACCCTGGGAATGATTAACTTTGTGACATAACTCTCATCACATAAATACAGAAGGTTCAAACAGAGCCTCAAAATAACGTGTTTCAGAAATAACACTTTCCTGCTTAGTACTGTGTACAGTTCATGATTAACAACTGCTCTGAACCTTTAGAGTTGAATAGAAAAGCCTATTTGTGAGAACTGAAAACAAGATTTATTTTTAGGGTTTAAAGCTTTACCCAAGATGAATTTTTGCACACAGCAGCATCTCATTCGCAGTGTTTTTCCTCTGCTTGTGTAAGTTTGAATTTCCTGAGAAAAATCTATGCCAAATATTTTCAGTGTTCAGCCAGTGAGTTAAACCGAACAAGTCAAATCTAGCCCTTATTTAGATTAGCAATTGCATGTGTGTAAAATGACTCACTCTAGTGTGTTCAGTATTACAGTTCATGCAGCTGTGTACTTAAATCAGTGTAGTTATAGTGGTTAATTCCCAATAATTGCTGATTTTCTTACAGATGGAATAGGAAAGCAAAATGTGGTCCCAAGCGCAGTGGCTTGCAGACTTACACTCTGAACATTGCTATGGCACTTAACATTTTCATGATCTATTGATAGATCATTCCATGTTAAAATTTTGCAGATTCTGATATTAGGAAGCTTAATGATAGTGCATCACAGATCTTAATTTAAGGATGTACAGAAGAGGAAGAGCCTATAAAAGGAAATGTTCACCACTATATTCCTTCAGATATGAAAATTCATTCTTGGTTTTGAAGTAATGTCAATTGCTACCAGTTATCTGTGTTTCAGCAGCTTTGTTAAGTTTGGATCAGTTCTTTCAAGGAAATAACTATATTAAATAGTTGAAAATATGAAAAACTTGAAATAACTTTCAAGTTCCTTTCAAGGATATAACTATATTAAACTTAAACTTACTAATCTGCCTTTAAATGTCAGACTGAAAAAAAGTGACATCTGCTTTTCTCCTGTAAGTAACAAAAAGTCACATTAAATAAAGCTACTTAAAGTCCTCTCAGTAGAGCAGATGGTATAAGATGTCACCACATGACAGGCACGTGTGCCATTTCTTCAGAAATCAGTTTTCAGTGTGACCAACTGGAGAAGGTAAACATTGACCTTCAGTCTGATCTCTAATTTTTGCCTTTTTCCTGCATTCCAGCTCCTACAAGCAGTAGTAAAGCTAAAGGAAACAGCCTCTGACTAAGCGTTAGCTAGCAGCGTGCCCTCATTATAGCTGAGGGCTCTTGTTCTCACTTAGCCTACGTGCAGAGCCAGCTAGTCTTTCAGCTGTGATGACGAAATGCCGTGCATTTCTTCCTGGAATAGTACGCAGATAAGAGGCCACTTGTTATGTTGAGGTTTCAGATGAACTCCACTAAGGGTTTCAAAACACTCTGTCACAATTGCATTGGATTTCTTTAACAACCAATTCATTTCAGACACTTTTAAGATAAAAGGGGAAGAGATGTTATTTTATTTTCCCTTGAGGTTTCACTGTTTAAACATTTACAGGATGTGACTGGATAGTTTATGCACAGCCTGAATTTATTAATCTTAAATGAAACTAGCAGATCAAAATGGATCTGTTCCTCACTTGAAATTCACATTATTTATAGCCCCCTGTGCATACCTGTAACTTTGCAAGAAACAGAAATCTCGTGCATGTGCTGTGCCACATCACTAGAAAGATGCTGGTCTGCAAACTCAGTTGCTGAGTTCTGTGAACTTACTCTGGGTCCAGGAAAAGATGAAAGTTTTCAGAACCTTGCAGCACAAAATGTTAATTCTTTATCCTAGGGTTGAGCTTAGGTGCTTGGACATGTGTACACAGTATAAGCCCGGTTGCCCAAAGTATTGCTTGGCAGCATTGGGAGGACCTGTCTGTGGGATTGTTTTGTGCCTACTTAAGTCATTCTGTGCACTAACAAAAGTAACTTTAGTGCAATTAAACGAATCACAAGAGTGCCCAAACTGTAAAGAAAGAGAGATCTATGAAGTGTTTGTTTCAAATCATCAACATGCTTAGTAACAGCAGTGATTGTACATTATCATGAGGGAAGGAATTTATTGCCTGGTGTAACTAGTGGATCACGTGCAGGTGACATACCTCTCTCCGCTCATTCTTAGACACCAATTATACTTTGGAGTCTGTGATATGGGCCATTTCTGTTCATTAAGGATGACATTAAGTCAGTTACAACTTGTCTTTCCATGCAGTTGAGATAGTCAGTAGGGTGGTGAGTCTTAAAACAAGAAATCTGGGTAAGTTGCAGCCTAGATAAGTATTTAAAAACAACAAACAACCACAACTGGCATCTCTCCTTGGTCACTTCCTCTGCAGTCCTCTATATTTCTTGGTATATCATTAACTGGGAACTAAAAGCTAAATTCCATTTCCTTTTAAGACAACAATGTATATTTTTTCCATTTGCATAATGGAATTTGGATCATGTCTTAAGTCTGTAACTTTATTCCCTGAATGCCTTCCAAATAAGTCTGTAATTCCCAGTGAGATCAATAGGGATCTTGCTTATTTATAGTCTGTTATAATTTTTTTTCCTGCAACTGTGCTTCAATGAAGAGGGTCCGTTTTAAAAGGTCCAGAAGACACTGGAGTTGTCAAACCCACCACTTCCCCGAGTTACTTTAACTTTTTCTGTCTCAAAGTAATGACTTCCTTGACTCCTGACTCAGAAAATGGGAAAAATTTCCCTCATGAATAAATTAATTCATAATTGTTTACTAGAGGTAGATGAATCCTTCACATTACTATGAGGAATTCCTGTCCTTGCCAGAGCAGGAAAAAACAGCAAGCTTATGTTTCTCCATGATTTTTCTGATCTCTCTTTTTTTTTCAGTGTCAAAGGCAACCTAGATACTGTTGCTGCAGTGTTTATCATTAGGTTTTTTGAATATCAATTGATTGTCACAAAAATTCTGATCCACCAAGTATAAATATGAATTATGTGCATCTCCTTCTTTAAAATGCTGTAGTTGTGAGCTTTGATTTTAATTGAATACCATGATGACTAATTTGTTAGAAATGCTACTTCCAAAGCGTCTTTGATTTGCAAACCACTTATTTGTGTCTTCTTATGTATTGTTTGAAACATCTTGCTGTGGTTTATCTTATTTTCTATCTTTAGAAGATTTGACCTTAATGTCTGAAAAAAACATTGTTTTTTTCATGGAGTATCACAGGGAAAAAAACAACCCACAGAGCCTTTCTTGGGAATTATACTAAAAGGGTAATGCTGCTCTGTGGTTCAAAACCCTGAAATGTTTTTAACTGAAATAGCTACAATTCAAAATTCGTCATCTTTACTGAATGCGCAGATCCAGCAAACAGTCTCACCAATGCTCATGTTAACAAAACCTGTTTTCTTCCCATCTTTGACCTTTGCCACCTTCTGCCCTTTTTTCCATGCAATCCCAGCTCCTTCTGCCCATGACATCCCCCTGCTGAGTAGAGGGGAGCGGGTGTGCAATCTCACCCATGTGTGTGTGCTCTTTGTGGCTGGAGCCTCACAAGAGAAAGTGTGGTGACCATATTACATGACTTTTTCTCCAGGAGGGAGGTGGGAAAGAGACACCAGCTTAACGCTCTGTCTTCTATCAAGCCACTTATAGAAAACTAAAGGATCATCTTCCTCTACCTCTTTCAAGGGCAATTTATGTTGTGTAAGGGTTCAAAAGATACAAGGGTGAGGACTGACTGATAATAATTACATGACTTTGTTTCCCGAGGCTATGGATGCATGGGTAGAGCATAGGGGATAACTGTGCTGCTGGGTTTTATCTTGTTGCAAAGTCAATCATTATAGCTGTCAGAGGCACAGACTCTACTGAGGATTGAGAAACTGTGGTGACAGGTTTCAGCCAACAAGCAAGAATCCAGGTCCTAGGCTGACTTGAACTGACACAGTGATTCATTGTTATCAGTATCCAGACTAGCTGGATGTGAACCAGGTCAGATGTCTTTACGTGCATTTGCAAATCCTAGTTGCAGAATAGCTGCAACATACTATTTCCTTACAAATCAGAATGCAAATTGAAGTAAAGAAGAAGGAGAATCTGCGTTGTGTCCTGAAGGTCAGCAGCTTTAGGCTATTCTACGTCTTGAAAGCAATAGCAATAGCACTTGCCAGTCTCTCATTCTTGACTGAAATGTAAATCATTTATTCTGGCAAATTAATAGCAGATAAATAGGTGTATCAAACACTTACGGGGGTTAGGACCCTGCAGTATTGTTTTATGAAACAATTGTTGCTGACAAGAAATAATGTAACTGTGACTTTCAGTCTTGCTGCAGAGAAGGTAAAAATTTGGAGTGTTATGGGGTTTGTTTGTTGGTTTTTTTTTTTAATGTATGTATTATCTATTCTTCAGAGAATTATTTCATTGCTAGAAGCAGATGGTGATTTTTTTAAGCCACTGCTATTTTGGTGTGCTTTAAAAAAAAAAAAAAAAAAGAAANCTTGTTATAAAGACACTTTGTCAAATTGATGAGACCTGCACTCCGTTTAATGCTGTGGATCAGCTGCACAAATTAGCCTTTAAAGTTTGTATGACTCTGAAATCAACATCTTTGGCTCTGCTGGAATAGGGCATTAAAAACCCAACCCATTTTCTGTAATTATGAAAATGAAAATGAGAGAGAGTTATTCATGCAGGAAAAAGAAAAAAAAAAGCATTGGTAATGCATCTTAGTCAAATAGGGTTAAAAAAGCATTGGTAATGCATCTTAGTCAAATAGGGTTAAAAAAGCATTAGTAATGTGTCTTAGTCAAATAGGGTCCTTATGTTTTCTTGAAAATAATATCTTGGATTAAAAGTGTGAATGAGAAGGGAAAAGTCTTTTGGATTCCCTGTGCACCTGCAGGTAATTGACATAACAGACTGGTAGTACTGTGTGTTTCCAGAAGTATTTCCAGTATTGGCTTGTTTTGGCATAACTGTTGGCAAAAGAACAAAGCGTAAGGGTTCAGATAAAAGAAGGTGTTATTTGTTATCTCTATAACACACAGACGTGTCCTAGAAGGACAGATGCAGAAACGTGAGCTAAAACCATATCTCTACAGTAAGGATTTCATTTTACTGATCTCATTGCAAAACATCTTGTCTGGCAGCATTTGTGTATCTGCAGTACAGCTCCTTACGGTTAAATCCTGTGAAGTATTAAGAATCCTTGCTGTTCGTTAGAGATTGGCAAGATCAGTAATTTCCCGTATCAAGACCCTGGTTTACCAGTTTAGTGGAGTGAAACTTCCTACCAGGAGGTGCCCAGACAGATTTAAGCGTGCTAAGCACTGGCAGCATCAGCCTCTTTTCACTGACTCTGGAGGTACCTTAAGCTCCACAAGTTGGTCTTCCAATTTGCATATAAGTTGCACACTTTGAGCAAGAATTGCGGCACTTCTTAACAGAAAGTTCAGCATATGCTCCAGAGCAGATTTCCCTTCAAACTCCCTGAACTTCATGTGCAATGTTCACTTTGAAATGCTGTCTCTCTATAAGTACACTGTCAGTATGCTGTGATGTAGAATCAAGTTGGGTTTGAAACCTAGCTGATTGAAGTATGTCTGGAGCTCTAGAGCACACAAGCTGTCACATAAAGGAAGCATGAGAGAGGAAACAGATACATATTCTGTTGTAGTGTAGTGAAGAGTATGCTTGCCTCATGTGTGTTAAAAACCCTGAACTCAATGCCTAGACCTGCTTTAGCGATCAGATCCACCTCATGATGACCAGCACTAGCTACGCAAATGTAGTGTGAGAGATTTCCTTCAGGAACCATATGTTGCTTGCTACAAGGACAGGTAGATTTTATGTGCGTGGTATGGGTAGAGTGCACTAGGGTCATGGAAGCGCTGTAGATTCCAGACTCGTAGCTGGTATGGTATACATATACTTGCTGTCAGTTTGTCTTCTGTTGTTTCAGATGCGTAAATGTGCAGCAGTCAGTGCAAGCCATGTCTGTGTGTTTGTTCATGCAGCAGAACCACGCTGTGGCCTGTCCCAGGTCTAGCACTGTACAGCACCCCAGGACTGGGTAGAGCAGACCGAGTTGGAGGCGAAGAAAGGAAGCCACATGAAAACAGTCTGATTTCTGAAACAATTTAAAAGCTTTTTAAAGTTGTGACCTAGTAAAATTTTGTTTCAGGAAAACTCTTTTCCTTCTCTAACTTTTACCCTTTCACAGCTTGACTTCTTTTTGACCACAGTTTTCATTATCATAGCATTATTAGGATTGAATAGAATAGAATAGAATGAAGTAGGTTGGAAGAGATCTCCAAGATCATCCAGTCCAACCTAGCACCCAGCCCTATCCAGTCATCTAGACCATGGCACTAAGGGCCTCATCCAGTCTTCTCTTGAACACCTCCAGGGATGGCGACTCCACCACCTCCCTGGGCAGCCCATTCCAATGGCAAATCACTCTCTCTGTGAAGAACTCCCTCCTAACATCCAGCCTATACCTCCCCCAGCACAACTTGAGGCTTCTAAGTGAGGCTGACCCTGAACTTTCTTGTAATTTTCCTTACCTCCCAAACACTGGTATTTCTGTGGTCTTTTCCCTGAAGCAACAGATTGCTTTCCTTCTCAGACCAACTTTTTGGTATTAAAAGCTTACCTTTCCTAAACAGTGTTGCTATTGCACAATCCTGAGGTGAAAAAATCAGTGAGGCAATGGAAAGGGTGGGAAAAATGGCTGCTTCTGCCAAGACAGGCATGGGATGCTCAACTGCACTGATCATTAACTTTTCTAGGCACAACCACGTGGTCCACAGTGATTTTGAGATAAACTTTTGGTTATGCAAAGTCAGCCACTGTCTTTGTTTGAATTAAAAACGAAGATGAACTGAAAAACTATTTTTCATGTGAATTTTATGGCATTCACATCTCCTTAACCCAACAACAACCTTAAAGGAGAAATAAAAAAAGTCACTAAACAAATGAAGCCTTGTGTTCTTGGCAGTAGGTCTTGCTTTACAAACACAAACACATGGCAGATTTATACACTTTACTCATCCTTAATTGAATACTGAGGAGAAGAATCAAAATCAAAGTCGAGGATATTGAGTCGCACTGACCAAAACACACACTAGCTAAAGTCAACAGGTCTTACATGTCTTAGCAGAGGAGATGGCAGGAGATCAGCTCTCCCTCTCTAAAAAGAAGTGCAGTTTTTCTTTTTGAAGTTCTCATTTGAAGAGAACAGGAAATAAGCAGAAATTAAACTGCACAGATTTTACCTAGTATTTTTTTGTTAAAGGGTGTAGGCTACTGACAGGTGTGTAATTTTGCTTGTGTGTTTTTGAACACACACACACATATATATACACACATACTTAGGCATGTGTAAGTGCTTTTCAGCAGCACCCTGTCTCCAGCATGTGTCAGTGTCTCCAGGTGCTTGTAAGCCATCTGAACCCTGCAGCCTTAATTGCATAACACAGCCACATTACAAAATATTACCACACCAAGATCGTTTACATTATTTCATAACAAAAAGAAATACTATTACAGAACATTTTTAGCCTTAAGGGAAAAATTAGTAATTATTTAGAACATTGTCTCTGTGTGTTTGTGTATGGTGTATAGGGGTATATGAACCTCATTATGGAAAAATGTAAGGGTGGATTAAAGCAGAATCCGTGGGATACAGCCCCAAGGTCAGAAGAGTTTCAACAGACAAGAATGTCAGAAGCTAAGCAGAAAATGCTAACAGAGTTGAATATAATGAGCGTATTGGAGTGATGTGGACTACTTGAGGGAAAAGTCTCTCTTTTGAAGGGGGAGCAGCTGTGCAAATGGCCATCATAGGCCTGATCAGAGGACAGGTCACATGCAGAGGATGGCTTTGGTAGACAGCAGATACTTGAGTCTTCCAGACACTGACATTAAATTTCTACATTCTCTCTAGACAGCAAGTGGATTGCAGGCTTCTGAGACAGATTAATTCAGTTATCTGTCTTCTGTGTACTAAGCCATGTTTTGTTTCTTGCTTCAAGGTAATAGTACAATTGCTGGACTACTGCCTACGCTTTTCTGGGTTAGAGATATCTTTTAGTCTGTAAAGTTGTGTTTTGTTTTTGATGACTAGCAAGAAAAAAGACCTGAGTTCTTGTTTCTGCTCATACACTTGCTTCTGTATATCATCTTCTGATGAAAATGGAGGTGTGTGTCCCCCACCCTCAGGTGTGTGTCCCAGTTTTCTGCTTGTGGAGGCTAATGCTTTTCTACATGCATTGATGCATTCCCCTTGTCGACATCAATAGCGCAATTACAGCAGTTTTGAAGATTCACTCATCCAGAGTGAGGCACCCACCATGCTTTCCTGTGAAATGAAGAGTTACATTTCTCTAGGAAAAGAGGTGGTGGCTTCTGGTTGTTGCAGCTTCAGTAAAAGCTGAAAAATAAAGTGCTGGCTATTATTTTTTGTATCAGTTTCACTCAATGAGTGAAGTAAAAGTGTAGTGACATGCATGTCATCTACCCTTCAAGGGTTTTCTATGTTTTAAGACTGGGACTTGGGTCTCAACGAGGTGTCTTAGCTAAGAAAGTTTTATGTTGTTGAGGAGTTCCGCATTCAACATAATCCTGTAAAGGTTCAGATGCCTTCATGGACAGACACAGGCCAAGTGTTGGGTTTTTTTTTGTTTTGAGGTTTGTAATATGAGTGTGTAGTTATTTTTTTCTCTGAGAATCAGAATTTTGCTTGATTTGGGATTTGAAAAATACTGGGTTTGATACATACTTAGGCCTTATTCTTTCATAGAATTCAGTTTACTTCTCAGTATCCTAATGGGTGATGGAATATAAGATAGGAAAGGCTGTCTGCAAAGTGCTTAGAGCTCCACTAGAAATGATGATGATGTCTAGTGTAACACTAGGAAACTGCACATTGTGGCAATGGACCCTCCAGACTTTTAAGTTAAAATGTGCATCTGGTATGAAATAGATTTTTCCAAAGTGCTTTACATGGCATTTTGTTCATCTCTCCAGAATTCTGGACTACTTCATTGAAACAAACGAAAAAGCATCCCTACAAGCAGTATCTGGCATCACAACACTTTCTGTCCTTGTGGAGCACCACCAGGAGAGAGTGCTCTCAAAAGGCAAACAAAGTTCTGGACAGTGGATGAGAGGAGACTGTCCACAATCTCTCATGATTCTGCTGTCCTAAATGCTGGCCTGCTGAGTTGGAATGGAAGTATTAGATTGGTGGAGTGAAAACTTTAGTATTAGTTGGAGGAATTCCCCTTATAGGACAGAAATTCCCCTCCCTTCTTAGGCAGATATAGTAAGGGGGCTTGAGAGCAATTTGTGCTTTGCTGCCATCTTTCTCCTCCAGCTGAGCTACATCTGTAGAGAAAGGGCTCTTTATGATATGTAGAGGTGGCCCAGAGCTTAGTGAGCGGTACTTGCAATCAGGATATACGAGATGCTTCTGACCTTGCTGTTGCATTGCGTATGTAAAGAAGGCTAATACTTCACCCCAGGGGAATGATAGGGTTTAATTCCTGTGCATCATCTTGAGGCTTTTGAATGCAAAGAAAAGCTGTAAACACTGCTTTTGAAGGCCAGTTCTGAGAAGCAGTCTGTGCTTATGCTCATCCACCTGTGTCCATATATAATACAAGCTTCTTGTGAAATATTTCAGAAGATACATTATTACAGAAGTGCACAACTCAAATGTCTCCGTTAAACTGTGTGGCAGCTAATGCCATCCAAACGTTTCCTATGTATCTAATCTACTTTCTGCAACCATTGCTAGGTTTTGAGTCTCTACATTACCTTCTTCCTGCAGTCCTTTCCAGCCACCTCCGTATCTCATTTATCTGCAAGACAATATATGACTGACTACTCAGGATTCTGACTACTTCCAGGTGTCTGACCATGCAGGGCAGGATGTATTTTTATTTGGCAGTGGTGGATCAGAGTGGTAACCTGGTGTATCATACCTGAGCTGTTTGTTTTTCAGGCCTGGCGTAGCAGGGCAAGGGAGGTGATTCTCCCCCTTTACTCTGCTCTCGTCAGACCCCACCTGGAGTACTGTGTGCAGTTCTGGAGCCCCCAACACAAGAAGGACATGGAACTGCTGGAGCGGGTCCAGAGGAGAGCCACGAAGATGATCAGAGGGCTGGAGCACCTCTGCTATGAGGACAGGCTGAGAGAGTTGGGGCTCTTCAGCCTGGAGAAGAGAAGGCTTCGAGGAGACCTTATAGTGGCTTTCCAGTATTTGAAGGGAGCCTACAGGAAAGCTGGGGAGGGACTATTTACACGGTCTAGTAATGTCAGGACGAGGGGGAATGGGTTTAAGCTGGAAGAGGGGAGATTCCGACTGGATGTTAGGAGGAAGTTCTTTACAGTGAGGGTGGTAAGGCACTGGAACGGGTTGCCCAGGGAGGTTGTGGATGCTTCCTCCCTGGAGGTGTTTAAGGCCAGGCTGGATGAGGCCTTGAGCAGCCTGCTCTAGTGGGAGGTGTCCCTGCCTATGGCAGGGGGTTGGAGCTGGATGATCCTTGAGGTCCCTTCCAACCTAAACCATTCTATGATTCTATGATTCTATGTTGTTTGGGGTTTGTGTGTGTGCATGTTTGTTTGTTTGTTCTAATTTACTTATTTCTGTATGTCTGTGTGTCCTGACTCCTCTTCCCCTAAACACCATCATAGCTCTGCAGATAGGAAAGAAGGGAGGGCTCCAAGGTTGGCCAGGTTACCCATAGCTACTAGTAGAGAAGCTTTTATGAAGAACTTGCTTGCAAGTGCAGCTTACAATCACCTGGGCTTAAATCTGTGAGTGACTAAAGGGAGTTAAGCGATGCAGCATGTGATGTGCCAGCACATCCCCCTTCATTAACCTTTCTGTGAGTAGGCTTGTCTTACAGTATTCTTTGAACTCACTTGTAGGGCTGCATTTGTTAATTATTTCAGTAGTCAAATAGATGACGTCTTCTGCTACTAACTATTATTAGAGTTTTGGTCCTTGCAAATGGGACTATGCCAGCATATACCAGCTATCTGCTGAATCTCTGACTGTAGGCCTGTGTCTATTTAATAAGTACCGAAAGTGGAAAGTCATACAGGCTTTGGTCATTCTCTTGTTCCTCAGGTCATTTTATATTGGAATTACAACATGAACTCACAGCTAAAAGAAGATCCAAAGGTGACGAAATGGTTCAAGTTGTTCATGTGCTAGTTTGTAGCTGTATGCTACCAGGTTTGTATTACTGGTTTAGGGTAGCATAGCAAAAAAGTAGATCCATCTGTGCCCATACTGTATGCTAAAATTAACAAATGCTCATTCTTGAGAGTCCAAGCAAAACAAAACACTGTTCTGTGAATAAGTTTTACTAAACTACAGATTTCTGTTACCATCAGTCAGTATGCAACTTCTCCACACCTGAACCAACTACAGGTAGCTTAGCATTGCTTGAGCTGTTAGCAGCACTGAAGAAGAGTATTCTGTACAGAATGTTTGAGCTTTGTTTACATGTAGTGTGCCCAGCAGCCCTGAGGAGAGGGACTTGGGGGTGCTGGTGGATGAGAAGCTCAACATGAGCCAGCAGTGTGCACTTGCAGCCTGGAAGACCAACCAGATCCTGGGCTGCATTAGGAGAAGTGTGGCCAGCAGGGCAAGGGAGGCGATTCTCCTTATCTACTCCGCTCTGGTGAGATCCCACCTGGAGTACTGCATCCAGTTCTGGAGACCCCATTACAAGAGGGTTGTGGACATGCTGGAGCACGTCCAGAGCAGGGCCACGAGGATGATCAGAGGGCTGGAGCACCTCTCCTATGAGGACAGACTGAAAGAGTTGAGGCTGTTCCGCCTGGAGAAGAGGAGACTCCGAGGTGACCTTCTTGTGGCCTTCCAGTATCTGAAGGGGGCCTACAAAAAAGCTGGGGAGGGACTTTTCAAGGTATCAGGGAGTGANATTCTATGGTTCTATGATCTCACACCCTATTAGTTAAAGGGTGTGTGATTATACAGCAAATCCTGTGTTGGACACAGTGTTTGGTAGTTTTATTGCTGGCTTTAGTGTCTGGAATGGCATTAGTAACATGAAAAATGCAGCATACATTAAATCTACCAGTCATATTTTTGAAGTACATTTAGAAGAACCTGCACAAGTACTCTTCAGACAAGCATTCACTGTGTGCATAGCTGAGGTGATGATTTCCAGGAAGGAATGTGCAATTCTGCAATATACACATTAATGTGCTTCATGTATTTGCCTATCTTTAATAATGTCTCTGTGACATATAGACACTAAGATATTAATTAATATGCAGTTAATGTAGTCACACATACACCTACATATATTTGTGGATTTTAAACATGAAGCTGATTTTAAACAATTTTTATGGAAAGAAAACAGCTGTACCTGGCTTTTCAGCCTCCTTCTTAGGACCAAGAAGTACATTCAGATGTCACATGTGGCTTCTCTAGTGTAATTGCTGAGCCTAGCATCTTCTGTCAGTTAATTTTGGCTTTTCTGACCAGTTCTACCAGTGTGGCACAGCCTTGCCTTTGTGGCTGAAAGAACAGTTTCATTCCCGTTATTATCCTCTCCAGCTTGTCTGATGGAGAGCAGTGCCCAGCAGTGATGCCTTTTGGTCAGGAACTGACTTACCTGATCTGACAGATTAGAGCAGCAGTGTGTTGCATGTACTCAGCTCACAAGTACTTGAGCAGACACCTTGTGCGTGTCTTACACAGTTGCTGTTGTTCAACAGCATCTATTCACACTGGCATTTCACAGGGTTGGGTATTCTGTCTTTTGACTTTGGCCAACCAGCCAACATTTAGCACTTCTAACTATGATGTCAGTCTATAAGTTAAGGCCTCAGCAAAATCCTGGTACAATACTATGTCAACTGGACTGTCATTTTCAGAGAAGTCGTACTTGCCTCCGCTGTAACTATGCAACACAAAATTGAGGAGTTGTCATTTTCTTCGTCAGTCGTCGTTGCTTCTTTGCACTGAGATGAGTAAAGTCATAGAGCCATAAAATTGTTCAGGTTGGAAAAGATCCATAATATCATCGAGTCCAACCATAACACAACTACCTTGATCACTAAACTATATTCTCTAGCACCACATCTGCATGGTTCTTGAACACCTTCAGGGAGGTGGCATCACCACCTCCCTGGGCAGCCTGTTCCAATGCCTCACCACTCTTTCAGTAAAGAAAGGCTTCCTGCACCTGGGTTGGTGCAATCCCAGCCA
>WAAF01020242.1:0-18644 GCA_013400475.1 Tricholaema leucomelas
ACCACCCTTCCACCTTTCTCCCATCCCTCTATCTTACCCTAGACCTTTGCCTTGGGTCAGCCAGGTGGGCTGGGAAGCAGATGGGTTAGTCACACAGATGGCAGGTTAGGTTAGAGAGAGAAATTCAGCCCAAAGCCCAGACAGAGAGTGACTCAGTTATCTAAGTATTTGTTCTTGTTCTTATACATCTCAGCAAGCCTATGAGTGAAGTAGACATCACCATTGTTTCCTTTTCACAGCCTGTAATATAGTTCTTACCAAAATGTTGGTGGGACATCTACTGAATCAATGAGAGGTGCAAAAAAACTGTTAATTCATTTAATCTGATGGTTCTGACCAATTAACAACTTGGATAAGAGACTCTCAGTAGGCTTCAAAACACACGACAATTCTTTCCAACTGGCACAGTTTAAATTCCTTGTGTCCTACTACATCCTAAACCATTGCCATTTCACTACACTAGTTACATTAGTATTGAAGCCAGTTCGTTGTGATTTATGAGATGCAAAATCAGATGGAGAAAGCCATCTTGGTCCTTAGAAGTTTACAAAGTAATTTAAAAAGTAGAAAGAAGTAAAGAAATGCGGTACAAGGACAGTAAGCACTTGGGCTTTCCATTATTCACAGTGTTCCACAGTAGATTGTGCTTTTATGCACATATTTGTAACAGCTATGTCTTATGTCATTAGACAGTGTTTGCTGGAGTTGACGCAGACTAGTGGAGGAGTTGGAGAAGAAATAAACAGGCAGGGCAAGGAGCACAAAGGCTTCTACAACAGGATATAGATGTGACCAAATGCCAGTGCCTGCACGGCATGTCAGCAACTTCCTAGCATACAAGCAGTGGCAGCACACATAGTTTAGTAAATGATCATGTCAGGCATCTGCTAAGACTTCTCCTATTCCTGAAAAGGAAAAAGAAGTGGCTTCTGAGCAAGGAGCCCTCAGTGTGATAATGCATGTCACCAAAGAGGAGAGGAGAGAGCAGAGAGGAAACTCATAGAATCATAGAATCAACCATGTTGGAAGACACTTCCAAGATCATCCAGTCCATCCTATCACCCACCTCTAGCCAATCAACTAGACCATGACACTAAGTGCCCCATCCAGTCTTTTCCTGAACACCCCCAGGGACGGTGACTCCACCACCTCCCTGGGCAGCCCATTCCAATGCCAATCACTCTCTCTGGGAAGAACTTCCTCCTAACATCCAGCCTATACATGCCCTGGCACAACTTGAGACTGTGTCCTTTTGTTCTATTGCTGATTGCCTGAGAGAAGAGACCAACACCCACCTGGCTACAGCCTCTCTTCAAGTAGTTGTAGACAGCAGTGAGGTCACCCCTGAGCCTCCTCTTCTCCAGGCTGAAGAACCCCAGCTCCCTCAGCCTCTCCTCACAGGGTTTGTGTTCCAGGCCCCTCACCAGCCTTGTTGCCTTTCTCTGAACACGTTCCAGCATCTCAGCATCTCTTGAATTGAGGAGCCCAGAGTTGGACACAGCACTCAAGGTGTGGCCTGACCAGTGTTGAGTACAGGGGAAGAATAACCTCCCTCGTCCTACTGGCCACACTGTTCCTGATACAGGCCAGGATGCCATTGGCCCTCTTGGCCACCTGGGCACACTGCTGGCTCATCTTCAGCCTACTATCCACCAGTACCCCCAGGTCCCTTTCCTCCTGGCTGCTCTCCAGCCACTCTGTCCCCAGCCTGTAGCGTTGCTTGGGGTTGTTGTGGCCAAAGTGCAGAACCCTGCACTTGGCCTTGTTAAATTTCATCCCATTGGCCTCTGCCCACCCATCCAGCCTGTCCAGGTCCCTCTGCAGGGCTCTCCTACCTTCCAACAGATCAACACCTGCTCCTAGCTTGGTGTCATCTGCAAACCTACTGATGCTGGACTCAATCCCCTCATCCAGATCATCAATAAAGATATCGAACAGGACTGGCCCCAGCTGATCCTTGGAGAACGCCACTAGTGACTGGCTGCCAACTGGATGTGGCACCATTCACCACCACTCTCTGGAACTGGCCTTCCAGCCAGTTCTTGACTCATACCAGAGTGAATTTTGCCAGGAGCTTGTTATGGCAGATAGTGGCAAAGGCATGGCATGGCATATGTGTGTGGGACTTAAAGAAACCTTTTGCACTGATTTCCACAATTCAGATGTCACAAGAAATAGAAACCTTTAAAAAATGGCCACAAGTACTCTCTACCTCTGGTCACCCAAAATTCCAGCACAATACTGATGTAGCCTGAGAAAGAATATGGACTGATGAATATGTAGACTTTTGAGATGGTGTCTGAAATTATAAAATTCTTTCAAAGCAAAATATTTCCCAGCTTTCTTGGTTAGTCTGATATCTGTTGTAGCACCTGTAAGAATACAGTAAAGAGTTTCTTTCATGCCCCAAAAGTCAAAATCTTCCATACACAGTGAAAAATTCCTTCAGTTTTCAGTAATATCACTGGAGTCAGGCTGCAGTGCCCAGGAGGTTAATGCTCAAAAAGTACCTGCAGGAGATCAGTCCTGCATCTCGAGCTGCATTTGGGAGACCTGCACATAGTATCTTCTCTTGAATTCAGAAGTAACTCTATTGGAACTTGTTAGTGAGAATGTTCCCAGAAAATGCTGTCAGCACTATAACCACTGCTAAAAATGTTTGGTCAGGGTTTTCTAGCAGGCTGGGGTTGGCAAGCTGAGGGAACAGCTCTGGTTCCTTTCACAGAGGGTCTGAGCAAGATTTCAGAAAAGCTTGTTCAGTGACAGCAACTAATATGTTCACATTCTTCAGAACAAGCAAACTTTATACCCTGCATAGAAAATAATACAAATAATACAAAATTAGACTTAGTGAGGTCAAAACTAAATATTGGATAATATAAAGCAGTTGATAGTTTTTCCCTTTCCTTGCTTTCTTCAGTTTCCAAATCTCTGATGGTGTTTTTTTTTTCATGTGCCCAAGCTCTACAGTATACTTTGGTGGACTTTTTGAGCAAGAGGGGAAAAAACAACAAGAGCTTTTGGCTGAAAGGTGATGGAGAACTTTTCATTTAAACCTGAATCCTGTGTCAGCCAATACTTGCAATACTGGGATGTTGATTTTGTGGCCAGTCAATCAAACACAGCAGCAGTTCAGGGACTGAAGATGAACACAGGACACAGGCATGCATCAACACACAAGGAAACACTTGGAGTCAGTTGGGAGTTGGATGTCATCAGCTCACAGGTTTGGTACAGTTACTGGCCAGACAGGTGGACAACCCTAATTTAAAAATCACTTGTAGACCAAGATAAAGCTGTTGGGTAGGGAGGAACTGATCCAAGGTATCACTTGCCTGAGACTGAGGATAACCGGACTTTTGCCTGTCTGGTTTTGACTGTTGGTTTCCAGTTGGTTTCAACTGGAAAGGGGCGGAAAATGGGAGGCAAAACAGTAAATAGACCATCAGAATTAGAATATGACAAACGTAGCATGTAAACAAATTGTTAAAACAGTTCTTCTGTAAGGACATCTATGAGGTCTCTTCCAACCTTGGTGATATTGTGATACTGTGATACTGTGACATTCAAACAGAATCACTTCTGCTCATTCAAGTCTTTCCAAGTGCTTTCCAATCAAGCATCTTTACAAATGCTAAGCTTGATTTTTGGCCCAGTTTTCTACAGCAATAAAGACGTTGTTGATTTACTGGCTCTCCAATATCTTTTGAATAGATTGATTGATTTCTATCACATTTAAAAGGACAGAGATAGACCTGAGTTGATTTTGTGTTTGGTTGGGATGTTTCTCCCAACTGCAGGGTATAGTTATACTAGGATTCATCTCTGTTCTATCCTTAAAGCAGGAAAAAATCCACATACACACAGGTGTGTGATTTTCTAGTTATGTATATGTAGAGTTACATATAAAACCTATGTAATAACTATACATTTATAATTACAACTATGTAACTGTATGACTACATGCATAAGTATACATCCACATGTTTTTATATAAATTAAAGATTAGCTTGATAAACACTTGGATCTGATAAACACTAATATATTTCTAGAGGCTCCAGGTAGCTGTAGGACGGGCCAGAACTTTCTAGAAGCATGTTTCCTCCTTTTCTCTGCTCTCCATTGCTATGCTGAATCTATGCAGGCCTTATGGGTGTTTTTCAGTTGCTACCTTCTTTCTGAACGTATTATGGGGCTATGATAATGTCTTCATCAGAACAAGCAAAGTATTACCAGATTAAATCCTCCATCCTCACTTTAGTCCACCCCACTGCATAACAGGTAGAGGAAGGGATCTGCTTATGGCTGCAGATGAACTCAGTAATAGAACACTGAACAGAGGCCAGATCTTTTGAGTCACAAACCAACTAAATAGCTATTTTGGCAGTATAGCTCAATGAAAAAAACATTCAGCATTTCTGGTAGGAGTCCTGGAAAATGTTTGAAAGCAAAAGTAATATTTGCAAAATTGAAGTGCTTTCTTCCAAGGTTATATTTTCGGCCTTGTGGCTAGAAAAGGCAAAGCAAGAAGGGTGCAGTTACATCACTTTAGGGTGACAGTTATACTCTCATCCATAGTCATCCTTATGTCTGCTAGTTGTGATGCATGAGTGAAGCATATGGGTACATCCCTGGTACCATCTCCCAGGAGCACTACCCTAAATTTTACCACAGCAATATGGAGGGTCTTATGGAGGGTCTACAGTTGTAGCAGAAGTAGAACCGAGCTGCTCTTGGTGACAAAGGCAGCTCTAAAAACAGCTCCCAAAATTAATTTTGTAAGTGGATGACTCTCTTCTTGAAAGACTCAAAGGATTTCCAGTAAACATTCCACAAGGCTTTCAAAAGAGAGCCAACCTAAAATACTTTCAGAGATCCCATACCTCACTCCACTCTCTTCTTTGATATCTTGTATTAATCCAAGTGACAGAAGAAGGCTGAAGCTTACATTTGAGGATCTTCTAAGAAGGGGACATGTCCATGGCTTGCAAAACTACATGCAGGCCATAAATGCAGGATGAGCTAGTGGGCCCTGTGCAGCCTTACTCTGGAGCACAGGACCTACTGCAGGACAAGATTTCCTCACAAGACTGTCTCTAAGATGAACACGGCAAAGTCCATGTTCTCCTTAAGAAAGCACCGAGGCATTGCGGTCCAGATCTGAAGATAAGCTCTGTGTCTGTGCATTAAGCAATATTAAACACAGAGTCACAGAAACACAGAATGTCAGGGGCTGGAAGGGACCTCCAAAGATCGTCCAGTCCAACCCCCACCACAGCAGCATCACCTACAGCAGATCACACAGCAACACATCTGGGCAGCTCTGGAATATCTGCATGGAGGGAGACTCCACAACCCCTCTGGGCAGCCTCTGATAGGCTTCTGCCACCCTCACAGGGGAAGCAAGCTCCTACAGGTGGACATACACCACTCTCCGCTACCTGGGGCACTACCTTCCTAAGGCAGCCAGTGGACAAATGACCTGGAAAGATCCACTGGTCTATAAAACAAAGATGTGCTTAACAGGAAGATGGGCATAGGGCAAAGTGAGTAGAGTGAATAGAGCAGAGTGAAGAGGCTGGGAAGCAGTCACCCATTTTCATCACTCATATATGACAACTTCTGGTATGAGACCAAAATATTCTGTTAAGCAAATTAAAAATCCTGTCACTTGGTGATGAATGCTGAATAAGTCATATATGGGCTACAAGAACTGAGGAAGTATATCTGAAGTATTGCTGTGATAATGCAGAGAGGACTAACAAGAGCTAAGCATCCTGCTAGGCCATGTGGAGAGACCAAAGAACAATCTGGACCTTGAAAGATACTTCTGTGTGAGACATACCCTCACAGAGGTACAGGAAGGAAAGTCTAGCAGGCCCCAGGCAGATCATGGCGATCAGAGCAAAAGTAGAACTTTTTAAAGGAGGACCCAGGCAACTACAGACCTGCCAGGCTAACCTCAGTTCCAGGGAATGCCATGGAGAAGATTATCTTGAATGTTATGATGCAACACATACAGGACAACCAGGTAATCAGGCCCAGTCAGCATGGGCTCATCCTGCTTGTCAAACCTGAACTCCTCTACAACAAGGTGTCCCAGGGAGTGAATGAGGGAAAGGCTGTGGATGTTGTTTACACAGACTTTAGCAAAGCCTTTGACACTGCCTCCCACAGCATCCTCCTGGATAAACTGACTGCTCATGGCATGGATGAGAAGACACTTCCCTTGTTTAATAACTGGCTGGAAAGCTGCCCAGCAGAAAAGGCCCTGAGGCTGCAGTTTGACAGGTGTCTGAACACGAGCCAGCAGTATGCTCAGATGTCCAAGAAGGCCAACAGCATCCTGGCCTGTAGCAGGAATAGTGTGGCCAGCAGGAATAAGGAAGTTAGCATTCCCCTGTACTGGTGAGGGAGCACCTCAAATGCTGTGTTCAGTTTTGAGCCACTCACTGCAAGAAGGACATTGAGTTGCTGGACTGTGTCCGGAGAAGGGCAGTGAAGATGGTGAAGGTTTAGAGAACAAGTCTTATGAGCAGCAGATGAGGGATCTGGAGGTCTTCAGTTCGGAGAAGAGGAGGCTGAGGGGAGACCTTATTTCATAGAATCTTAGAATGGTTTGGGTTGGAAGGGACCTGAAAGATCATCCAACCTCATTGTCATAGGCAGGGATACCTTCTACTAGACCAGGTTGCTCAAGGCCCCATCCAGCCCGGCCTTGAATATTTCCAGGAAGGGAACATCCACAACTTGCCTGGGCAACCTACCCTAGTATCTCCCCACCCTTACTTTAAATATTTTCTTCCTAATACCTAGTCTAAATCTATTCTCTTCCAGCATAAAGCTGTTCCCTTCATCCTATCACTATAATCCCTTTTAAAAAAGGTTTCTTGTAGGTCTTCTTTAGGTACTAGAAGACTGCTATGGGGTCCTTATGGAGCCTTCTCTTCTCCAGGGTGAACAGCCCCACCTCTTGGAGACTGGCCCCACAGAGGAGGTGCTTCAGTCCTCTGATCATCTTTATGGCTCTTCTCTGTACCCACTCTAACAGTTTGATGTCCATCTTGTTTGAAGGGTCCCAGAACTGGATACGGTACTTCAGCTGAGGTCTCACAATAACAGAACAGGGCAGGAGAATCACCTCCCTCATCCCACTTCTTTTGATGCAGCCTAAGACATGACTGGCCTTCTGGCCAGTTGAGTTTTACATCAACCAACATTCCCTAAGTCACTCTCCTCAAGATTGCTCAATCCATTCATCACCCAGCCTGCTTGGGATTGGCCTGACCCAGGTGTGGGACCTTGCGTTTGACTTTGTTGAACTTGATGAGATTGGCAGGGTTAGTGAGGAGTGTGTTGATCGCTTTTTCCTTATACCAAGTGATGGAATGAGAGGAAATGTCCACAAGTTGAACAAGGGGAGGTTTAGATCAGATATTAAGGAAAATTTATTTATTGCAAGATTGGTCAGACATTGAAATACGCTGCTCAGGAAGATGGTGGAGTCACCGTCTCTGGAGGTGTTCAAAACCATGTAGACCCAGCACTGCAGGACATAGCTTAGTGGCCATGGTGGTCTTATGTTGACATTTGGGCTTGATGACATTAAGGATCTTTTCCAACCAAAACAATTCTATGAATCTATGATTTTCCCTTTCTCATTAGACATAAACTACTCTGGCTGCCCTGGCTTACAGCCAAAAAAGTCTGTCAGATTTGCTGTGATCTCACTTCACTGGAATGGTAGACCCAAATAATTCGAAGAAGAAGTGAATTTTAATGCTGCATCTGTTTTTCTGACTAAGCTTGTCCTGGCTATTTCCTAGCATGAAAAAAGTAGAACTCTCCCAGGACTACAATTCTCTTTCCATGTAATATCTGAAGATAAACATATGAATCAGCAAGTAAGGAAATTCATGCTTTTCTTTGATGGATTGGAAGGACACCATCATTTAACATCCTCTACAGTTCGTATCAACCTTGCCAAAACAACTTAACTTTATGGATAAAGGTATATTAACTTAGTCTAAAATCCATTTATTTCAACATAAAGGCCAAGGAGAATTGAACTGGCTCTCTTCAGGCCAAAATGAGGTACAGACTTTTTAAGTATACATGTAAACAATTATGAAGTTTATAATAAAGGTTTAGAGCAATGTCCTGGAGGTCCTGCGTACCCCAGAAATTTCCTCTCCCTCTGTGGTTTGAATGGGAGAGGAAAAAAGGCGTGAACAGACCTGTTTCTCCCTCCCTGCCCTGCAGGCGTGAAGGGGGGAGCAGGGGGGACCCTTACGGCACGAGGAGTGCCCCGTGTCGGGCCCGCGCTGCACTCGGCTGAGGATTGGCTGTGTGCTTTTCGCGCCTAGGCAGTGGTAACTCTGCTCTTTGTCTAGGAGAGGGTATAAATATCGAGGGGTTCCCGCCTTGGGGTGTTCCCGCCTTGGGGTGCTCCTGCCGTGGAGTTCGCCCCTGCTTTGGATCGCGTTCCCGCCTTGGTGTGCCTGCTTCGAGTTCTTCTCCCCCCACCTGGATAACTTCTACATGGAGCCTTTGACACTCCGAAGACAAGCCCTGAAGGACTTCACTTTAAGCGTCCTTATTGTGTGGCTTATCGCTTCTTAACGNAGCCATGTGATTCTTTCAGAGTTACATATGGGTTATTACTTTGTGCAATGAAATCTGTCTCAAGAGCCCTTGGGCAGAACACCATTGTAACCAAGTGATTGAGTTGTGGCAATTAGTGAGGCAGGAATTATACAATATGTAGTTAATTTTCTTTCTGGAAAGCCCCACTCACAACTATATACAAACTAGTTAGATGTGGGTTCAAATTCGGTTAGGAAAATCTTCACAAGGATGCTTATGGGCAATTCATTCATCTAGGAGAATCAGAAAATTGGAAAAGTTTATCCACGGAACGGCTTTGCCCCACTTACAAACAGGCAGCCTGGAGCCCTAGGGAAAGTCTGTGCTACTCACTGTGGTGGAGTAGAAATTTCAAGACAGTCCCTGGCTCCTTTGTGGCAGTGTTGGAACTGCTTGGCCATTGAGAGGCTTCTAGATCTTCCCAGGGTGCTGGGAGAGAGGCAGGTGATCTCTGACCTGATCCTGGTTCCTCTTGGCATGGAGGTTTGCAGAGGTGCAGGCAGGACCTCTTGTAGATGTGCAAAGAGCAGAATGTTGGTGGCACTTCTTGCCACGTTGTGAGGCACTTAAATGCCTTCTCCTGGGAAACTTAAGACATCCTAAATCCAAAATATCAGGGCAGAGAGGCAACTTCATGAGGCAGAGGCAGCCAGGCAGAAGCAGCACAACTGCTTGCAACTTAGCTCAATTTATCTTATTTGCCCGAGTGTAATGGCTCCTGTGGCCACAGAGATTCACCAATCAGAATGGCATTTGCAAAACTGAACACATGTGAAACCAGGGCTTGCTTCCCCTTTTTTGGGCAAGACACCAACAAGTACCTAAACACCTATGGGTACCTGTTTATCACTTTGAGAGTGGACATAATGGCCCAAGCCTTTGTTTTCCTCCCCCACCTTGCTTCCCCCATCAGCAGGAGGGTGGGGCAAACCAGGACGTCTAATAGGCCTATTAGCTTTCCAGGACAGCAAGTTGACTTTGTTCCTTCATCAAAATGCCTTGCCTAAGTAACCACTTCAGCTGTGAGTAACCATTTTTCTGTGAGCTCTGCAAGGAAATGCAAAATGGGCTACAAGAATAAACAAACTTGCTAATCTTCCAGGTAAAAAGAAAATTCACAGTTAATAACTTATAAAATTGAGTCAGCCTATTTGTCTATTTTTAGAATATCCACAAGCAAATGACAATTCCTCTTCCCCATGACTTATGTTGCAAGACTGATTATTCTCTATGGCCTGTTCCCTCCTCCTTCTCCTGCCAGCAGGACTTCTTTCAATAACTTTTCTTTCACTCGGCATCTTTCCATGTCTCATGTCTTCAGCAACTACCACTTGCAAGTTGAAATACCTCAGTCTTCTGAGTCCCATCAAGTATTTTAACAAGAGTGCTCAGTATCCAGTTGCTACTGGCCTCAGCACGTTTTCCCCCTATTTTCTGACTGGATTGTCCACAGTGAAGCCAGAGGAGAGTGTGAAGTACGTCTGTAGCAAGTGTAATGAAGAATTACAGTAGCTTAAAAAGTTTTTAAGGCCCCACAGGCATCTTGCTCAAAGATTCTTTCCTGAGAGGAAGATCTGTTTAACTGTGTATAGTGTTCTAACAGCCATAATCTCCTTCTTCCTTCTTTATAAGGCTGGATACTTTCTTGGAAGATACACTTATTTTACAATGGTGTCATTGGAACCTTTCTGACTGATTCAACTTAAAAAATTATGCCCATAGGCAAACTTCTGAGCCTATAAAGACCTCTGCAACAATCAGCCTCTGCACAAGTATCCCATTATGCATGTTCTGGACCACTTCCATGCCACAATGACAGAAAAAAAACTCTGGAAATCTTTTCCCTTTTCCCCCAAATGTCAGTTTGGTCCATTTAAAGTATTCCATCTGTATATTACACATTGCTCTGGAATCTTCTGTCATTGCTTCTGCCAGTGACATAGAAAAAACAAGTGTGTGAATTCATTGTCATCTTTTCATCTCATTTATCTTCCAAAGGAGAAAGCTGAGAGCATTCTGTTCCAGGAACATAGGGTCCCAAGTCTGCTGCTTCCCATGGGCTTCTTGGTGCACATACATATTTTTATTGAAGGTAAATGAAATAACCACAGGAAAAATACTGTTGTGTTCCTATTGATCTGTGGTACTGTCCAGAATTAGCAATATCATTCATTACGAAGCTTGTCTCACCCCAGAATGCAAAGAGAACCATGTGGCAACTGTTTAAAGACTGTAGTGTTAATTTGTGTGTATTTTAATACATTTCTTTCCTATAGGACTAGTAGGCAAAATTTGGTGCAAACAACCACCAAGTTGAAGAAACCCATCAATCAGTGCAATATAGTGATGCAATATTGTGTGTGATACAAACACTAAAAACTAATAGATCTGGACAGATGGGGAGAGATTCACCTTCAGATATCTACCAGATCTTGAATTTACCTACTTTAAACACACTTAACCTGAAACTGGAGTGTGTAACAACTATTACATGCACTTGTGCAATTGTCCTCTGTCCCATTCTACAGCATTTTTTTCTCTGCTCTGTTTCCATGGAAATGGGTTTGAGAGGGTCAGACACATGGTATAGGCAGTTGTTTTAAAGGTGCTTAAAAGGCTTCACTGTTGCCTGACATGGAGGTTTTTTTGAGAACAGAAAGTGGGAGCAAAATCCAGATGCTCACTTTTTGTTATTTTCAATGGTATTTAATTTGAATCTGTAATCCCAGGAAGACAGGAAGGGCCATTTTCCTTTCTTGTACACCTAGGAAGAACATTCTGTCTTTGGGAGAAAGTGATCTGATGGGCACCTCAGATGTCTATTAATGAATACACTAGCGTGGTTCTATCAAGTCACATACTATGTGACATTGCTATGCGATGCCTAAAAGGACTACTCCGAAACAAGGACTTTGTATCTGGGATGCAAGTTTTAAGTATGAGAAGTCTATTGGGCCATTATGAAATATCTGTACTGTTTACTTTGGGAATGTTTTGAGGCTAACTAGAGTCACATATGGAAGACACTTTGAGGTCTACCACTGGAAATGGCTTTAGATAGAGAGCATTTGTGCCATTGCTGCTACTAAGCAGAAGTAAGGTAAAGGTATTACACTACTGCCTTTTGATGGTTTTCTCCTATTTTATTGCCATGCTGCTAGCTTCCATTTCCATGGAAACAGCGCTTACAGAGGCAGTTTGTAGCAATGGGCAGGCTATAATTGGGAATGACACATGTAGATTTGAGCTGTTGGGTGTCAGTTGATAGCTATAAAAATGAAGGCAAAATGAAAGAGGAATGTCAAGAGAGAAAAGGATGGACAAAGCAAAGGAAACCCAGAGATTTCAAAGCTGATGAGCACTCCTCGTAGTAAAGGTTATGGATGTTTTGTGGTTTTCTTCTGTGTTACTGTCTTCATTTTCCTAGCCTGTACTTGGACCTGGTCTCCTTTCTATTATTTCTAGTATAATTAGGTAATGCTTAGTTACCATGGTGCCTGAAGGTCTCAGAAAAGCTGAGGTCCTCTTATGCTAGGGCCATGTGGAAACAGACTAAACATTTCATTAATGGAAAGGATTAAAAAGGACAGGATAAGCAAAATGATTTGACTGTCATAACACATAGGATCATGACAGAGACAAAAATGGTCTTTATTCAGAGCTAGTTGTATAGCTACTCTTTACTTACTGTGCCAGTGCTGAGGAAGACATTCCTTCTCTACCTCTTTGTCCAACATTTTCTATGCTCGCTCCTCCTGAACCTTGGATTTCCTTTCAGAAACTGCTTTTCCTACCTGCATATTAATGTCAAGCTTTTTTTTGTAATCCCCATGCCTGCAGCAGTCTATAGACCACTTTTTCACCTGTACTACTGCTTTCCTCCCCACGATGCTCAGACAGAGCATTTGCTTCAATGAACACAGTGTGAAAAAAACATCACTCCATCTTCCCAGTGTATGCTAAACCTGTCTGCCTGAGATACCGCCAGTCTTTCAGAGAGGCTTTGCCTATGAAGTATTTTTTTCTTGGAAGCTCCCAATAAAACTGTTTCTCCTCTTGAAAGCAGTGAGGTGTTGTAATAACAGGGCAAGTCTCTAATCTCCAGGTTGCAGTTATGGATATTTCACCTGATAACACTGAGGCCTCTTTCTATCATATTCTGTCATTAGTCACCCTCTTTGCTATCAAAGATGTTGTCTGGGTTTTCTTCTTTGCTTTCATGTGTTTTCATGATTTTAAATAAAATATTCTGTCACAAATATATGATATTTAATTAAGTATTTTATTGTCCACAAGGCACAGGCATATCACCTATTGGCAGCCCTAGTTATGCTAGGCCACTGAGATAAAAAGCCTTTAAATCCCCTGCATTGAGGCAAGCAAAGTGCTGTTGCAGGGAAAGAGGAGACAGTATGAATAGGCTGAAGGTAAGTCTCTAGAAGAAGGACTGAGCTAATCTTTCTTAGGATGTGAGAAAGTACTACATTTGGACCAAGCATAAGGGAGAAATTCTGTTTTAAAGCCTTTGATGCATATGCCAAATGCTAGATAAGGCCCAAGAGAAATGAAGTATGAATTCTTGCATTATCACAGTTGACAGTCTCAAGTTGTGCCAGAGGAGGTATAGGCTTGTGTGCTAGTTTGAGCCTAGCTGGCATGTTTTGGTGAGAAGAACTGGGTGATAGGCTGAGAAATGAAAACAATGGTGAGGTCTACTTCCCTCACAGTCTTGCTGGGATGTGTAAAGAAGAAAGGCAAAACAAAGATTACAGCACTTGCTTCTTCTCTTCGCTGGGGAACTTTGCCTGCTGGGGAGCTCGTGGCTGCTGGCTGGACTCCATNTTCTAAAAGTGTGGGGGGCGGGGGACACCCAAACCATCACAGCTTGATATTAGGAGGAAGTTCTTTCTAGAGAGAGTGATTTGCCATTGGAATGGGCTGCCCAGGGAGGTGTTCAAGAAAAGACTGGATGAGGCACTTAGTGCCATGGTCTAGTTGATTGGATAGGGCTGGGTAATAGGTTGGACTGGATGCTGTTGGATGTCTCTTCCAACCTGGTTCATTCTATGATTACAATTCTGTAACTAGAGCCTCTGTTAAGCAAAGACATGAACAGTAGAATGAGAGACTGTGAAAGTCAGTCTTTAGTAAAAGGTATATTAGATCCTGTGTATATGAGGAGAAACACAAAATCTTTAACTGAAGTCAGTGTGTTTTTTTCAATTTTTCTGATGTTCCAAAGGCTAAGTAAGATCCAAATCTCATTTACAACACATGTGTGTACCCTTGCCCTTTATTTTTTAATCTTAACTCTCAGGGCCTATGTATGACTCTCTTCAGTCATGCACAGGCACCCTAAGTATCCAGACAAACCCAAAAGCCTGTTGTTCTGTATCTGCTCAAACAATGGCACTTAGTTCCACAGTCTAGTTGATTGGACAGGGCTGGGTGCTAGGTTGGACTGGATGATCTTGGAGGTCTCTTCCAACCTGATTGATTCTATGATTCTATGATCTTTTCTGTATTCCACCTTCAGCCTACCATAAAACCCCTCCTTACTTAACAGCTGAAGGGTACATTGTGGGAACATTGCACCCTCTCAGGAGCACCTAAGAGCTGATAAGGAATTATAGCTAAACACCAACAAGGGCTGCTGAAAGTGGAGTGAGTGCAAGCTGTCCCAAAATCATTCTTGCAGTTTAAACATACACCCCCCTAAAAAACATATGATTCATCAGACGAATGTTCCCCAGTCCTCATGGATGCATCAAAAGCAGAGAGATGTCTCAGTTCTGCCTTTGCTGTATCTAAATTCCTCCCCACACTCCAGACTGTCCTGACCTTTACATTGACTTGTCAGCCCTCAGAGCTCCCCAGTACCTCCAGAAATCAGCTTTGCACAGTGTCAGGGACAAGCAAGTATATGTGCCAGACATCTTTGATGCTGCAGAAGCTCTTCCCATTTGGGAACATCCACACTGAAAGCATATGAGAAGTTATGCTTCCCATTCTCCCAGGTTTCGGCACATTGACAGAGCTAGGCACCAGAAAAGTGCTGGAAGAAATCAGGGTCACAATGTGTAAGTCAAACTCATTCCAGCCATAATTAATGAAAAATATCCATAAGTACCACTACTGACAGAGTGTGCCAACACTGCCATGAAGAAGGTGGTTCACTGTTTCTCCTAAATCAGAGTCTGCCATCTCCTGACTGCTCCTATAAATTATGCTTGGCTCCAGAGCACTCCTGACTTGTGGAATTATGAAGTAACCAAATAATTTTCTTTTTATCTTTTGACCATAGACAAGCCCTTACCTTATGGCACTGCAGTATGTTTGGTAACATTTACAGGTTAGCATCTACCTGTATTCTACTAGAAAACACATGTGCTTGCTCACAGGACTTGATACTCCATTCAGAAATTGTCAAAGGAATGCAGAGGAAACTTCTGACAGAGATCAGTTCTAATTAGCACCAAAATAACAGAAAGGAAGTGAATTCTGAGCAAAGAGCAGAGATAAGTAATAAAGAATAACAAACCCTACAGAAGAGTAATCAGCTTTACAGTGTGCCTCTACATCCAAGCAGCTTGCTCCTGCAGCATGAGAATAGGTTAGAGTTCAGCAGGGTGTCTGGTTCCTCCATGCTATTTTGCCTGAGCTAGAGACTGAGTATTAGATGAGCATTAGATTCAGCTGAAGAGTTGCAAATGTTTCCACATCCAGAAGCAGGCAAACATAAAAATCCTGTGACACCATACAAGAGATTTTTGTTCCACTTTTGCCAGCTGTTTCTCACTGTCTCACTATGCAGCAAATGTGCCACAGGGTGGCAAAGCTAAAGGTTCAGGGCAGCATAGATGACGATAAGTTTGCATATGCCTAATGTAGATGATTTAATCCTCAAAAATACCTGAACCCATAACATTTTAACAAGCAAAGAAGGCTCCTAAATACAGTGATTGCAAGACAAATGGCAGTATATTTGAAAGATACACTCTTTCTTTTGTGCTTCCTTAAAGTATTTTCTCTTACAATTCCAAGCTTAGAAGAACGCACAGGAAGGAAAAGGAAGAAAACCTTTCCTCCAGGAAAGTTACACTTTCTTGTGATGATTTTCCACCAATTATTCCTATCATAAAAAGACAAAGCATTGTACACCTCTTACTAGTCTGGGGCCTTGAGCAAGCTTCTTTTCCTTGCAATGCAGAATCCCCAGGGGTCATTTGCACAGATGACCGAAAAAAAAACAAACTCAAAAAAAAAAAGAGAGCACTATTCACAACTGAGCTGTTTCCAAATGTCTTCCTTCTTCACACATTCAGTGAGCAATGAAAACAAACCCAAAACATCTCCCAGAAATGGAAGGGCCATTGCTTAACAGCCAGTGACTATGACCTCTCATAGTCAAATTATGTCCTACTCTGCACAATGAGTCTATCCTCTAGGCAGCTTATACCCTCTGGAAATGAATGTGGTGCAAGGAGGGGAAAAAATAATCTTCTCATCATCTTCTCATTCCTTGCCTAGCTCTAATCTGAATGGCTAAGCATGCAGAGACACTACCACATCCAGAAAGCAGTGAGGCACAGTTACATTTACAAAGCCAGCCTGTAATCTGGCTCTGTGACCTACTTCTGCTCAGTTCAAGTCAACTATCCTAATTTTGTTCTCTTAGGAGTGCATAGGAGATATTGTGAGTTTCTGAACGCAAAATGGCACTAGTCTTTCTCTCTTAGAAATAGTTAAGGAAAGGAAAACAAGAATGGGAAAGAAAGGTGAACTCTAGAGACCAAATAAAAGGCAGGTGAGCATCTTACAAGACCCAACGCCATCTTTTTTTTTTGCTGTGAAAATTAGGTATCTATCACCATGCAGATATGAAGAACTTAGCACACTTCTGACAGCTCACCCAAGGAAAACACTAGTGTGCCTGCAGCATTTACTGTCTTTTCCTTCAGGAAGCTCTCTACTTGCCTGGTGCTGTCCCATATTACTTCACCTCCCTGAAGGTCTGAATGTCCCTATCATCTGCATAGCTGTGCTAGTTTGAAGCTAGATAGAATGTTTTCATGAGAAGGACTAGATCATAGGCTGTAAAAGGAAAACAATGGTGATGTCTACTTCCCTCATAGTCTCTCTGAGATGTATTAGAATAAAAAGCAAAACATAAAGTCACTTCACTTGGCAATTGGCTCTCAGCTTTGCTCTCGGCTCTTCGCCTGCTGGGGAGCTCAGGGCTGCTGGCTGAATTCCATCTTACTCTCTAACCTTACCCTCCATTTGCTTTGGCTGATCCCACCTTGCTTCTTAACCCTCTGGCCGAACCTCCATTCTTCCTTGGGATGGGGGTAAGGTTGAGANCCTCTTGACCCAGCATGTGCTTTACCCATGCTTACCGTGCAGCTGGTACTACTGGCCTAGAAAATAGCTAATAGCCTGCTATGAATGGGTTTGAATGATTCCAGCTTTCTGCTACATATACACCTGTGGTAGTACTTTTTTGTTCGTTTTGGTTTTGTTTTGCTTTGTGGCTTTGGAGGTTGTTTTTTGTTTTGTTTTGTTTTGTTTTAATGGAATTAATTACCAGAATTATTTCCTACATTAGATTTCTCCTTTAAATCAATTAAACTTCTTTCTGCTTGAAGAACTAGATCTCAGTATTATCAAAAACTTTCCTTGATCTACAAATTTTTCTTTTCCTCCTTCTTCTGTTTTTACCCCTCCATTTTCTTTGCTTAAAATCTGATTCAGATGGAGCATTTAAGGAAAAAATTATGATTCTCTTCAGTCTCCCTCAAACTTTATCAAAGACCTTGATTAGCCAAATCTAGGTCTTTGTCAGGAGATAGCAAAATTTTGCTGACTTATGTCAGGTTTTGGAAGAGGGAGTGAGATCCAACCACTGTGTTTATTCTCTAGAATCCCTGACAAAATCATTTCTTTAAACCAGCAAATCTATCCAAAGGGCCTTTGAGAGAAGTCCTTAGAGTAAGAAGAAAGAGAAAAATACCATGATTTCAGAAAGGCACGGAGGATCATAGTGCTATTGCCAGCATCAAGAAGAATCATAGAATGGTTTAGGTTGGAAGGCTCCTTAAAGATTATCCAGTTCCAAGTTCAAGGATGTTGCTAGGTCTTGTAGGAAAAAAAGACTGGAAGCTGGCCAATGTGATGCCCATCCACAAGAAGGGCTGGAGGGACAGACCTGACCTCAGCCTGACCTCAGTGCCAGGCAAGGTCATGAAACAGGTCATCTTGAGTGCCATCACAAAGCACCTACAGGATGGCCAAGGGATCAGGCCCAGGCAGCACAGGTTTAGGAAGGGCATGTCCTGCCTAACCAACCTGATCTCTTTTTATGATCCTTATCTCCTTTTATGATCCTTATCTCCTTTTATTCACCTGGTGAATGTGGGGAAGGCTGTGGATGTAGTCTACCTGGACTTCAGCAAAGCCTTTGACAGATCTGCCACAACAAGCTCCTGGCAAAGCTGGCAGCTTGTGGCTGGGACAGATTCACTCTGATATGGGTCAAGAACTGGCTGGAGAGCCAGGCCCAGAGAGTGATGGTGAGTCGTGCCACATCCAGTTGGCAGCCAGTCACTAGTGGTGTTTCCCAGGGATCAGTGCTGGACCCAGTACTGCTCAATAGCTTTACTGATGATCTGAACCAGGGGATTGAGTCCAGCATCAGTAAGTTTGCAGATGACACCAAGCTAGGAGCAGGCGTCGATCTATTGGAGGGTAGGAGAGGGACCTTGACAGGCTGGATGGGTGGACAGAAGCCAGTGGGATGAGATTTAACAAGGCCAAGTGAAGGGTTCTGTACTTCGGCCACAACATCCCCAAGCAGCGCTACAGGCTGGGGACAGAGTGGCTGCAGAGCAACCAGGAAGAAAGGGACCTGGAGGTACTGGTAGATAGTAAGCTGAACATGGTGTACCCAGGTGGTGTACCCAATGGCATTCTGGTCTGTATCAGGAACAGTGTGGCCA
>WAAF01020242.1:22242-50611 GCA_013400475.1 Tricholaema leucomelas
AAAAATCAACATTTTCTACAGCCTTATATAGATTAATCTGATTTGTGACACCTTTGTAACAATCTGTTGAGAGAGGGGTGTCTGCACCAAATACAGGACTCTCATAGCTTTGCAGAGGAAAACCCACCCAGTTTCATACAACCCTGACAGTATTTCATCAGAGACTTTTCTCCTTTGCTTGTCTTTCTTCCTGTTTTTTTTCTCACAATCTTGTCTGACAGTTGTGCTTCACTAATGCTGGATAACCTCTTAGCTCCCTTGCATCCATGATTGGCTTTCACCAAACCTCATTTAGTGCTGTCCTCTTGCCTATGTGAGACATCCCAGTGTTGTGGTAGGCCTGATAGGCCCAAAATAAGCTTATACATGTCCTGCCTTGCCTAGGCATGTTTTTCTGCTCCAACAGAGAGGCAAACACGGGAAACAGACACAAAAGAACCTGGAGCCACTGAGTCTGGCCTGCCCTGGATCCTGTGGTTTCAGGTACACACACTTAGCTTGTGCCTGCCTAGTGCAAGGCCTATGCTTTTCCCAAATTAGGGAAAAGCAAGCCTATGGCTTTGCCTAATATGGTATGGTTTGGCTAACTGCAATCCTGATTGGCTATTCTTGTGTCCAAAGGGCGATTAGTCTCAGCCCACATCGATAAAAGGAGATATGCAGGTGAACAACATGCTTTGGCTTCCCTGCTTTGCTTCCCTGCTCTTTGCCCTGCTCCCTCTGCTGTGCCCAGCCCTGCTGCTATTGCACACTGCCTTATTGCTTGTCTGGTAAACTCCACTGCCGTGAGCTACCAAGAGCAGACCCTGGATGCCTGCACGCGATCGGCCTGTGTGGCCAGTGTGACATTGTGCTGAGACTGCACAACATCCTGCCTTCTGCACCTGAAGGTCCTGCTTAGAATTCCCGGACATATACACAGATCACCCAGAAGAAGCCAAGAGACAAGGTCAGATATTGTCTGCATCCTTTCCTCAGAGGCTGGAAGATTCAGGCCTCAAGGTCCAACAAGACAGAGTCACCTGAAAGCATTTGGGTGCTGTCTGGGCTGTGGTTAGCCCCCACAAGTGGGTAATAATAATTTGTGAATGAATGCTTAAATGTATCCTTCTAATTCTCCATTGCCTTCTGCCATAGAGCAGAAAGAGCTCCTTGAGCCCATCTACTGGGCAAGTGGCATATTGAACACAAGTGGCATTTGACCATGGGAATCTTCTCTTCCAGTTCAATTAATATTTATATATTTTGCTGGTTATTACTAGATCTAGATATTATCTGTAGAATGTTTCCATGACTCTGTAAGAACCAAAATATTATTAAAATTAGTGGTCGAGGATGACGAGAGTTCTGAATAGCAACATTAATAAACAGTATTAATTTGGGAAAATACCATCTCGCGTCAATTAATTTCCTCTCTGCAACACCCAGTCTGACTCTTCATGCATATGCTTCACTTCAAGGTTTCTTTCAATTTAAATAATAATTATATATTTCATTTCAGCTTATTGATTACTTGTGTACACTTTTTAGCTTGGGATAAGAAGCGGTTTAATGAAAGCTGTGCTGCCTCCTCCCACATGGAGAGGGATAGAGTCTGTATTTTCACATTCCACTGTATTCTACTATCCTTCAGCAACCAAGTAAATCTAAACAGATATAGACACTTGTAACAATGCAGCAAACATTGCCTTCATCCATGGGCTTCTCCTTCTCACTAGGTCTTCTTGGGGAATCAGGTTTGGGCAACAGAGCTGTGTTTATTCTGCTTCACATGGAAGCAATAGGCAGTTAAAATGGGTCATATCTAACACTAGATTCATGGCAAATTTTCTTCCACAGATGGGTCATTATATAATGGCTTTACTGCAGAGTAATGTATGATTATTATTCTTGAGACACACACCAAAAAAATAAAAATCAGATAATGCTGCTTAGTCCTAAGCAGTTATCAGGATTTGCTTCAATATGTTGGAAATCCTTTTCATAGCAGAAGCCTGGGACACATGTAAATATAATTTGGATTGTATCTGACATCAAAAGTGGTAAAAGAAACCTGCTCGTGAGCATAGGGAGTCACAGGGGACTTACAAGTAAAGCTGTATACAGTGATATTCCCACTCTCTTAAATGAGCACAAAAGATCCCAGAGAAGCAGATCCACATAGGTGAGAGGATATAAGCTGCAGGAAATCTTCCTAGAGGGACAGAAGTGAAGGACACTGAGGAGAGAGCTGATTTTAGTAGAGCCATGACAGGAGGGACACTGAAAGACCTCAGTACCTCTGTAAAAAGCCTCAGCAGAGGTGGCATTTCGAGGCTGAAAAGGCAGCTCAGAAGGGCATTAAGGCAGGGTCAGGCTCTGCTCTCTCCTGCACCCTGTGGGCCTGGGCGTGTTCTGTCAGTTCACAGACAGAATAGGAGGAGGGATCTGTGTGTTTAAAACTTCTTGTTGCCAATGCCGCCGCAAACGCTGTGCCTCAGCAGCCTGATAGGCTGAGCGACAGGTGAGGCTTATGCGTGACCTCTCTTCATTGCATGAGACTGAAATTTAGATCCTCAGGCAAGAACCGCAGTTGCTGAGAGCGGTTGGATAGCTCTTCCTGGTCACAGCTGTCTGTATTGGGAAATGGTATCTTCATCTTCAGCCAAATCCCAAGCTAATGTAATCGGTAGTGTTGCGTTCTAACCCTGGATCTGCATTTGACCTGTACTCTGCTATTGTCCCTTATTTGTTTAATGTCAGAGGGTGCTTGGAGCCATGCAACTGGAAAAACAAACAAACTGTATTGATGAACCTACGGTTCAGGTCCGCTTTGCAGTACGCGTAGGTCTCTATAGAACATTTACTGTCTTACACTACATGTAAGAATTTGCACAGGAAGTTTTGTGTGAAGGCTACAGTAAGAGTACTGGGTGGTCCCAGTTACCACTCTTGAGTTCTCACCTTTTGAACTGAAAATGTTAACCTCTCCTTTCTGAACAACATAAATTATTTCAGTGAGCTTTATCCCCTCAGTTGTTACTATGACAGAGCATACAAAAAATGTGGGGTTTTCTGCTGTAAAGTATATTCCTGCAATGCTGTTGTGATTTTTTTAGAGCCAAACAACAGCAAAAAACAGCTGAGCTCTAAGAAATAAAATCTGGCAAGGCCCCATTTCAACTTAGGATTGATCTTTTTTGCCAGTCCTTGCTTGGGAAAATAATTTAGCGTGGAGAGCAAGTTGAGTATGTGTTCACATCCCCTTTGGGTAAGTACTAAAGTTACAGTTAACTATGTGATGAAGTGCTGTGTGGGATAGGGAAAGTTTACTGAATTATGACCCAACTACATTTCTTGCCTGGAATATAAAATGTCCAAGCAGGAGCTGAGGAAATGCATTTCAAAACTAGGTTCTCAGGACACAGAAGAGACAGGCTAAGTCTGGATTGGTGCACCGAAAGGGTCAGAGCCCCAGTACTCAGGATGCTGAGAGCAAAGACTTGTCTCAGGTTCTTGCTGCAGCTCATTAAATCTCAGAGCTGCAGAATTCAGGAGAGTAATAAGGAACATTGTTCTGTTTTGTAGGGGATGCTGGCTCAGCACTGCCTACTAAACATTCCCAGGCAGGGTAGGACAGACAGAGAATGCTGTAAGATGCTTTTTTTCTTTTCAGGTCCTCTAGTCATCCTCACCTTCTTCTGCTGCTTGGACTTTGTGACAAACCAGGGAGCCACTGAGCTGCTCTGCAAGAATATTTTTACACTGCTTATGCCCTACAATCAGTTTAACTTCATCAGCTCCACATTACTGAGCAGTCACAAAGCAATCCGAAATTACCAAAGTGAACGTTCATCTCTCACTGTACAAATCAAACACTTCTGCTGCTATTATGCCTCTTATCTCTATTTCCTTTTTAATATTTGGTACTAATAAATGACCACACTGAGATACTATCCAGAAACACCAAAACCTCTAGTTTTCTATTTAATTTTTTTTTTCCACAGAAGAACATTCTTGAGGACTTGTAGGTGCTCTGCTGGCAGGGACTTGCTCTGCTAGGCAAGCAATTTATTTCATGCTTGTTTTACACCTGTTCAGCAACTTGGAAATACTTTTGTCCACCTAATGTGAATTTCCAAATTATGGTGCTTTCTCTCAGTCTGTAAAATTCTACTTGCAGTATGGTGCAATTAATTTGGAAACCACAAGTCCTGCTTAACAAGCTAAACATTGGACCTCACCTGAACTCACTAGGTAACATGACCTAAGCAGAGGCAGCGTTAGGTTGCCTCCTGAGCCAGCAGTGAGAACGTCACATTGTAAAGGCTGCAAAGCCCCAAAAAAGCAACGTGAGCAAAGCTTTCATATAAAATGGAGACACATTAACTCGAGGTTCAGGGTACAGAGCAGCCATATGAAAGGAAACCTCTGATCAGAGATAGAAAAAAAAAAAAAAAGGGTAAAAAAAGTTAATATTTAGTCAGCTTATCTACTGACAAAATATTGCCAAAGATCTTCCTTAGATTCTGATTTCTAAATGGTACATAACAAGGGTTGGATATCATGGGGCAGTATTGGCTGAGTTCTTCTCAGCTGAGCAAGTGCTTTAGCAGATAGACATGGACAAGAATATTTTGGTTACTGTTAGCTTGTCTGTTTTTCAAGTCCATCCTCTTCTTCAGTGTTCAATAATACACACAGGGTATCTTTTCTTTCAACATTAAAATGACATAGGGAGGTGGAAAAGGTTTCAAACTTTTTAACTTGCTAAAACTGTGTCTGAGGTTTAAAAACAGTAGATTAATAGTTCTGAGCACACAAAACTCTGCTGAAGACTGAGTTGGGAGACAAGTGTGTCCTGCTGCACTTAGCCAGGCAGCCTTGTGTGCAAGCAACACAAGCTTTCTTTTGTGTTTGAAGTGAAAACACTACTGTATCATTGCCAGAGGACATGCAGCACCCTAATGTTGAAACCTGGCACTTCTCTATTCAACCGGAAGGGAGTGGAGGAGCTGGAATAGGTCAGAACAATGCTGAAGAAATTAGATGCTCTCTCCCCTCAACCCTGTGCCTCAAGTGACACAGCATGTTGTATTTCTATGGTATACATATTGTTTGTCCCTGCTGGAGGTCACCATGGCATCAAGTCTGACAAGAAGATCCCATTGTCATGTCCTTACCATCACTCCTCTTTGCAGCATCATCCAGGGATTTCTTTCTCAAGGGCTGCTCTGGGCCAGAGACACAGATGCGAGGCTATGTATATCCCATGCTGTCCACTAAGCCAAGACATCAAAAACACTGCACAAGGCCATTTTGTGTCTATCAGCTTCCCACTGAGTCTCCAGTTACCGTCCTTTTAATTTTGGCCTCATGTCTTTTGCCTATCTCATGTTGCACGTTCGGTCTTCCAGGATTCTTGCAGAAATGGAGCTGGCTTAAAAGATGATCCATGCCAGCTTGCACAAATCATCCCTTGGCTCTGGATCAGCTGACTGAGCTTCTCATGCAGGGCTAAAGAAAGTAGATTCCTTCTGCCAATTCATGGATATGGGAAATAAATAAACACTAATGTATCTGGAGTAGGAATGGGCTGACTCCGTCTTTTACCCAGCACTGCATCAATGTGAGACTTTGTAAAACAAATTTCAATTAATTGTATCCTTTTCTTTGACTGCTATTTCTAGTGACAACGGCAAAGTTTTCCAGGGCAGTGGCTATCACTGGCAGCTGAGCACTCAGGAAGCAATGATACATTTTAGGATTGTGGTGATCTTTTCCAGGAAATTTTTCAAGTGGAGTTCATGATGACAAGATCATGGCCACAGGGAGCTCAGCACATTCCTCGGTATCAGCCCTGGTTAGTTCCTTCCATGTCTGCACCTGCGAGGGTGGTTCTATGCAGATTCCAAATTATCCTCTGTTTGCTGATTGTTTTTTTGTGTACTCAGTTGATGACTGGAGGAACCACACTGAAGTTGGGAGAAAGTGGGTTTTGTGTATTCAGGTGATGACTGGAAGAACCACACTGCAGCTTGCTGGAGAAGGAGGCATGGCTGAGTTTGCAGTCATCCATAGGCACTCTGACAGCTTTAGACTGCCTGTGTGATGATGAGAGTGTGAATACTCTGCCAGTTTAGCCACTGCCCTCATTCTGCTTCCCTGTGCTCTATCACCTCTCCAAGTCCTCTTGCTGCCACACTGCAGTCTCCCAAAGGGGAAATTGCATTTGCTCTGTGGTTGCTCTGTGCTTGGCACTGTGGTACGCAGTGCACAACAAAGACTGTTGGCTCCTGAAATAACAATATCCACTGCTACTGCTGTCATTGCTGTGGCAAGAGACGGTGCAACCTAGGGGTCTTAACTGGACTGAATGCTGTGTCCTGTCAGCAAAAGTAATGAGTGTGACAAAGCTGGTGAAAGGCCTGAACACAGATCCTATGAGGAGAGGCTGAGGGAGCTGGGGTTCTTCAGCCTGGAGAAGAGGAGGCTGTGGGGTGGCCTCATTGCTGTCTACAACTACCTGAAAGGAGGTTGTAGTCAGGGGAGGTTGGTCTCTTCTCCCAGACAACCAGCAACAGAACAAGGGGACACCGTCTCAAGTTGTGCTGGGGGAGGTCTAGGCTGGATGTTAGGAGGAAGTTCTTGCCAGAGAGAGTGATCTGCCATTGGAATGGGCTGCCCAGGGAGGTGGTGGAGTCACTGTCCCTGGTGGTATTCAAGAAAAGACTGGATGAGGCACTCAGTGCTATGGTCTCGTTGACTGGATAGGGCTGGGTGATAGGTTGGCCTGATATTGGGGGTCTCTTTCAACCTGGTTGATGCTATGATTCTAAGAAATAAGGTTTGGCAATGTGGAGCTAGTATGCTTATCCAGCCCAAGAATAACAATGTCATAAACCTTGACCAAGCTCTACAGATATCACAGCAGTGCAAAGACACAGTAGTTGTAACTGCACAAAAGCACTCCTCAAGAGAAAGACAGTCCCTGTGGAAAAATGAGTCCTTGTGATGGTTTGGGGTGTTCCCCGCCCCCCACAACTTTAGAAATCACCCAGACTAGACTCAGTCGGCTCTGGAAATATGAATGAAGCTTATATTTACAGCTAGAACAATATACAAGCAGATATTTACAGTATATACAGATATATACAGAAATATAAAAGGTAACAAAGGTAATACAGACACAACTCCCCTCTCAGAAAGTCCCTGAGTCCCCAGGAGGGGCTCTCAACCACCCCTCACCTTCCCCCTACCCCTCTCAACCTTACCCCAGTCCCAAGGAAGAATGGAGGTTTGGCCAAGGGGATTAAGAAGCAAGGTGAATCAGCAAAGCAAATGGAGGGCGAGGTTAGAAAGCGAGATGGAGTTCAGCCAGCAGCCCCAGGTCTCCATCAGGCAAAGAGCTGAGAGCACAGCCCAGAGCAAAGTGTCCAAGCAAAGTGACTTTATCTAATGTGTTGCTTTTCCTTTCTACACATCTCAGCAAGGCTGTGAGGGAAGTAGACCTCACCATTGTTTTCATTTCTCAGGCTATGATCTAGCCCTTCTCACCAAAACATTCTAGCTAGGCTCAAACTAGCACAGTCCTCTACAATCTTCTTCAGATATAAATGACTTCAAGAGAATGGAGGCAAAATGTTAATGGAATTCCATTTGGCTATAGCTAAAGCGTGCACACCTGCACCTGCATCCTATGAGATTGAAGCAAGGTTAATTGTATGCGCTGCAGATGTGCATACTCAGGTGTGCGTACTAAGGGTAGGAGAGAGGATATGTCAGGAGCTGTTAAACTTAACGCTTTAGCTTTTAAAATAAAATTGCTCTGCTTCTTTGTATGACACACATTATCTTGCTTTGCTTGGATGGGTAAAAGCTTACCGCAGACGTTAGGGTACTCACTACTTTAGTGGTGGAAATAAGTTATGGGTTTGCAGCTTTTTCTTATGTAGAGGCTGAACATCAAGAAATTAAATTAAGTAGGTAAAAATTTAAGCAAGACAGTTGGAAAAATAATTAAAGAAAGTGGAGGAGGTAAATACAGAGAGGCACACAAAATCCCAGAAAAATCCAAAAGGCCTCTGGGAAGCAGTTACAATCAGAACAGATCTCTGTGTAATATAACCATGATCTGAGGAAAATCAATAGCTGTCTAGCTATTTCCACTGCCATCTGGGTAAAGGCTGTACCGGTAGGATTATGTAGGTGACAGGTTTTACTGTGTCCTATGGAATGATCAGGCACAAACATTTGAATTTGAACCTGAATCCATCTTGACTCCCTGAATAATGAAGTCTGTCTTTCATTGTTGATTTTCATTTGGACTTACTAGAGTAACCAGCACTGGAAAACTAAACCAATTCTATGTGGCTTCAATTGTACCTTCATATGTGTCCTGGAGTCCTGTATACCCCAAAATTCCTCTCCTTCTGTGGTTTGAATGGGAGAGGAAAGGTGCAAAAAAACTCCCCCTGCCCTGCAGGCATGAAGCGGGGGAGCAAAGGGCCCTTCTGACACGAGGGGTGCCCCATGCAGTGCCTGTGCTGGAATTGAGCTGGGGATTGGCTGTGGTCTTTGTGCCTAGGAAGTGGTAACTCGGCTCTCTGTCTAGGAAAGGTATAAATACTGGGGAGACTTCCCACCTTGGGGTTCCCATCTTAGAGTTCTCCCCACCTGGACAGTTCCTGCAGGGAGTCCTGTGGTGCTGCAAAGGACAAGCTCTTGAGGGACAGGACCGTCCCTGCTTTGGATGGCTTCCCACCATAAGCACCCTTTTGTGCAAGCTTAATAGGCCTAACGAGCCTCAGATGTCTTTTGAAGGAGAGAGAGCTGACAAGCATCTGGACCACCCTTTTTCTCAGACAGCCTAACTCACCTGTGAGTAGTGAACTTTCTGCTCAGCCTGACTGATACTGGGAAATCTGTGTTTATAGCTTAGCCTTTTCCATTTCCTGACTTCTAAAATAGCCAAATTTATCTATGGTATCCTTGTAAGATCTTCTCAATCAAACTGAGTCTGCTAATTAAACCAACAGATGATGAGCAGCAGTCAGTGCGAACAGATGCTTCCAATGCTGTTAGTGCTCAGGACTTCTCTGAAAAATGCAGCATGAGGCTGCAGTGTACAGAAACAGTGAAGAAATTACCAAGTAAGCTATTAATGTGACTTAATTATGCACCCTGCTGAATGTAACTTTCAATTTGGTATGCCAAGTTTTATAACTATCTTTAGTAGTGATAGGATCTAAGTGGGAAGTGATGCTGCTAGTATAATGATCTGAAAAACTGGGGGAAAAAAATTCAGAGTGTTTTATTTTTCTTGTCTTCAAGAAGGACTTTTATATAAATTAATATAGCTACAGACCATAAGCCTTGTGCCACTTCAAGGATTTTCTTTACTGGAAAAAGCTGGTTTATAGCTCTTCATATAAAGGAAATAAGAAAAAACTTAAGGCAGCTGAATGTTCCAAGCATACGAGCACAGAACAAGAGTGTGACAAAGCAGTAACTGCTGTAGGTTACCAGGGGCTCAAGGCGACACTGGACAAGTATCCAGAAAAAGCAAACAGACAAAGTCACATCCAGGTCAGGATATCCCCTAAGCTGAACCAATCAAGAGTAAGAGAGTGCTTGAGTATCGTATGGCCTGACACTGCCCTGTGGACACTGCTCCCCTTAACTTTATGCAGCCTATCCTTACAAAAGTAATTGCTTTCTGATCTCATTCCTGCTTCCTAGATCCCCCAGCACCCCCCCTCCACACCCTCCTCGACCAAACAAACAAATGAAAATGAAGGGAAAAAAACCCAAAACCAACCAAGCAAAAACCCCATAACAAACTCACAAAACACAAAAAACAAAAATGGGGAGGACTAGAGAAAAGAAACTCAAAAGAGAAGACAAGTGATTTCAGCAACAAAATATGTTTCTGCTTCTACTGCAACATGGAAGACTTTTCTCACCACCAAGTAAAGAACTCTATCCATGAATCCATCACAGTCAAAAATGGGAGACCCATCTTTGGACTTTTACATGTGTGTTTTTTATTCTCTGGTTCTCACAGTGAATATCAAACGCCTTCAGCAAACTCTGCTGCAGAAGAGGCAAATTGTGATACTCACAAAACTTTCTGCAGGACATGAAAAAGCATTTTTAGCCATCATCCAGCAGTGGCGAACTGATACAACTGACTTCCCCAACACAGGCAACTTGAATGAAGCTTTGCATAACCTGGATTTCCCCTATGAAACTGTATTATGAGATTGCAGTCCCATGCATCCCCTTGCAATGTCCATGATGGCAGCCTGAGCAGCAGGTTTTATTGGAAGCACGTTACATCACTGCAATGAAGAATTCCACCCTTGCAATGCCTCCAGGTCTGTTATGAAAGTGGTTTATTACAATTGCCTTTGAATTTTCCCACACATAACAGTTGTGACCACAGGGTGTTATCATCAGCTGGCTATGGCATCTCTGCTTCCCCAGCTTTTATTCCAGATTGGCTTGAATGCATCCTGGAGAAAACTCTTTTTCTGCAGTGTAACTGCTTCTACCTATGATATTGCCGTGGTCCATCCATCCCTTCTCATCTCACCAGTCTTTAGAGGCAGATCGTGCCTCATTCTGATTGTTCACCCTCCCAGCAGAATGACTGACATGAACACTTGGAATTTGTTGCTTTATGTAGCTTGTTCCCTGACTTTTTCTAACCTCTGTCTTGAAATTGCCTCGTAACTACCTTGATTGATGTTTTCTGTGTCACTCAATTGTCGGTACTTCCTTGAAGTTGATGATGTCATATTTTTTGTGCACTGCCATGCTTTATGTTACAATGTACCTTTGGAAAAGAAGCCAACTAGATACATGTCAGTTCTCTGAAGTGTATATTTAAATGCCAGACCTACGATATCAATAGCATGTGATGAAAGCTTCCAGAAGCTGATAGTAATTGCTTTTAAAAAAAGCTACTAATCTGAATCGTCTCTTTGAAGGGTTCTCATGCTTGAACAGATTGGATGCATTCTCTTTGGGAAGAAATCATACGTCACCTTTGATCTGCTCACCTTTTCCCACTGCCTTCCAGAAAACATTGGTTTAACATTAGTTAAACATTATCCACAGATGTGATAAATGCCCACTCTTCTGGCTGCGACTTCTCACCATCTCCCTATAAACAGTGAGACTGAGGTAGTTAAGGGGTCCTCAGCATTCTCTGTCAGCGCCTTCTTTGCCTTATTCTTTAGCGCAATTAGTTGGTCTTCAGGTACTCAGTCTGCTGAGCTGGAAGACATGGATAGGAGGCAGAATGAAACTCCACAGTGCAAGAAAAATTGATCAGTGACCTACTACACCAACTGGACACACACAAGCCTATGGTGCTGAATGGCACCCACCCAAGAGTACCGAGGGAGTTGGCAGAGGTGCTCAGCAAGACACTTTCCATCACTTACCAGCAACCCTGGCTAACTGAGGAGGTCCAGCAGACTGAAAATTGGCAAACGTGGCTCCCATCTACAAGAATAGCCAGAAGGAGGACCCAGGGAAGTACAAACCTGTCAGTCTGACCTAAGCACCAGGAAGATTATGAAGCAGATCATCATGAAAGCCATTATGCAGCACATACAGGACAACAAGGTGATCAGGCCAAATCAACATGAGTTTATGAAGTTTAATATCTTTATTAATAATACTTATGAGGGGATTAAGCACACCTTCAGTAGTTCGCAGGTGATGCTAAATTGATTGGGAGTGTTGATCTATTTAAGGGTAGGAAGGCTCTCCAGAGGGATCTGGACAGGTTGGGTTGATGGGCTGAGGACAGTTGTATGAGGTTTAACCAAGCAAAGTGCTTGTGTCACAACCCCAATTAATGCTACAGTCTTGGGGAAGAGTGGGTGGAAAGCTGCCTGTCAGAGAAAGACCTGAGAGTGCTATCAGCAGCCAGCTGAACATGAGCCAGTAGTGTGCTCAGGTTGCCAAGAAGGCCAACAGCATCTTGGCCTGTATCAGAAATATGTGGCCAGCAGGAGTAGGGAGGTGGTTGTCTTTCTGCACTCAGCATTGGTGAGACCACACCTTGAGTATGTGTTCAGCTTTGGACTCCTTACAGCAAGAAGACATTGAGTTGCTGGAGTGTGTCCAGAGAAGGGCAATGAAGCCTATGAAGGGCCTACAGAGCAAGTCCTTTGTAAAGTGGCTAAGGGAACCAGGGTTGTTTATTCTGGAGAAAGGAAGACCTTCTCATTCTACAGCTGTCTGAAAGGGGGTTGTAGAAAGGTGAATATTCACCTGTTCTCTCCAGCAAGAAATGACAGGATGAGAGGAAATTGCCTTAAGTTTACTAGGGCATATTTAGTTTGGACATTAGGAAAGATCTCTTCACTGAAAGAGTTGTCAAGCCCTGGAACATGTTTTGCAGAGAAGCTGTGAGGTTTCCTTCTCTGGAGACTTTAAAAGCCTTCCTGGATGCCATCCTACATCACCTGCTCTAGGTGAACTCACTCTGGCAGAGGGTTTGGACTACATGATCTCCAGAGGTCCCTCCCAACCCCTATCACAGTATCACAGTATTACCAAGGTTGGAAGAGACCTCATAGATCATCAAGTCCAACCCGTTACCACAGAGCTCAAGGCTAGACCATGGCACCAAGTGCCACGTCCAATCCTGCCTTGAACAGCTCCAGGGATGGCGACTCCACCACCTCCCTGGGCAGCCCTACCACTCTGTGATGCTGTGATCATCCCTGGAGCTATTTGAGATACATGTAAATGTGGTACTTAGGGACATGGTTTATCAGTGTGGTTGGTTGTGTTAGGTTAATGATTGGATTGGATGATCTTAAAGATCTTTTCCAGTCCAGGCAAATCTATGGTTCTATTTCTCGTGTACTTTCCACATGTACACAGCTCTTCACGCCCCTATTTCACTGTGGCCTTCAACACAGAGGCTACCTACTGCAACTCATGCAGCCTCTGTCATACATGTCTGTACACATTACAATATTCTGGGAGGGGTAATCAGTCTCTGAGGTATGGGAGAGCTAAGCCAGGTTGAGGTAACCACATACCACATTTATGCAAGTGTAGTCATAAAATTTTACTTACACCGGAAGGTTCTAGGTGAAAAACCATAGCTGGTTTACCAGTGCTAACAGCCTGCAAACTGATGGAACTCCTTTACTATGGATAGGTGTTTTACCACTTCTGCCTTCCCACAGCCATGTCATGGATCTTGGGCAGTCAGTGGATTCCGGTATGTAATATCACTTCCAACTGCAGTCCTGCATGGCCGGCGGGCCCCAGAAGACAGTGGGGATTTCTGCCATGATTTGTAGCAGCCATGCCCAAGCTGTCATTGTCTGCCACCAGGACATCATCTGTTATGACACAAGTTCCTAAGAATCTTGTTTGTACACCTTTCTGGTCGTTTTTACCTCAGATGTCATTCTTTGTCATTTCTGCCAACCTGATGACATCCCAAATAAGATAAAGTAGCTCTAATGACATTTATTAATATCCTTTGCTGACACCATTTGATAACATGTTGTGCTAGTTTGAGCCTAGCTAGCATGTTTTGGTGAGAAGAACTGGATGATAGGCTGTAAAATGAAAAGAATGGTGAGGTCTACTTCCCTCACAGTCTTGCTGGGATGTGTAAAGAAGAAAGGCAAAGCAAAGATTAGGGCACTTGCTTCTTCTCTTCGCTGGGGAGCTTTGCTTGCTGGGGAGAAGCTGAGGCTGCTGGCTGGACTCCATCTTGCTTTCTAACCTCACCCTCCCTTTGCTTGGCTGCTTCACCTTGCTTTTTAACCCTTTTGGCCGAACCTCCATTCTTCCTTAGGACTGGGGTAAGGTTGAGAGGGGTAGGGGGAAGGTGAGGGGTGGTTGAGAGCCCCTCCTGGGGACTCAGGTTTCTGGGAGGGGAATTGTGTTTGTATTACCTTTTTTACCTTGTATATTTCTGTCTATAACTGTATATACTGTAAATATCTGCTTGTAAATTGTGCCAGCTGTAAATATAAGCTTCATTCAAATTTCCAGAGCCGACTGAGTCTAGTCTGGGTGATTTCTAAAAGTGTGGGGGGCGGGGGACACCCAAACCATCACACATGTTTTGCTGATGTCAAGTTGGTTTATATTTCTCCTTTTGCAAGCCTTTGATGTTGAGCTCATTGTAGTGCCGTGTTTGAAGCACTAATGGTCTCTGGCAAATTGCTTTTTAGGTTTCTAAGACATCATCATGGTACTCATCCAGCTGTTGATTTCTGGGACAATAAAATCTCCCTTTCCATCTTCTTCACAGCTCCCACTTCTAGTTGTTTTGGTCTTGTAACAAAATCGATTTTCTGGTCAGGTCCTGTAACAGCCAAACTGCTTTATCTATTAGCACATGTAACAAGTCTGGAAGACATTCCAGTCCATCAAAGAAACCCCAATGTAATGATAACTTATTAGCCTTCTGGCTCGCTTGATGGAACAGAAGGTTTAGTTCCTCCTGTTACACGTTCATTTTGTTGTTTATCTATGAGAGGGACATTTCTTTTGATTTCAGGGTTGTTAGAGTCATATACTTTCATAGAAGTAGAGACTTATTTCTTCTCTTTGTTGTCTACCTGGAATTCCATTCTTCCCTCTTTCCCTGTAGCTTCTAAGTCTGCCACTTTTGAATGCTGCTGATGCATGTGATGACTCTTCCCTCCACAGTAATATTATAATAGTTCTTAATGTCTTAATTTTGTTTTCTTTTTTTAGCCACTTTCTTGCAATCTTTTAGTTCTTCCAACACACAGTAATTTTTTTTTTTCAGAAGTATTGGTATTTTCATCCCTTTTCAAAAGCATCTGCTTGAGAACAAGAAATTGGTCACTATCACAAGAACTCCACTTTCTTCCTTTGAGGATTGCTTGCACTTTTGGAGGCACTTTGGAGTTCTTTCAGGATTTGTTTTTTTCTGATTTGTGTGCTCTGTTGGGAAGTCTTCTGTCATTGACAGTTGTATTATCTTGGAAAATGGCTATGCCTAAATAAAGGCCACAGTCCCCTTCTTCTCCCTCTACTGAGGGACTTACTGCCAAATTGGTATAGCTTTATAAAGAAAATGAATAATTACTGCACCATCTTTCCTTAGGACAAAATCTGTGGGGAAAATTGCAGGTGTTACTCCAAACACTAAAATATACTCCAAACAGCTTCTTACTGTGTGGTTTGTGCTGCCAATATTTTAACAACGCCCCACAAGGAAAACAGTTTTGTCCCTTTGACTACAAGCACAGTCCTTGTAGCAGCTGTCTGTACAGTCTGTATACTAAATATGGGAGACATCACTATACAAAAAGCTTATGCACACTGCTCTGCTAGAAGTACTATGGATCGTGCTTTAAAACATGCTAAGCATAACAGAAACACAGTATAAAGCACATCCGTCTGATAGGAGCAAGAGCAAAAAGCAAAGACCCTTCTGTTAGAAGTGCTTCCCACTGTGTGGGAAACTCTTCTATTTCCAGGGCAAAAAATGTGTGTTAGAAGAATTCTTTCCCAGATCTCTATGATAAGTCATGTTGTGATAGAGTGATATAGCCACATTCATATGATGCAGGGAATTCATCTGGGTAGCAAAACATCAAGGCTGCCATGTGTGTGGTGTGATATTCCTAAACTGCAGCGTATAAATATCTGTTTGACAACATATGGTTCATCAAGCTTAAGCCTCAAATTGTTGTAGGATGCTGTTGCTCCACTGAAGGCAGAAGACTCAGGAATCTGAAGAAACCGGCCACATTCCATGGAATTCACAGCTTAATAAAGCATCTCAGAGAATCCAGCTCTTTCTCCTGTATGAAATTCCAGGTATCAGCAATTTCCCATGTGCTTTACAGAGAACTCTGTGATAGCACACATTTCCTTCTGCAACTGAACTCTTTGCCTTCTGTCAGCAGCCACAGCATTTTAGCTAAACTTGGCTGTAATCTGGTGCAAATTTTTGTATCACCAGGGCCCTTCAGGCAGGTTTCCTACATGCCAGTAAGCCCAATGAGTAGATAAACGTGTTTCATAGAATCAGAGAACTATAGAATCAACCAGGTTGGAAGAGACCTCCAAGATCATCCAGTCCAACCTATCACCCAGCCCTAGCCAGTCAACCAGACCATGGCACTAAGTGCCTCACCCAGGCTTTTCTTGAACACCTCCAGGGATGGTGACTCCACCACCTCCCTGGGCAGCCCATTCCAATGCCAATCACTCTCCCTGTCAAGAACTTCCTCCTAACATCCAGCCTATACTTCCCCTGGCACAACTCGAGGCTGTCCCCTTCTTCTGTTGCTGATTGCCTGGGAGAAGAGACCAACACCCACCTTGCTACAACCTCCCTTCAGATAGTTGTAGACAGCAACGAGGTCACCCCTGAGCCTCTTCTTCTCCAGGCTAAACAACCCCAGCTCCCTCAGCCTCTCCTCATAGGGTTTGTGTTCCAGGCCCCTCACCAGCCTTGTTGCCCTTCTCTGGACACGTTCCAGCACCTCAACAACTCTCTTGAATTGAGGAGTGTTTGTGGGTGATTGCAGCATACAGCTGCTTACTGCAAGAGAGAGGTTTTCTGGGTTGGTTCATGTTTGTCTGACATTAATGTTATTTTGATTATTTATGTCTTGGCACTGTTGGCAAAGCTGCTCAGGAAGGAGAAGATGGGACAATAGCTTCCCACCAACATCCATCATCCTTGTCAGAGCAAGAAGCACATGCTGGAGTGAAACTTACCTGGCCTCTGGACACTGTTCACCTCACTTGTTCTGGAAATTCTCAACACCTCCCTCTCTGCTTAACAGCAGGAAAAAAAACATTGTGATATTCAAGGCATGCACTTCCATGCCTGTGAAATTTTCTTTATAGCCTGGATTACAAATGTCAGGCAAATTATTATAATATCTCTACTGTTTTTAGATATTGATCCCTCAGTCTAGTCTGTAAAGAAAATAACAATTACTGTAAGGAACATTGAAGGTTACAGCTAAGCCTCAGGAGCCTTCCAGCTACAGCTGCAGACTGGGAGACGGGCTTATCTTCTGACTCATAAACCCAAAAAGCTCCTGAATGTGTGCATTCTACATGGGAATAGATGAGAATGCTCTGGAGGAACAGAGCCAGGAAGAACAGTACTGAAGGTAGAGAAGGTCAGACCAATTCTGGTAATAAAGGCTAATTAGTAAATCAGCAATGGAGTGTTTCAATAATGTAAGCTGCATTGCACCAGGAAAAGGAAAGACAGAGTGTACCACATTTTTGAGGGGATGGAAAAGACCTGAAAAAACCTGAAAGGATGAAGTCAGTACGCCCGAACCTTTACTTAACTATTGAAAGACTGGATATGAGACCCATCTCAGACACTTTGGCTTTTATTGTCAGCATTTTTTTCCGCTGCTGGAAACCAGAAAGATCCTATTTAGAGTTTACCTGGAAAAAAAAAGAGGTGCTGAATGGTGTTCTGCATGAAAAATATGCCCTTGGTCTTAGACATGTGTTTAGATTGAATGCTAATATTTCAGAAAGAAAGCTCCCACCTCACTTAAAAGCATTTTCAAGACAAAAGGGAAAGGTCATTTCACTGTTTGAAAATATAATAGGTTCAGTTCCGATGAAGAGGGGAAAATTTAATGTCATCATTCAAAGAAAGATAAAGTATGAATTATACAAGTCATATGATAGGTTCATATAAAATTTGGCATCCAACATTAATGACAGTAAAAATGTACTATAAGAGCATTTCTGACCAAAAAAAAAATAGGTGTGATCAAAGGAATAATTAAGAAGTGTTTTTGTCAACAGGCCTGCCTTTTTACAGTCAGGAGTGGATGTGACAATAGCAACATTTCCTTAGCCTTAGATTGCAGCAGCATTTTTATGAAGCCCCCACACGTGAGCCCTCCCTCTGAGGGCTGAGATGCAGCTGTCTAGACCTGTGACTTTAAGAATGAAAGGTAATGCTGAGTCTTCAGTTAAGAGGTGACTCTTAACAGAAGCACCTGCAGAGTTACACGAGCAACAATGAGGACAGCCAGACTACCCTGTAATACTGTCTGCTGTGAGCACTTGCAGCACTACAGACACGACAGTGGTGCACAGCACCAGTCAGAGGCTCAGCATCACGGGGTCCCCAGCCCTGAGACAATGGTGGCTCTTCTTGCACTTCACATCATCACCACTGACACAGATCCTGCCTCTAGATCAGAATTCCAGTGACTGAGCAAAGCTCTGCCCTAATGAATACCAAAAGGCTGTCCCTCCCCCTAGGTTTTTTTGTTCTTCTCCAACAGAAATGCAGGGTAGAAACCCCTGTAGAGAGACCAGCATGCGTGAAGAGCTAATGAAATGGTGAGATTATGTAAGGCAAAAAAAGAATAGGTGGAAATGGCAGAACTTGAAAATTACATTTTCAAAGTTCTTTGTCTTCTGTTTGTTTTTATTAACATCAAAAAGTAATTAATGAAAGAAACAGGGAAAATATGTTAAAAAAATCCAGTCTTCATTTATTTTCCCTCAAATTACTAAACCCTCCAAAGACTTTTCTGCTCCAGTGAATCCAGAAGACTAGAATGTCAGAAACAGTCCATATGAACGGAACAAAGGGAAGTCACATCTGACTAATCTGGTAGCCTTCTAGGAGAGAATGACTGGACAGTTGGGTAGAGGAGGGAAGGGCAGTGGGTGTTGTCTACCTTATCTTCATCAAAGCTCTCTGCGCTGTCTCCCACAGCATTCTCAGGCAAGATTAGGAAGTGTGAGTTAGTGGAGCGGCTTGAAAATTGATTGAAGGAGCTCAGAGAGCTGTGGTCAGTTGGAGATCTGTAACAAGTGGTGTCCTCCAGGGGTCAGTACTGGGTTCACTGCTGTTCAGGGTATTAATCAAAGACCTGGATGAAGGGATGAAGTGTGCCCTCAGCAGGTTTGCTCATGACACAGAGCTGGGAGGACTGTCTGACACACCAGAAGGTTGTGCTGCCATTCAGCAAGACATGGACAGGCTGGAGAGCTGGGCGGAGAGTAACCTTGTGAAGATCAACAAGGGCAAGTGTAGGGTATTTAGGGAGGAATAACCTCATGGATCAGTACAGGTTAGGGTCTGACCTGCTGGTATACAGCTGTGCAGAGAAGGACTTGAGGAGTCCTGGTGGACAACAAACTTAGCCAGCAACGTGCCCTTGTGGCCAAAAGGACCAGTGGCATCCTTGGGTGCATTAAGAAGAGTGTGGCAAGCAGGTTGAGGGAAGTTATCCTGCCACTCTATTACGTATGCCCTGGTGAGGCCTCATCTGGAGTATTACATCTAGGTCTGAGCTCCCTGGTTCGAGTCAGACAGGTGACTTTTTAAGAGGGCACAGCAAAGGATGATGAAGATGAGTAGTGGACTAGAACATCTTTGTTACAAATAAAGGCTGAGGGATTTGAGAGTTTAGGCTGAAGAGGAGAAGACTTGGGATATTATCAATGCTTATAAATACCTAAAGGGTGGGTGGGTGTTCAGGGGAATGCAGTAAGTCTTTTTTTTAGTGGTGGTAACAGGCACAGGCTTGAACTTGGGAAGTTCCACCTAAACGTAAGAAGGAACCTCTTTACTTTTTGAGTGTGGTAGAGCATTGGAATAGGCTGCTCAGAGAGACTGTGGATTCTTCATATCTGAAGGCATTAAAAACCTTCCTGGATGCCATTCTGTGCAATCTGCTCTAGGTGAACCTGCTCTGGCAGGGGATTTGGACTAGATGATCTCCAGAGGCCCCTTTCAACCCCTATCATCCTGTGATTCTGTGTAATGCCACTTCTAGTATTTTTCATACAGTAAACCTGCAGACCCTGTTTCATCTATCTCCTGCCCCTCCTCTCCCTATACTTGCCTATAACAATGCTATAAAACATGGCCTTTCCCCTAAAATTTACAGGGTAGTTCAGGCCAGTATAAATTACATAGATGCTATCTGCAGCAGTCTTACTGTGCATTTTTTTGTGTGTTATAGAATGGAAACCAGTCATGCCCATCTTTAATAGAGAAATATGAATTTGGAGGGATTGTTTTACAGTATTGATCTGATGTTGATCTATAGTAGAGTTGGCAGGGAACATTTTTTTGATTAAAAATTGTCAGGGGGAATTGATGATTTATTGACTCATGAGCCCTGTCCTGATCTTAGCAAGATGAACTACTCTTTCAAATAACTAATGTGGAGGAAAGGTGCTATTCCTATCCTACAAAGTGTCAAGCCAAGGGCTTGATGGTAAAGCCTTTCATAGAATCATAGAATCAGTCAGGGTTGGAAGGGACCACAAGGATCACAGTATCACAGTATCAAAGTATCACCAAGGTTGGAAGAGACCTCACAGATCATCAAGTCCAGCCCATTACCACAGAGCTCAAGGCTAGACCATGGCACCAAGTGCCACGTCCAATCCTGCCTTGAACAGCTCCAGGGACGGCGACTCCACCACCTCCCCGGGCAGCCCATTCCAGTAGCCAATGACTCTCTCAGTGAAGAACTTTCTCCTCACCTCAAGCCTAAATTCCCCCTGGCGCAGCCTGAGGCTCATCTAGTTCCACCCCCCCTGCCATGGGCAGGGACACCCTACCCTATATCAGGCTGGCTACAGCCCCATCCAGCCTGGCCTTAAACACCTCCAGGGATGGGGCCTCAACCACCTCCCTGCCATCCATTCCAGGCTCTCACCACTGTCATGCTGAACAACTTCCTCCTCACGTCCCGCCTGAACCTACTCATATCCAACTTCACTTCGCTCCCCTAGTCCTGTCACTCCCTGATATCCTGAAAAGTCCTTCCCCAGCCTTTTTTGTGGGCCCCCTGCAGATTCTGAAAGGCCACAATAAGGTCACCTCTGAGCCTTTCTTTCAGAATGCCCAGGGATGATGATATTTGAGCAGCAGCTTATCTAGACAGCTACAGTTTCCTGATTGTGAGGAGTTCTCCAGTCTGGCCTCTGAGGCATTGCCAACTGTGAGAACAGCCTGTTCTTGGGTCTGAGGAGCTGCTGGGTAGCAGGTGATACAGCAACAAGTTTCGCTCACTTCTTTCCATGCATCCTATGTGTTCAGTAAGTTCAGGGTATGTATGTGACAAAGGAGCTGTAAAGTGGAATCAGTAGTACTAGTTTGAAGCTAGCTAGAATGTTTTGGTGAAAACTAGATTACAGGCTGTGAAAGGAAAACAATGGTGATGTCTGCTTCACTCATAGGCTTGCTGAGATGTATAAGAGCAAGAATTCAAACATAGGTAAGGTAATTGCTCTCTGTCTGCGTTGTGGGCTGCACTGTTCTCTCTCTAACCTAACCTGATTAATCCACCTGCTTCCTAACCNTAGCATGAGCATTTGGGTGTCTACCCACCAGAACAAAACAAAACAAACCAACAAAAAAAAATCACAAATAATAATGACAACAACAATAATAATAATAAACTCACACAGATTTAGAAGCTTTTACTGGAAACTCAGACTCAGAAGAGCTCACTCTGTCAAATTACAGGTTGTGAATGATAATGCCTCACAGTTGAGTTCTGATCTATGGAGCCTTTAAGATCCATGAAGAGAGCCTGAGGCCTCCAGTCAGCTGGTGAGATATAACTCATGCTCATACCCTCTTGTTGTAGCTGGCTGACTGCAGCAAAACTCAGAACAAACCTTGTCACGGTCTCAGTCCTAGGAGCCCTTCATACTCATTCACTAACCTGCCCCTGCAGTTTCACTCATCATCATCTGTACTGCACTCCGCACAGGGCCTCAGCAGAGCACACCAATAAAAGGCAGCACGCCTTCCTTCATCATTACCATATAGCAAAGCTGACCCTCAGCCTGTTCTCACTCTGCCTGCACCCATGGCTTCTCAGCACATGGTAGCAGAAGACCGTCACTGGGATGGCCCAAGGCTGGGGTGAGCTTGCGTGAGGTGTACCAGAAGATAGGGTGCAACTCTGGTTTGTACATCTGCAAATCACACTAACTTTTCCCAGCACAGCCCCACTTACTACAACAATGTTGGTTTTGTTGCAGCCTATGGCAGTCCTTCCCTTGTATGGGGAAGGCTCAGGGTTATGGACATCAGTGTCTGTCACCACTGGAACTGCCTGTGTGGGACTGTCAACCTAATATGCAAAATTTAGAAAGATGGAAGGCCACCTCTGAGGTGCCTGGCTGGGAACTGGAAGCTCCCTTTGAGCAACATCACCACATTTGAAACCTGCTCCTATAGAAGAGGTGTCAAACTTTTGAAGCCATTGATTTAAGGATTTAAAAAACCCATTGTGGTGACACAGGTGATAGATCCTTGCAATTGCCACTCTGCAGAATTTGTGCATTTATACTGTCCACAGTGCGTAGTCAGAGTTACCCATTTTGGGGGGAGGTGCTGATAAGCTCTGCCTCCATGTTCCAGCCACTGGGCCAGAGCAGAAGTGTGCTAACTGCTTTGCACAAGGTCAGTCACAAGGGCTATCCATGGGTCTGCATTTTGGATGGTAGGCAAGTATCCATGGCCACCTTTGCACATCCAGTTGCCATATCAAAAAATAATCCCTGGCCTTGTCTCAGCCAGAGTCAGCTTTCACCTATACCCAGAGGTCTAGTCTCCTTTTGGAGCACCATCATCTTAGAGTAGTGAGGGATGAAGATCCAACAGTGAAGTGGCCCTCTCTTTGATTCCTCCTTCATAGCATTGAGAGACAAGCATATGGATGTGGCATTTGGGCCTCTTGGTGTATTTAACTTGAGAGAGAGCTCCAGTCCCAGTACATTGAAAATGGTACTTGAGAGGTGAGTCAATGAAGTCTTCCTCACCAAAGACTCAGTGATGCTTGCACATTTATGTGAAGCTGCACTAGAGCTTTTGGTAGCATCTCTGGCCTTGGAAAAGGTTGGATTCAACCTCCGAAATGCAAGCAGGTACAGTGGTTGTATCCTGTTCTGCCAAGCTGCTATGCTGTCTGGCAGGAGATGCCTAGCTGATGGAGCCAAGACAGCATCTGGGTTGCCTTGGAGCGATTCAGCCCCAGCTTGCTTCTGTGTGCCCTTGCAACACACTAGCTGTTCTTAGTGTACCAATTCAAGATATGACAGATAGAGAAGGAGCCTCAATAACCCAGGAGCACAGCGTTTCTATCTCAGGAAAGCAGCAGTGTGTCACACATGCTTGGGATGTTCAGGAGTCCAAGACTCACAGAAATAATGTTGGAAGACTGTTGGGCTGAGCACTGAACACTCGCACAGCTCACACTGGCCAACCTTCATTGGCTGCATGGAGCAGGTCCTGGAGTGGAGTCCTCATTCACTAGTTCCAGGCTTCTTCTTTGGAGGAATTAGTTGCTCTATCACACAAAGAAGCTCAGGAGCTGTTTGGGCAACCATCATAGTAGGCATGGAGGGATCAAAGCTCAGAAGAACTCAGGGAGAAGTGCTTTCTTTAACACCCTTCATGTACCTTGAAATTCTAGAGCCTCCAGTCCCTCACAAGATAGCAATGCCTTAACTGGGGGAAAGGAAATAAAGAAAAGTGATTCTTGCTTTGAACATACTTGTGTGATGCGTGAGACAGAAATATTCCTTTTCAGGATGACCTCAGACAATGTACACATATGGTCTTCTGGTTCTGCAGTTAGCAGAAGTGCTGCCCACCTCCTTGCACTCAGTTCAGATGGGGATTTCCAGGAGGAGAGAGAGTTTTCCTTTCTGTCTCTCTGGTAAATCTACCCAGTGGACTCATAATAATGCCTGAGGAAAAGGACCTGGGGGTCTGGGTTGATGAAAAGCTCAACATGAGCCGGCAGTGTGCACATGCATCCCAGACAGCAACCCTGTGCTGGGCTGCATCAAGAGAAGTGTGGCCAGCAGGGCAAGGGGAGGTGATTTTCCCCCTTTACTCTGCTCTTGACAGACCCCACCTGGAGTACTGTGTGCAGTTCTGGAGCCCCCAACACAAGAAGGACATGGAACTGCTGGAGCGGGTCCAGAGGAGAGCCACGAAGATGATCAGAGGGCTGCAGCAGCTCTGCTATGAGGACAGGCTGAGAGAGTTGGGGCTCTTCAGCCTGGAGAAGAGAAGGCTTCGAGGAGACCTTATAGTGGCTTTCCAGTATCTGAAGGGAGCCTACAGGAAGGCTGGGGAGGGACTATTTACAAGGTCTAGTAATGTCAGGACGAGGGGGAATGGGTTTAAGCTGGAAGAGGGGAGATTTAGACTGGATGTTAGGAGGAAGTTCTTTACAGTGAGGGTGGTAAGACACTGGCACAGGTTGCCCAGGGAGGTTGTGGATGCTTCCTCCCTGGAGGTGTTTAAAGCCAGGCTGGATGAGGCCTTGAACAGCCTGCTCTAGTGGGAGATGTCCCTGCCTATGGCGGGGGGTTGGAGCTGGATGATCCTTGAGGTCCCTTCCAACCTAAACCATTCTCTGATTCTATGATTCTATGCCTCCTGGCTAGGAACAGGGGCATTCATTAACTCCCTGTGTGCAGCTAGGGTGAGTCTAGAGAGCTACTCCTTAGTGATCTGTCCAAATTTTCTGGAAGCTGATTAAATTCTCATAAATCCACGTGACTGGCACCACCTGATTGAAGATACCACTAACCACTAACACTGCTGCCCTGGCCTCAGGCCACTTCCCCTCCCCCGTTCCCTCCTTTCCTATAATTAAATCCTCTATCTAATTTCTTCTCATTGTTTCACTTTACATTGTTCTTTACAGTGAGGGTAATGAAACACTAGAACAGGTTGCCCAGGGAGGTTGTGGATGTTCCCTCCCCGAAGGTGTTCAAGGCCAGGCTGGATGAGGCCTTGAGCAACCTGTCCTAGTGGGAGGTGTCCCTGCATATGGCAGGGGGTTGGAGCTGGATGATCCTTGAGGTCCCTTCCAACCTAAACCATTCTATGCTTATATGACTCTATGATTTTTCAAACTTAAAAAAAAAAAAAAAGCCTATCTGGAAAATCATATTTTCAAGTAAAGAACTTGTAGTAAAACTCAGCTGCTGGGTGGGAAGTGCAGGTTGCATTTTCTTAGTTGTTATTATTATTATTATTAGTAGTAGTATTGGTATTATTATTAAGCCACTTTACCAGTATGATGTGAAGGGGTGTCAAGGTCCGGGGAACAGAGATTAACAGTATCTCTGTCCCGAGGAGCAAGACCTGTTCTTATGGATTTCCGTGTTGTGAAATTAAGGTGCAAACGAGACCATAGATCACCACAAAGCTATTTATTAAAGGATAAGGTTGGACGAAACAGAGGGAGAGCGGGGGAAGGGGGAGAGAGAGAGAGAGAGGGATAAAGAGAAGGGTGGAGAAGAAGAGAGAAGCAGGAGGGAAGGAAAAGAGCTGGGATCATATTACCCTCAGTCGCAGGTGGGGAGAGAGAGAGAGACGGGTGCGTGGCCCAGGGATGATCTTCTGTGGAGTCCGTCAGGGGTTCATCTGGTGGTGGTGCAGCTCTGGTAGTCCGGTGGAAGTCCGCCCTTGGTGGTCTGGCAGAGGTGCCACTGGTGGTCTGCTGGGAGTGCCACTGGTGGTCCAGTGGAGGTGCCACTGGATGCTCTGGTAGGAGTGCCACTGGTGGNCACTGGTGGTCCGGTGGAGGTGCCACCCTTCGGCAGGCATTCCGTCCTGCCTTTTATACAGTTTTCCACCCGTGTCCGGCTGCAGCTCCCCAGGAAATCTTCCTGTGTATTCTCATGCATTCGCAGGGGTCTGGCGTCACTGGGGAGAGGGCCTCTGCCCCCTCCCTGGCTGCACCTGTACCCTGAATACACATTGATTCTCACACAGGCTTTTTCCCTTCGGGGTAGCTGAGATAAGCCGTAGGCCTCCTGGGCATTCCAGCCAGGCTGAAGTGCAGGAGTTTTGAAGGTGTTGTCTGTTGATTTGCATCCCTGAGCTTTCGGCCAAGCACCAGAGTCTGAGTCTGAGTCCTGGAAACTAACAAAGGCAATCTTTGTCTTCGTTGATGAACAAGCCAGAGGCTTTAGAATCTCACAAGGGGTCATGGCACTTTATCATATGGGAAAAAAAGATTATATAAAATTGAGATCTTGATCACATGGTACTCATTAGTTTTCATGTATACATGATAGTTACTTTTCTTAGGTGAAGCTAGTAGGGGGTTTTATTGACTTTGCCTTTGTTTCTGGAGAAACTGTATCTTAGACTAAACTGTGATTTTGATTTCAAATGTACTAAGGGGAGGTGGTTCGTGCAACACTGTTGTTACCTGAAACAGGCACTGCTTAATGCACACTGTGGGAAAGACAGTAAGGAGGGGGAATGCTATTCTCTGGTGCACCAGAGGAGATACTGCATTACTGCAATCACTGTGAAGTGGAAAATGTTATTTTAATGATGCCCAGCTTGGTCGTTTCCCAAGGGTGAAATCAATATCTTGATGGTTAAGCTGAAGCTACCATTATATTATTGAGAACATATGTATGACCTCATAGACAATATCCAGAATATTGAGCTAAGAAAGGGAAATGTCCTTGTTGCAATGCTACAGACATCCAAATGCATCTGCTATATCGAAAAGAAAAGACATGTTCATTTAGATAACGCTGGAAGACAGCAACAAAGCAAAACATTTATGATAGGCAAGGTTCCTTCTACTGCTGTAGAGCATAAGCAGCAAGAGGTCACGTTGCCTATAATTGAATTGCCTTGTATTGTGCTAATCTACCTAATGTTCTGTTTGCAAATAGAGCATCATCTTAAGCACCTTATGCCATTTGGGCTAACATTCAAACTGTGCTCTTCATTGCACATGTGCATTTTGTAATTAAGTAACTGGTCTCAGAAAATTGTGGGTCCGTTTCTAGCATTAAACTCCTATGAAAGAACTATTTCTTGCTGAATTATTACCTGATGTCTTATATTCAGAATTTTTACTTGCAATTATCCTCTTCCATCTACACCTCTGAGAGACTTCTTGCAGTTGGTGCTAAGGACTTTACTTCTGAGAGTAAGATTTCAGCTATGTCCCTTCAACTCAAAGGAATCATTGTATTTGTGAAGTGCTTTGAGAAACATGCATGAATCATGGTTTGACTGTCTGCCCCTGCTCTGCCCAGAGAAGTGAATGTGTTATGGGTTGGAAAAGGATTGTTTCTGATTTATTTATTATGTTTTACAAAAGATTATGTTTGGAGCAGTGTTATTTTTTACATATTTCTATCTATTTTTCCCTTTGCCCTTTTTAAACTCTGCACTTCACCCTTACTGAGTTCCCTGCCACTGAGGATATGAAGGTAGCCAGGGCTTCACTAGTGAGAAGAACACTAGTTAAAACCCATATCAAAGTCAGGGTCTCAGAAAATGGGTCCAGGTAAAATGACATAGTAGGCTAGGGAAACCCTGCAGGAACGTGCTGCCAGCATTGGTGTGTGATCATCTCTGAAGAATGAGGACTCATGGGCCGAAGGCATGGTGCTCTTCCGTTCTGCAAGATGCACTCAACTTTGTTCTTCACTTAACCACTGCCACTTCAGCAGTCTCAACATCACTTTCTCCCTAAGGACTCATCATATTTGCCACCTCACCCGGAAGGGGAAGATGACTCCAGCAATCAGTAATCTAACATGGCATCTTGTTTGAAGCCAGTGTGAGTGAATGACAATGCTTCAACAGCTTGCCAGCTTACAGGAAATTAGCCTGGTCAGGTACATTGTCACAAAAAGGCAGTAAACGTACAAATGAGGCCAGCTAATGAGCATGCATTTCTAGAAACTGCTTAGTAAGAACACCTTTACATTTACTTATCTCTGTTCTACAGTGTCAAATGTTAAAATGTGGAAAGTCTTTATAGTTCTGCAGGAAAAAGCCTAATAGGAGTAGAATGACATCAATAATCTTTGGGTAAGGCTCTTCATTCTGGTGTTCATTACTTAGATTAGACTAGGAATAACTCATTAAACTGACTCTAGGTTTACACTGAAATGAATGAGTTCACAGACAAGTCTTATTTTTTTTAAAGTATTATCTCATGGCCATTAAGAGCTGGGAAAAATTACTCTGTCAGTGTCTACACAGTTACTCTTGCAGGGGGGAATATCTTATCAATCAATTTCTATGTAATGCTCTCATCAAAAGATAATTTATTTGCAAGAGTCCTTCATTTGACACTAGAAATTCTGCTATTACCAGGGAGATGCTTGATTCAGAATGAGGAATCATAGAATCATAGAATCATAGAATGGTTTAGGTTGGAAGGGACCTCAAGGATCATCCAGCTCCAACCCCCTGCCATAGGCAGGGACACCTCCCACTAGAGCAGGTTGCTCAAGGCCTCATCCAGCCTGGCCTTAAACACCTCCAGGGAGGAAGCATCCACAACCTCCCTGGGCAACCTGTTCCAGTGTCTTA